>JAODJU010000017.1:169474-193138 GCA_026776725.1 Gnathonemus echidnorhynchus | reverse complement strand
GAGAACTCAGCTGGTTGGTAGAAAGGAAATCTTGGTCTGGATTTGTAGCTTCTGGACCTGAAATGCCCAACACTGTCAGGGCCGGCGGCACGGTGGAGTCCAGTGTGTCTGAGCTGCCCGTCCGCTGGTCTCCGAACAGGTCTGCCATTTATGCCAGTCGGCTGTACCTGAACCAGTACCACCAGACCCATCCAGAGAGGCTGGCGAAGAATGAAGAAGCAAGTCCCAAAATTAGTGGTAAGCATTAACTCTGCGCTTGTCTCTCTCATGATGAACTATAGTTTTCCTGTATATTAACATGTAGTTTGCTCTCCGTAGGAAATGTGTACATTCACCCAACCGCTAAGATCGACCCAACAGCCGTAGTAAGTAAATTTTTCAGTTGAAGTATCACAAACAGCAGATTGAGGCGCAGATATGTTTCATTTTTTAAATTTTATTTATTTTTTTTTTATTTCTGTCATGATTTCCATGCGCTGATATTCTCATTTTCCTCCCTCTGCAGTTAGGCCCTAATGTCTCTATTGGCACAGGGGTGACAATAGGAGCAGGGGTTCGAGTGAGAGAGTCCATCATCCTTCATGGAGCTACTTTGCAGGCAGGTTCCATCCTGTTACGGGTTCTAGGCGCTGATTGTTTACATGTTGGGGTCCAGAACCAGTTCAGGTTTTTCTTCCAAAGCACAGCAGAGTGAATTAAAAAATTCCAGCGACTAGACCATGGCCTGATTGCTTCTCTGGGAAAACTTAGAGCCTTGGACTGCTTCTGGATAAATACCATTCGTTCTGTTATTGATTACAAGAAAGAAAATCACCTCTGTTGCGGTTTCAGACACTTAAGTCACTATTAATCCCGGATCTCAAAAGTTTCTGTCAAAATCGAAAATTTAACGCAAATGAATTCTCTGGAGTAGTGACTTATTTGTTTGTCTCTGGGAAATGAAGCAGAAGTGTTGGGCATCCTTTGTACATTGAGTTTCCTGAGAACGGTCTCATCCTGATGTTCCGCGTGCCGCTTCGTAGGACCACAGCTGCGTGCTGAACAGCATTGTGGGGTGGGACAGCACGATTGGCAGGTGGGCGAGGGTTGAGGGAACCCCCAGCGACCCCAATCCCAACGACCCTTATGCCAAAATCGACAGCGAGACTCTCTTCAGAGACGGGAAACTGACACCCTCTATAACCATACTGGGTAAAGTATTTTCCGGCAGCTGTAACTGTAGGATAACATGCTGACTTAGGTGAATGAAAGCTGAATTTTCATCTTCATGCTGCTTTTTTTAAATGTTTTTTTTCCAGGCTGTAACGTGAATATCCCGTCGGAGGTGATTATACTCAACTCGATTGTTCTCCCTCACAAAGACCTCAACAGAAGCTTCAAAAACCAAATTATATTGTAATTTATTTTTTTTCCCCTCATCAAAGCTAAAGTTCATTGTGTCCCTGACAAAAAAAAAAAAAAAAAAGCATTTGATGCAATAGACATGAAGCGAACAAAACGCATCTCCCATTGTAATTTTTTGATATCTCAGCATTTTAAGAAGGAGTTAAATGTCATTTGGCAATGTGTAATGATTGAATATCCAATACACCACATTTAAGCAAAAATGTATTTTGGGTAATATGTGGGATGACTTTAGTTTAAGGATTAGAGAAGTATTCTAATGGTTTAATGGTGTCAGCCTGTAATACCCCGATTTTTACAGATTGTAGTTCATGCCCTGAATGGGTGTGAAGTGTCGGCCCTTAACATGACCATGAACTGGTTCGCTTTACTGCTAATGAGCCGTGTGCAGTAATACTGGTAAGCCTGGTAGCCAGTTAGCACACCTCTCTTGTAGCAGCGTCTCACTGTATATCGGATAAGATCTCATGTTGTTGCTGTCTGGAGATGGTTAAATAAAGCTACTTGGTCATTGGTGGCTTCTGAGTCCAGTGTCACCAGTGAAACACAGATTATTTGCCCTTTGGGGCGGCATGGTGGCCCAGTGATTAGCACTGCTGCCTCACACCACTGGGACAAGGGTTTGAGTCTCTGCCGTGGCTCCATGTGTGTGGAGTTTGCATGTTCCCCCCGTGTCGTCATGGGGTCTCCTCACTGTACTCCGGTTTCCCCACCACAGTTCAAAGACATGCTGAGCTTATTTGGAGTTACCAAGTGTCCAAAGATGTGCATGTGTGAGTGACAGGTGTGTGTGTGTGTGATTGGTTGGTGCCCCATCCTGGGTTGTTCCCTGCCTTGTGCCCATAGGCTCTGGAACCCTGCAATCCTGAATAGGACAAGTGGTTACTGGAGATGGATGGATGGATGGATAAAACTGTAGGAGCTTATGGCTTCAGTCAAGGGAACCTGCAGTTGCTTCTACTGAACCATACAAGCTTGTAGAGCAACCAGGCAACACTTCATGTATAAAGTTATGCAAGTCAGTGTGGGGACGCTGGAGTGGGTGGGTGATTAGTTGTTGAGTGCAGTTGCATCAAAATCAGCAGTGGGCAGCATGGTTGTACTTTTTAATAGCGCAGTGGAAACTCTGCCTATGCCTAAATGCATTTTGTCCTTACTGTTCCCTTTAGGTGTTACGCCTGCACATATTTTAATTTCTCCATTCAGGAAGGAGCCCAGGTGACTCACAATAAGAATTATATGGGAGCTCGGAAAGCAGTCGCATCTCATCAGTCCTGGTTTATGTGTCAGTTTTCCCCACCTTTTGAGATTAAGGCCCAATCCCTGTGTCCCCTGTGTAAAGCCCTGAACCCTCGCAGGCTTAATTAATGTCACCTAGTAAGTGATTGAGCGCCAGAGGCTGCAAGGGCTCGAAATGGTATAAATAGGAATGGGACAGCACAGTGCGACGTTACCTTGACAATGCCAAAAACGTTTCTTACTATTGTGGCTTTGGGACTTATTTTAAAATTTGCACTTTCTTCACGGCCAGGGTACTTAAGGGACCAACTGCCTAATTTGAACGTGTTCCAGGCTTTTCCATTACAGAGTGGATGAGAGGTAATTGTCATATAATCAATTTACACTTATTTGTCAAAACGGTCCCGTCAAGCAAAAACTAAAAGAAATGGTTTGTTTACCATTTACGCTATTGGGCTTCCTCTGGAAACCCTGTGTTTCATGTCGCAAAATGCTATGAACTGTAAGTAATTCCCTCAGACAGTCTGCAGAAATGCAGACTTATGGAAAGTGTGCATAAAGGGCTCTAAATGTCCGAGAGCCCTCATGCACTTGACAATTTGACAGTGGGACAGCCCTAAGCCCTCAAGGACTTAAGCCTCAAAGTCCGTGAGTCAGTAGTGTGTGGACATTGGGACTGTGAGCATGAACTGGCTGGGGGTGGGGTTTTTGAAAGCGTGTTACCTTTTAAACTGAGAGATGCATGAAGAACAGGGTAGGACATCCATCCTGCCCTCTAATCTTATCGAGGTCCCCTATGACAGCTGCATGAGCAATTATTTTGACCAGTTGATGCATTTTATTTATTTTTCTTTCAGATTGTGGGTTGTCTTTTATGAAAAAAAGGTATAACTCAATCCCATTTTTTTATTATTTATTTTTTTTTTTTTTTACCACAGTGGCTTCATGCACACATCTTTTTATTTTCACAACTAAATGCTGAAACACCCCCCCCCCCAAAATGCTAACACATCAAAAGTGAAAGTAATTTGTACCAAAAAATGACATAATAGATTGTAAATGATGCCTTAAGTGAACGATGGGAAGCGTGGTGGCTAAGTGCGTAACACTGTAGCCTCCCTCCTTCTGGGGTGGGGGTTCAGTGCGTAACACTGTAGCCTCCCTCCTTCTGGGGTGGGGGCTCAGTGCGTAACTCTGTAGCCTCCCTCCTTCTGGGGTGGGGGATCAGGTCCCACTCTGGCTGCCTGTGTGGACATTGCATGCTCTACCCATGAATTTCCTTGCTCCGGGGTCGTCTGCAGCTGAAAGGATTTCACTTAGGTGAAATGATGTCACCAGATTGCCCGTGGTGTCAGGCCTGTAGTGGACCAGGCTGCCCCTCTGCCCTGCGCTGTCCATGTACTGGGTAAGTGGTTGGAAGATGGCTGGATTATATACATAATGTCTGTATGTAGGGCACGTTTTCGCCATTCATAATTTCAAGACTGGCCTGCAGCATTTGTGACAACACTTTCCTTATTTGCTTACACTTTCAGTAGCTCCATAAGCGGGTTGGCATTTGTGAAGTTTGTGGAAACTAGGTCAAAATCGGTCGATAAAGAATTTGGGCAGGAAATGTAGTTTATTTTCGAGCTTAGTCACGCTGCTGTGAATAAATCGGGATGTTTAAAATTACATACTGCGATTCAGATGAAAAGTGGGGTTATTTTATCTGTAATGTAAGATGAAATATGTGTGGGCTAAGCAGAGACCGGACAGTAATCATAACTTGTGCTTATACTTCGTGTCGAAATCACCAAGCCGATTTTACGGAGTTTCTACAGCCTGGCTTTAAAGTTAGTTCCTGAGATTTAAGTAATTGGTCCAGTTTCAGGTGGAATTGTTGAGAGGTCATGACCGTGCTTGTACTTTATTTTTTTATGATTAAAAAAAATTCTAATTAGCCATAGATCCGTGATTTGGAGCAGATTCTTTGAGGTGAAACTTCAAAGCCCTAAAAGAACTGGCCAAGGGCAAACCATTGGAGAGAAAACGTTCCATGAAAGGCAAGCTTCGGTTATGGGGTCAGTTGTGCTACTATGAGACATATACGTCATGACCGAGAAGGTAGGTTAAGTACACCATGAGGAGGAACTTTCAGAAAAGCATCCCTCTGAAGAATAACTTTATGATGTTGTGAAACAGGCTTTAAGGGAGAGAGGGATGTTAGCTGGTATGTATGTATAAACAAAGTAAAAGACATCTGTGGTGTGGCTGTACTTTTTGCAGTTTAAAGTCAGACACGTTTATTAAACATAAGGAAATGCTGAATTTATACTGATAAATTATACTATACATATACTAACTTTTGGGCATCATAAAATGCCTCATTAATATTTTAACAGTATAATAATCTGCTTACCAAATTGTGGGCGTAAATAAACATCCTTATAGTACCGAAAAGCTGGTACCAAATGTATTGTCCATCATCTGAAGCCCAGATGATTACTGTGCATGCGCGATATAATAACGATATGATAGCGCCCAGCCCTACCAGTATGCGTTCACTTTTGCCATCAACAAGAAAACAAATTACAGAGCCCAGTTTTCCTTCTATCACTAGATTCAGTTTATAATTAGAAAGGAAGGTGATCTCTTTCCCAGGTGCCGGCAAAACCTATTAACTTTCCAATAATCGGGGTGCGCCGCCACGAACGGGTTGCTGCTAAATTTGCCGTTTACCCTGAGCTCAAGTACGGAGAGAGCTGTGAAATTAATATGCTCGAGGATTGCCGCAATTAGACTGGGAGATGAGTGGTAATTGTTTCCCAAGCATCTGGGAGCTGTCCAGTATTGCGGCGAAGGGAAAATAGCCATTGATCCTGAGATGTTATCTGAATGCTTTTTATGGTGCACCACATGGAACGGTGCAATATGCCAATAATTAGGACTCCATCCTGCCGTACTCTGACATTTACAAGAACGACGACATTTGCCATATCAGGAATGAACAGAGAGCGGTTTCAATGGATTTAATAAATCGGAAGGCATGATGTCGCCGGTCAGAAGGGAAACTGATGTGCACATGGCTGAGCTGGGTTTGGGGGGAGGAGCCTATTGGCCAGGGTCTCTCCGCAGTGTGGCATCTGGTGCCGTGCTGTGGAAAAGGAAAGCACTCGCCCACTGCCACAGGGCTGTGTCCTTGAAGGATAGAGTTCTGGATCAGTGACATGTATACTGGAGTAGAGTTTGGGAGGGGGGGTGAAAAGCAGGAATCCCTGAACCTCCTTCAGAAGTCCTTTAAGAAGTCAGGAGATGTTGCGCATCCAGTGCCCACACAGGTGACTTTCCCAAGCTCTTCCACATGTTTTCCACCATAAGGCAGCTCCCAGGTGCTCAGTAAAGGCCTCTGTGCCATATGGGGAGCACAGTGTCGATCTTAATGGAGCACTTCGACGCAGGCTGACCCACAACGGCGCAACGCCAGGACTGATCTGCCACGGCCGGAATGCACCTTCCCTATCTCTCATTTCCTCATTCTGGCCGTATCCTCTAGTTAGGAGAAAGTGGGTCGTCCTACGTACGAGTTAGGGGGAAGCTGAGAAACACATGAACACGTGAGAAAGACGCTAAAAGGCCGTGCTAAAATGAGACGAGACGTCACCGAGCAGAAAACGTAATGCTTCTTAAAGTGGGCTTGACCTCCCGGTGAATTTTTTAGCAGAGGTTTATCTTTTCCGTCTCACGTTTATTTTGTTGGGTCCAGACGGCTACGCTAAGAGGCACAAATCCGCTGTTTACTGGAGGAGAGCAGAGACTCGTGCTCAGTCTGGACCCGTTACCGCTGCGTTTTTTTTGGGACGTTACCGCTGCATTTTTTTGGGACATTAACACCGCATTTTGTCTCAGGTCCTCGCTGGTTTAGTTTGCCATTTTTTTTTTACCGCTCATTACGACTGTCCCTCGACGCACGTTGAGAGTTAATTAATTCTTCAAGGCTTCTTTATTAAGGTACAGGGAAGGCAGGCAGCACAGACCTTCTTCCCGCCAGTTTCCCCGGCGATGCCGCTCCACCCGGGCGCCGTGGCGACAGCTGTCAGCGTTCGATGGCCACTGTTCCTTCCTGCTGAGTGTGCTCGCCTGGGTGCGCGGACAGATGAGGAATGCTGTGAACGGGGGTGCGCTCGCCGCAGTCCAGAGACGTCCCCCCCTGAGCTGACAGGTGTTGAGTGAGAGAACGGCGCCAGGCAGTGCCACCAACAGCTGATGGATGAGCCTTCCACTGGAAAATGACATTGGATATTAATATTTTATTTGCTTACCAGACACTTTTACCTAGCGTAACTTATATAACCCATACCCATATATACAGCTGAATATTATTACTGAACAATTCAGGTTAAGTGCCTCTATGTTGCGTCAGAGGCGTCTCAAATCCCTTGTGGTACTTAGCCATGAAACATCTCATTTAGTCACACTTCCCAGTTCTTCGTCGATAGAATGTTAGATTTGAGATTTTAATCACTACATTGAAACGTAATACAGCAGTTTAGATGGCTGAACTTGATTTTTCAACCCAGGGCTAGTTAACATTTTAAATTCTAAAAGGAACAGGACCTGGGTTTTAAAAGAAATATCCTGCTATTTCCGAGCTGTAGAAACCATCTATCCCTTCTCCTGTCACCCCACCATAACATAGATGCAAAGCAGTTCTGCTGTGACGTTTGACTGAAACGGTCCCAGTGGATCTCTGACTGCAAGTAGCCTGGTACTTTACTATATGAACTCATTTCCGAAAGTTTCCCAGTTTAATTCCCAAGAAGAGCCCCTGCAATTCTGCCTTTGAGCAACATACTGATGTGTTTCAGTCAATATATGCAGATGTGAACGAGGATAAAGTGTAAAATGTGTGCTACAGTGCTGAAAGTATGAATAATGTTGTATCTCTCTGTGGAAGCACACCATGGCTGCCCAGGGATTTGAGCCAACCATGTTCTGGAGCTGACTACCCTGCATCACCCTATGCTACAGCATGAGTATGTAATGAGTAGTAGCTGAGTTTTCTGTTTATGTTTATTAAATTGCCGTGTTTATATTTACAGCTACATTAGCCTCGCTAAATAATTTCCATTCAAATGGTCATGCAAGTTGGCATGCACCATAGATTCCTCATGTCAAATCAAGGGTGGGTTTAGTCTTGTGTAGAAACGCGACTGCTTAATAAGCACTGGTAATTGACGTTGCTTGGAAGTGACACTGATGACAATCTGAAACCGACTCCGTGTCTCGCAGAGGATTCCCACAGCCGTTCAGCGCAGGTTTGTGCACTATGGAAAAGATGGGTTTTACAGCGTGTGGCAGCTGGGAAACAAAAGCGATGATAGAACGTTTCAAACCGCTCCTCATTTGCCTCGTTTCCAAGTCCCAGCCACGTTCTGTATCAGCAGGAGCTTCCTGGAGTTCTTCAGTCTGGAGTCATTAGCAGTAATTTCTCACCATACAAACGAGCAGAGACTTCAGGCAACTGCTATAGCTTTGCTTACTGCAGAGGTGGAGATCTCAGGTCCAGAGAGTAGAAATCCAGACCAAGATTTTGTTTCAACCAACCAGTTGAGTACTCTGTGACCATGACTCTTTATACTCAACTGATTGGTTGAAACAAAACATTGGTCTGGATTTGTACTCTCTGGACCTGAAATCTCCACCTCTGATTTACTGTTTATACTGACAATCCTCTGCTTAAGCATAATACTTATATAATAATAGAGTCTTTGTATAATACTCTGGAGCACAAAATAATAATTCAAATAAATAAACAAACAAACAATTAAATGAATAATTAATTACATAATAATAAATAATTACCAAGCACTTCTCAGTCTCGACCAACAGAGGTTGCTAGTGTCAATACACAAAACTCTGAGCAAAAGTCTTAAAAATGAAAATAGGTTCATGAAACATAATTTATTTCAATCGACTCAGTACTTTGTGCAGGAGACATAAGTGTGCAAAAGAAATTATATTTCCCAAAGTAGAGCGATGCAAAGAGCAGGGTTAGGGAGGGGGAAGCAGCTAATGTTCTCTCTCTGATACATCCGAAGGACTCGAGTGTATGAGACAAAAACACTAAAGCTGAAGATCAGCCTGCAGACCCCAAGCTAAAGTGAACAACAAAAGGTGCAGTTACATCTCCAAGATCCTTCCATCCATCTTCCATAACAGCTGAAGCGGTACAGGCTCACGGTACTGTCAAACATCTCGCAGTGAAGCAAAAAAAAAAAACACAAAGGAGCAAACTTTTTCGGCATTTAAAAATGGAATCTCTCTGCCCCTCACAAAAGGAAAACAGCTGCTAAAGAAGCATTAAATTTATCAACCTTTGGTGCGACATACAAAAGAATATGTAATTGAAAAATACAATGGAAAGAAGAAATGTAGAAAACGCTAATCACAGGAAAGCCCCAAATTTTTAAACATGTCCCTGGCAAAGGAAGCATGAGATAAGCAAGACTAATGGTTCTTAGTAACAAAATGATGTTAAAACTATTATCTGCTGCAGTCTAGGCTAGAAATGTAAACAGTTACTGCTTGTCCTTCCCATTCAAGTTTACTGTACTTTGAACTCCATGAACACAGCACTTTTTGACTGTTAAACTTTTCCCCTTAATTAATCAATTCCTTGATTTTTTTTTAATTTGGGATTCAATGAGAGTCCAGGAATTCACCAGAATTTTATTTTGCCACCAAGATCAAAGCTGTGGGTTTGACGAATTGGTTCTTAATTTGTGAGGAAATGAATGATTTGAAAAGCCATTCATTCTATTTTATCTGGACCCGCACACATTATATGAGCTGGAACAACTGAAAAAAATGACCAATCACTTTCACTTAAATTGCTCTGAAGTATCCGAAGAATTTACAGTCTTGCCACTGTACGATGCTACTATACGCTTTCGCAGATTTTTGCATTAATATTTTATTCCTGACAAGATCTGCTTTGAGGGCAGCACCGCTGGAATAACGTAATTCGTAAACCGCGTGTTGTTGCGGTTATTCGTCGTGTGTAACGCAGAGGAGGTGGGAAGGCGATGGGTCGTTCCCTGGGCATGTCTGCCTGATTCGCAGTCTGCGCAATAATAACTCACAGTTCACACACGTCCCATAGCGGCAGTTTTTCCCCCCTTGTTAGACCTTAATGCCGCTTCTCCAGGCTTTTCCATGGCACTCGCAGATGCCCGAACAGACTTGCTAAATCCTGACCTTCTGTACTGGAAAGAGGTCTCTGCTCAAAGGAGTACAGGAATTACATTTGTCTCTCGTCAAAATCTGTGTTAAAGGTCAAAAATAAATTTGCTATTGGAAAGCATGCTGTCTGTAGGGATTAGTGATGTTAATTCTTGCTTTAGCCCCTCCCTGTCAAATTTCAGAAAAACGTCTTTCAAACAGCATGTCTATTCTGGCGTCGGGGAGGACCAGCACGTTACAGTCCCCTGATTAGAAGTCTAAACCTCCCAAAAAAGTGATTGACAGAGATTTTGCATCCTGTCACATAATTAATGCATGACATTATTTTGGAGGAATACACATTTAAAAACATACAAACCTTATTTGTCACCTGATGATGTATGGATTTCCTTTTACATTTCGTGCCATCTTATTACATTTTAGAGCATCTAAAGCTTGTGGCCAGTAGGGGGCACTGTGATTGTACATGTACTGAAAACACCAGCTTCTTTCTGCACAAAACCGCAGGTTGTGTGTCCTTTTAGTGATTAGCGCACTGTTTGAGCAAAGCTTTGTCATTTCTGGCCGGCTCTACAACGCTCTGGAGAAAATAAGCTTTATTGCTACTATCAGGAGCTTGAGCCAGGGCTCGGAAACGTCAGAAATGTTCCATTAAAACAAACAATGGTTTCAGTTTCTGCTGGTACTCTTTTAGTCATGACCCGAGTATTTATTGTGATCATTCTTGACCAGAATCCCTAGAGCACAAAAAGATGTGGTCATGTGCTCTCTAATCTCAGGTCAAGCTGAATGAAAGTATATCCAACTTTCAGGCATCAGGTTTTAAACTGAGCATTATTTATAAATAAGGCCCTGGGTTCCATAACTTTTGCAAAGTTTAGTGGAGTCATTTTTATCCAAAAATGAAGAATAAAAGTGAATTTATGCATTTTTCAGAAGCAGTCAGGCAGTTATCGGTGTGTCTTTTAAAAACAGAATATGTAACATGTTACTGTGATTCTTTTAACAAGACTCTGATGAGATTCTGCATGGACCGTATTTAATTGCTCTTTAATGGGTTGGCAGGGAGAACAGTGGTTAAGGAACCAGACTTCTGACTAATTCGTAGCTGTATAAGGCTTCAGAAGTGGCTCTTTTGTTACCCCCTTATGCAAAGTGATCTGAAGTGATCCTCTAAGGTGTCTAGTAGTTTAAGTGGAATACTGTAAATTTTCAAGATATGTAGGTCACTATGGATATAACTAATCTTGATTAATAGCATGCACACATATACATTTAATGGTAGAAATAAATCTGTATGCCCAGTGTTTGCTGCTGTTCGTGAACACAGGCTATATGTAGACTGACTTCATTTCTTATTGTTTGCTTTATTAAGAATTTAGCCAAAATGAGATTTGGTTCACTTACTGAAAAAAGCTAGCATGTGTTCATCGGCCAGAATTAAACACACATTTACATTAGCATGTAGCTTAGTAACTCAGTCACTACTGAAGAACAAATCCTGAGCAGATATAGTAACTGCATGAAAAACATGAACTGTCATGATAGATTAATGATGAACGAATCTGCAGTATGTAACCAACATGCAGTGTCTGCTGTAATACTGCATTATAAGGACCTATCAGGTAAAGTGTTAACAAATAAATTAAACAGACCGATTGTGCATTAGCATGGAGGAAACAAAAGTTTTGCTTTAATCCAGATAATTCAAATTGCCAAATTCATTTTATAATTATAATTATGTGATTTCTTATTAAAGAATCATAATCAGATTTAGCAATGACGCCCATCTTGCAGGCAGTTATAAACACAGAGAAAACAGGTAATTCCTGTAGTACATAAGAAATGTGTTTTTAACGTACTATAACAGTTCTTCAAAAAAACATCATCTTCCTGCCTTTAGCACATTTTGTTATAGTTCAGAAAACATACTGCATCACCTGCCATATAACCATGCATATTTATATCAAGTAATGTTATAATGTATCACTATGCATTATCCATCCATCCATCTATCTTCTGTAACTGCTTATCCAGTTCAGGGTTGCGGGGGGTCCGGAGCCTATACTGGAGGCTACGGGCGCATGGCTGGGAATAACCCAGGATGGGGTGCCAATGCATTGCGGGGCACACTCAACCCACAGTCACTCACACATTACTATGCATTATAATACCTCATAATGCATTAATACATTTTTATCATTTAGAGGGTTGGTTGGTAGGGGGTGTGTAATGTTTCTGTCTCAGTGCAGTTTTCGTTTTACATTTCAGACAGATGTCACATGCCTGTTATACACACTACATCGATCTAATGTCGAGGCTAAAGGCTATTTTCCTGTTTTGTTCTGACTCTGTGCCCATGGCTGGTTAATATATTGTGTGTTTATCCGCTGGCTTTCTCCCGACTGAGGGACTGCATTTCCGCTACCCGGATGAATTATGTGCCCCAGAAATCCAAGCGGCTGCCGCCTTTCCTTTTCATAACCCAGAATGCGAGGTTCCTTCACTCGGCCTCAGTCATGAGTCTCTCACAGCCCCTCTGTCCATCGGGAAGCCCTGCAATCAGGACACGGGTGGAAAATTGCAGCATTTCATGGCGTGACACCAAGATAAATGAATGTTCAAAGCCCAGTGGTGCCGAAGCCTCACGGGGCATTTCCTGTTTCCTGGGCTAGCTTATCAAAAACAGCTCTAATTGTGTAACCTATGGCTTAAAGCAGAAGTAACGTCGAAAACTGGAGTGACGGCAGCGGTAGCATGGAATTGTTTTTTTTCCCTCTCATTTCCTGTTTTCATGCCCTTGTGTCATCTTTTATTTTGCAGCAGAGTTAGACTATACTTTGGAAGTGCTTCTCTAATGCGTCTGGACAGTTGGTGTGGGAACTTCAGGGTTTCTTCTTTGAGCTGACCCCACACTCCATGCTGCGGTCCATACCTTTAGGCTGCAGATTCAGTGTCAGGGAGTAGAATATTCACATGATATGAGTTCGTTTTGTTAAGTTTTGCTCAAAGTTTTCCAAACTATCATTGTGAAGACTGTTGAATTACTGTTATTATCATAATCCCTAAATCTTTAAAGATTTTTGAAGACTTCTGATTTCATAACAGTTTTGAGATGTAAGGCGTAATGCATTAGTAGAGTACTGCATTTGTCCTTCATGTATGAACAGCTATAAAATATTCGCTATACTTATTATGTGATGTTGACGGGATTGCCAACTTTGGTTACCTGGCTGGAGTGAGAGTTTCAATTCGAGACACACACATGCATAAACATTTACATATATGTAACAGTTTATTACCTGGTAGTATGTAGGCTTTGCAAACTACCCCAATGGTTTTGATGTAGCTAATTTTAGGTTTATAATGGAATAATATAGATTTGAGGTAAGATTTTTTGCATGAGTGTGAAACTGAAAGTGTGAGGGTCACGCCAGATGCGATAGAGTTGGCAACCCCATGTTGAATACACTGAAATGTCACTCAGAGCAACAGTGGGTGTCATTTAAGTAATCGTAGTTAGTTCCCTGCTTGATGTCCTTAAATCGACATCCAGACCATCAGAATAGCTTAGTCAGCAAACATGCACATGTAACACAGGGATGAGAAGAAGGAACTACAACTGTATTTGGGGGTATATTAATTGGCGGGGGGGAGGAAACAGGGTATCAAAAACAGCAGGGATGAGGGAAATCCAGAGCAGATTCAGAATCAGCAAGTGTGTTGGTTCAAGAATTCACTAGTCTAGGACTTAATTCAGTAAAAGGCGTGGCTTATTCAGACTGAATCTGGTTCTTGAAAGATGACAGTCAGAGTCACATGTCAAGTGGAATCATGAAGCTGCACTCTATCTAATATCCATCCTTGTCATGGCCTTGGAGCAATAAAACGAGAAACAAGGAGTCAGAAGATGTCTTGTTCTTTCTCCGTTACGAGCAAACATAACAGAGAAAGCAGACACTGAATCTAAAGCGCTTTCTAAACTGTTTTGCTATACAAATATGAAGTAATGCTTCTTTTGTAGGAAGATAATGTGTAATTCCTCTAGTTCAAACCTTCTTACTTTCTAAGACAACGAGTCTATTCAAATGAGAACAGAGTAGGAATATTTTAATGAATCCTTTGTATGAAGCAATTTCTGGTTTATCACTGTGTTCTTCCTCTCTCTCTCCTCCACTTGGATCCCCCTCTCCCCAAGAGTCCTTTTTAATTCCAGTGTGGTTATGAAACAGGGCTTTGCTCTCTAATTTGAATCCCCTCTCTGCTGCAATATTGATAAAATTATGGAGGAATGTTCCTGTGTGCTTCCAGATTGGATGTCAAAATGTTCCTATTTGCTTCCAGATTGGATGGTGTAATGTTCCTACATGTTTCCAGATTGGATGGTGTAATGTTCCTACATGTTTCCAAATTAGATGGTGTAATGTTCCTACATGTTTCCAGATTAGATGGTGTAATGTTCCTACATGTTTTCAGATTAGATGGTGTAATGTTCTTACATGCTTCCAGATTGGATGGTGAAATGTTCTTACATGCTTCCAGATTGGATGGTGTAATGTTCCTACATGTTTCCAGATTGGATGATGAAATGTTCTTACATGTTTCCAGATTGGATGATGAAATGTTCTTACATGTTTCCAGATTGGATGATGTAATGTTCTTACATGCTTCCAGATTGGATGGTGTTCCCATGTGCTTCCAGACTGGATGATAAAATGTTCCCACTTGCTTTCGCATTGGATGCTGTTGGCCTCAGCATCTGCAACCTTTTTAAAGTCGACTCCTATAAAACATCATGGAAATAATCCTCTGGTGCGGCTTTTAGAAGAAGTAAGGGGCCTTGAAAATTTTGGGGGGTTATTAATGACAATTAGTATTTATTGTAATTCTAAAGCCATTTCAAGTATCTAATGAAAAGCTAATTAAAAAAAAAAAACTGCATTAGCTAAGTGAAACGACGTGCAACATTATTTAGCAATTTGTCCCAGCTCACTGACTAGTAGTTTGCTTAGTTTGTTGGCTGTAACCTGTTAAAATTTGCCACAGTGATATTTCCTTTTCTCACCCTGCCCCACCACTTTAAGAAATTTCCCTCTTTCCTGACAAAAAAAAAAAAATTCATCGACTGCACAGTCGAAGTTGAACACATAATTAATCATCCATTTTTCTGCACTGATTGAGAAAAATTATGTGACATTTGTGCTCCCTTAAGTGGCTGCCATGTCCCTGGTGGCAGCAACACTTTCCAGTATCAGCAAAACTCTCCTTCCAGGATGTTGAGGGTCCCATTGAAATGTTAATTATACTGCGGCCTTTGAAGGGTAACATTTAGTTATTTGGATTGCCCTAGGCATTGGCTTGCTCTTTCCATAGATCAGACCGAGCATTGTGTGTATGGGTCAGACAACCAATAGTATTACACTGTTCTGGGAATTCTGGCCCATTGTTATCCGTTTTTCCACCTGTCCAGCTTAAGCCATCAAATTCCCTGTCAGCAAGGGATCAGTGCTCTTTTTTTTAATGTCTATAAAAGGTAAGCTTTTGTGGCTGCCCCTCCCCCCCCCCCCCCGCCCCCCCCAAGAGCAAAGACAAGCACCTAGAAAGCCACGTGTCTTTCAGCTTTCAGCCACGGCAAATTATGATTCGATTTCCTGGTGTCTCTGCCTGACAATGGAAGCAACGATTGGGCCAGCCCTGGGGTGGGGGGACTGCAGCACCTTGAGAGTGAAATTTGTATATGGGGAGGCATGTCTCCAGACTGTCAGGAATGTCAGACTGACTCACCGTCAAAGCACTTCAAAGCTGCCTCTCGATCTCAAGCAGTGGTGATTAATTCCAGCTCGAGAGGGGCGTGACAAACTGCATGCTCGCTCTACCTGTATGGCAAGTCTCCTCACTTTGGAATTTTAATTGTGCCACTGGTGTTAATCATCTGCCCTATTTCAGTCTGAAAGCCTGTAACTTGTAGTCCAAGGGAGGCCACTGTACAGATAAAGTAAACCATCTGTGATCCGGATTATAAATTTAAATCAATCTTCAGTACCAGACAAAAGTCTGGACTCACTTGCTGAAAATCATTTGTTTTTCAGCAAGATAACAACTCTAACCACACCTCGAGGCTATGAGATTATTGTATTATCTTATGAAACAGGAAAGAGATGGAATGCTATGATTGATGACCTGGCCCCCAAAATCCCCCCCCCCCCAACCTGAACCCTATAGAGCTGCTTTGGGATGAGTTGGATCGAAGAGTAAGAACAAGGTAGCCAACTTGTGCCCAGAACTTGCAGAAACTCTTCCAGAACTGCTGGAGAAGCATTCCAGGTGGCTACATCTGGAAGCTGGGTCAAAGAGTCTGCAATGCCGTCATCAACGCAAAAGGAGGCCATTTTGAAAAGTCTAAATTCTGAGAAACTTCTGAGATGTTGGGCACTTCTCTTGTTTGTTGAAATACTTGATATGTATTACTTTATTGCCTTGAGGCGTGTTAGTGTAACATAGCTATAATGGAGACAAAAGTATTAAAAGCTTGTGCGTACATGCTTTTGATTGGTACTGTAATTAGCCTGAAAATGACCACCGTTTTTAATGTGACAACAGCTGGGGCAGCACTGAAGATATTCTGATAACTGCTGCCTTGGCTGCTGACTGTAGGATGGCTGGATTGACCTCTCCTGGGGTGGCCGACAGCGATTCGAAACCGCAAACCTGAGTGCCACCGGTGGGTTGAAGAGTTGAGTTCCTCTTTCTCTCATTGCATCACATCCCCTGCAAATCCAGTGTAAGATCTTCTGCAACCCAAAGTGGGAGGGCTGTGATTCAGCTAAAGGCAATGTGGCATTACCCATGCAGAGATTTCTGCATTTGCATAAGGCAAAATAAGTTGATTTATTTATAATTGCCAGGAAATTGAATCAGAGAAGCTTATTTATAACGATAAACATTTTATAATTGTTGAATTTAAATGTACTTGCAGGGTATGGTTTATAACAAGAAACATTTCAATGTAATGCAAGTAGTAGTCTTCAGTTTTACTGATCCTGGAACAGACTGTCTGCGAAGCACATGGTTTGCTGAAAATAATCCTTTCTGGAGTATGTTTTTTCTGATTCAGTGTTAAACTGGATGGGAAAGCCACCAACTCGGACGAGTGACTCTGAAGCTGTATGAAATTAGCAATTGGGGGAACTTCATAGACTCTCCTCCCAGTTGCTCCAAATTCATCTCAAAGTGTGTCGCCACAAGGTCTTCAGCATGGCTTGAGTGCTCCCCTCAGTCATAGCTGGACAGAAGCATAGTCACATGACTGCACATGTTTCACGTTACCACCCAGACAATACATTTCTCTGTCAGAAGGGTTCTCTGCCTACAGCAGTAACAATAAGTCGTCATGACACTGACTTAATGTTAAAAGTCTGCTGAATATATGTGTAAATCCACAAGAAATGTTGTTTACAGCACATCTGAAGCAGGTATTTGGGCTCAATGTAAAAACGAATATACTACATCCATCCATCCATCCATCCATCCATCCATCCACCCACCTATTCAACGTCAGAAACGTTTTGTCATAATGGACCTGCAGCCTGTCTCATGATGCACTGGGGGATATGCTGGATGGGATGCCACTGCACAGACGAAGGATTCACAAAACAACAGTCATTTTACTTATGTTTAGTGACTGGTACTTATTCACTCAGATTATATAATAGCATTTCAGTTATAAATACACCTCTTACCCATGACCCAGTTATTAACTTCTTCTAAATCTTTACCCCCCCACCCCACCCGCCACCATCAGGCAGTCCTCTGATTGCACCCTGCTGTTTTGCACAATAACAATCCATTGCATGACCAACACTTTTATCAAAAGCAGCATCCAATCAGTTGGGAGTCTTGCTCGAGCACCTAAAGCTAAGAACTTTGCTCAGGAGTACTGCTGGGGGGACCCTCTGAGGGGGGGACTCCCCATGCTGCGGTCAGAGGCTTGTCTCTGTGTCTGCAAGTAATCCGGGGGCTGCGATAAAACTGCGGAACCTGAGGCTGCATTGCTGACTCCCCAGCTGTGATCTATCTATCCATTCGCTAAAGGAAGTTCTAGACTAAACATCACCGACAGTGAACAGAAGTGGAGTAAGTGTCGCTGGGTCTTGGCCTACTTCTGGAATGAACAGTACAGCGGAACACATGACTGCACATACAATGGAATATACAGCTCATAAATCAGAGGGTGACCTCAAGTGACCTTCAAAAAGAATGGGAAACATTAAGTGGTGTGAAGTGCACTGGTATGGCAATTCATAACAGGCTTTTCGAAGCAGGACTGAAGACCTATAAAGCACGGAAGAAGCCCTTCATTAATGAGAAGGAGGGAAGAGTCAGGTTGGAGTTTGCAAAAAAAAAATGTATATACCCATAAATTGAGAAATGGGTGGAATAAGGCAGGGAACAACCCAGTATGGGGCACCGACCCATCGCAGGGCACATTCACACTGTGTTCACTCATACCCACAGGCAATTTGGTAACTCCAATTAACCTCAACATGTTTTTGGGCTGGGTGTACCTGGAGGAAACCCCACGACGATACAGGGAGAACATGCAAACTCCACACACGGAGCCAAGGCAGAACCACAGTCTCAGAGATGTGAGGTAACAATGCTAACCACTGTACCACCATGCCACCCCTGTGGAAAAATAATCTGAGTTACAAATGATACTATATATTGACTCCACCCACAACTCTTTGATTCTAGAAGCATAATGTGCAGCTCGAACCAGGAGATGAGGTCCGTCTTGAGGTCCTACATGCACCAGATAATTTGTTTGGCTCTCCGAGTCTTTGACTATTTATTCAAATGAGATAATAGAGATTTATCTGAGTCTACGTGGGCATTTTACATAGTCCCCCTATGCTACGAGGGTGCTTGTTGTCAGAATCTGATCAGCACTGAAAAATAACAGCCATAAAAAGTGACATGATATGCCCTGTGGTAGAGCAAGGATTATCAACACTGGCGTTGTTATGATTAGATGGTTCTGCTCAAGGGCTAGTCTTGTGAACAAAGTAATCTCTCTCTAGAAGACGGATATTCTTAATCTAATGTAA
Organism: Gnathonemus echidnorhynchus; assembly: GCA_026776725.1. Taxonomy (NCBI): domain Eukaryota; kingdom Metazoa; phylum Chordata; class Actinopteri; order Osteoglossiformes; family Mormyridae; genus Gnathonemus; species Gnathonemus echidnorhynchus. The sequence goes on along the minus strand of JAODJU010000017.1, from coordinate 174,164 downwards.
ACATGACTTGGGTCAGAGGAAAACAGACACTTAAAGTTGCAGCCATTAAGATGTCTAATTGCCAAAAAAGACTGATTATCTGGTCGTGTTTCTAAGAGACAAATCTTTGCTTAACCTCGAAACCTGCATTTATCTTCTGTTCATTCAATAAACTTGTTTTGAATTTTGCTCCCTTAACCAAAGTTTTTCTCCGAACACAGACTGTTTCCTTTCTTCACAGATCACCTGTGTCTTATGCAAATGTTACAATGCATATTTATCTGTTTATTGCCTAAACTCAGGTTCTGCATAATAATGTGTGCATATTTATTTTTTGGAATATTCTACAAAAATGTCTTCCCAGTAGTCTGGAGGTGCCGCTTATCTGCATTTGTATCAGGTACTGCTGATAACAGGTCATGTCTTAGGCCTTTCTGTCTCATGATCGCAGCCAATTAGATTGGAAATGAGGTAGATACCAATCAGCTCCCAGCTTCTGCTGTGCAGGCACCGTTCTTTAGATAAAAGGTGCTTTTTTGGGAAATATTTAGAGACATTCTTTTAGAAATGCAAATGTTTAGATGCAAACTGAAGTTTCCCGATGCACCTGAGACGATTTGCTATCGTGCTCTTTATGTATCTTTGATACCCGTTGAAAACACACGATCTGGTGTTTGACTCGCATGTCTACCAGTGACTGCTTTATCCATCAAGGGGCAGTGGCACAGTCAGGTGACTGGAAGGATAGATGGAGAGAATTTTGACTGAAAATTAGAAAGTACCAGAGTGCCCCATATTCTCTGGTCATAATATGTCTGCAAAAACGGGAGGTGCTGTCTGAGTTCTGTGTGCTAGAAATGGGATCTTCTATTAATTTTAGATTCACAAAGAACACTGTTTATATAAAAGTTAGATTTGAAGTAGAGTAATTACTTGAGCTTACAATGGCTCTAATAGGATCTAGGGGAACAAGCTTTCCTCTTACAATTATTCATTCTAAATCCATTTGAGAAATATGTACCCAACAGAACATTTGTAAATAAAATTTTCCAAAGGGTTGGCACGGCCTGCATTTTGAGTCCAACTCGAATGACAAAGATGAGCTGGGACATGGGATGTTTATTATGGCACAATCAAGATGGCTCATTGCCATTTTAACTTGCCATTTTAATTTCGGGCGAGCCCTCGCTCGTCTGTTCTCTTTGACAGCTGATTGGGAAAAGGTTCTCATGAAATATAAATCACAAACCTGGAATACTTTGTATTCATGGGATCGGAGACAGTCTGGAGGCAGTCCGAGGTATCAAAGCACCTTTTTTATAAGGTTGTTTAATCGGGGCCCTGGGACATGTGTGAATCTCTGTTTCCCTCTAAACCAACTGCACTCATCTCTTCATGCCTTGGTAAAGGTTCATGGGTTCGCACTGGAAGGTCGGGATGCATTTCACAGCTTTCGCTGTTTCGCCTAGAATCTCTTTCTAATTTCTCCCTCCTGAGTCAGTGTCGGATCATCGCGACTCCATTCACACGTTACTTTGCGTTTTGGCTGCGTGACGCAGCCGCAGAGCCCGGTACCATTTATTGACACGCTGTGTCGATGTGTTTAGCACATTCCTGTCAGTGAAGCCAGTGACGACATCATCCCTAGAGTTGCAGAAAAAGTTTCCGTTATTCTTGGCCCAAACCCACCTCTGCCCCCCCCTCCATTCTGAATAATGATAAAACAGGCATTGTAGGGCATAGAACCTAACCTTCCCATTGGCAGCTATGTTGCTATTCTAAACACTTGAGCGCACCTCCCAGAATGCATGGCTGCAGCTATTACACCTTGCAGTGTCCCCTCCTGTCTCCTTCCACATTGTTACAAGTTAGAAGAACATGCATAGAAATAAAGATCAGCATGTTCACCCGACTGCGAGGTTCTGCCCAGTGGAATCTGAAAGGCTGTAATGGCAGGAATATATTTCCTATTCAAGGACAAAATTACCAAATTGAGCACAGGCTGTTGACATATACACAGTACTGACCTCTTTAACTCTTTAACACTAATTGCAGCTCTTTGGGATTAACTATAGCAGTGTTTCTAAATCTTGTCCTGGGGACCAGACCTAATGGTCTGGGAAGCTGTGAAGAAGCAAAAATACGGACTGTCTGGGGATCCTGAGGACCGGTTTCAGAAACACTGAACTGCAGGATACAGCCCTGATTCACTTTTCAAATGACTGTACTGGATACATTGTCCCTGATCCTATGTCTCTGTGGGTTGGGACTCTGTACAAGTGATTGGAAGGTTGTGAGTTCAAATCCCATTGCTGGTGATATTGCCATTAGGTTCTTGAGCAAGGCCCTTAAACCCAGTTGTTTCAGGGACACCACACTTACATGTAATTTGGGACAAAAACATCTACTAAATAAGTAAATGTAAGATACAGTACTATATTTTAACCAACAAGGAGAGAAAGTGATCTTCAATGCAGCCTTGTGTGTCATTTAAAGTCAACTCATCTCATGCTTTAGCAGAGTCAGAGCAGAATGGGCATCGTGGATAAGGGTGTAATAATATTTCCATCTTTATATTAATTGAAATGTTCCCAAGTGCGCTGACTTCCAAAGTTACTTAGGTTACGGAGGGCTGTTCTTTTTATATCATTTCAGCAGCTATTCTGAAGTGAAGTTAGTCATAAGTTGGAGGTTTAACATCGCAAAGTGATTTCAGTAATGAGTTTCCATTCGGCAAGTTTCACTTTCTCGCTTCGGTGAGTCCCCCGTCACACTGTGCTCTCTCTGTCCTCGCTCATTTTCTCCCTCATGGTCCTCATAATTCTTTAAAACAGTGTCTTCTTGTCAAAAGCAAATTAAAGGTAAATAAACAAGAGCGACGTGACTTGGGCACAAACTAATTTGACCCCAACCTGAGAATGGCTTTCCTAGGAGTTAAATTGATTGGCCAAGTCTTTACTTTGTCTCTACAATGCCAGTCAGATACATGTGTATTTCTCAGTCAAGTCGTAAGCATCTGTAATTTCTTATATGGAATATTTGTAGTAAGGAATGATGTGATTCTGTACCTAGATCTTCCATAATACTTGACTGCTAAAACTACATATGAATCTACTATAAATCTAATACGCTAAATGTACTACATGAATATGTGCAGATATAAACTCTAAATTTGCCCATTCTGTAATTTCATCTTTAGAACCTTATAACAGTGAGAAAAAATATTCCCCAACTGGCAGATGAATCAGCAGGATGAAGATTCACCAATATTACACCTGAATAGTTAAATGTGTGTTTATATGTTCGACAAGCTTGTCTCTGTTCCCACAGGACATTAACATTTACAGATGCCGCTTTAAAAGCCGTCGGGTTTGGGCGCCAAATGCGCGGATGGCTGATAACATGGGCCAGAAATGCAATTGCGGCCTGGATGCAGACCATGCAAAGCATGCATTTATATCCAGTAAACTGGAGCTGTTGATGGGAATCCCTGTAATTTTCTGCTTAAAAGGGTCAATTTGTAACCTCCTTCCACATTCCAGTTGGGGAAGAAGTTGTTAATCAGTAATGTCATCAGCCTTGTAACCAAATTGCTATTTTTCACGTTGTTTTTCCTGCTTTAATGTACTGAAAAGTAATACATTGCGCAATCGTATTGGAAATACAAAGCTTCAGATGACAATGGCTCGATTCATATTCGCGGCTCCTCCCCCCCCGACAACATTGTGCAGTGAGCTTATTGCCCCTTTGTTACGTCAGGTTTTGTCTGAATCACTTGTAACTTGACAGTCAAAAACTGATTGTAAATGGAAAGTGTACATATGCAGGTACAGGAGACAGACACAAAACTGACCTCCTTCATCCACAGGAAGATCATTCGATCAACTTTGTGACATCATCATTTGAACACCGTAGGTGCCCTTTGTTCACAAACAGGGGGGCCTTACCTGTGGCCACACTATCACAACCCACGCTGCTCTGCGGTCCTGGGTGACTCTGAAGACGCCCTCATACCATAGACGGAATGATTGACTTCGTAGAAAGGAGAGGATTCCTCACAACATCAAAGAACTTTGGGCTGGATTGACTCGGCCTTCCAATGAAACGAGCTGACTAATTCCATGTCCGGATTGTGTGCCAAATGCCAAAATCTTTGCGCTCCTGGATCAAGTTGCTAAATGTAGAACAAGAACTGAATTACCACCATCCATCCACCCATCCATCCATCCATCCATCCATCCATTTTCTGTAACTGCTTATCCTGTTTAGGATTATGGGGGGTCTGGAGCCTATCCTAGAGTGTGCAAGGCAGGGACCAACCCAGGATGGGGTGCCAACCCATCGCAGGGCACACTCACACACCATTCATGCCTATGGGCAATTTGCTAAGTCTAATTAATGTCCAACCCCAATTAATGTCTTTGGACTGTGGGTGGGTGGGTGGGGGGGGGGGGTGGACTAGAGTACCAAGAGGAAACCCCATGATGACACATGGAGAACATGCAAACTCCACACACGGAACGATGGCGGCGACTCGAACCCTGATCCCAAAGACGTGAGGCCACCCTGCCACCCCCAATTACCAATATAATAAATAAAATTCAAACCATAAACTCCTCATCCACTTATGCTGCTTGATTGACTGATGTAAGTGCTTGTGCTGCCCACAATTTCAGCAGATTTTCTTCCCTTTGCCACAGACAGCCAGATA
>JAODJU010000017.1:77377-169399 GCA_026776725.1 Gnathonemus echidnorhynchus | reverse complement strand
ACCTTAACACTCATGCACGTGAGCTGCCTGCAGCAGAGTCAGCATTGGATCAGTGACTTTTCTCAGTTTTCTGCATTTGGGCGCCTGATAAAAGCAGACGACCCGCTTTTCACAAGCAGGACGTCCATGAGCTTGTTAAAGTGTGAATACTCAAGTGTAATCTCCTGTTATCTGGCTAACCACTGACTAACCATTCTGACTAGCTGTACAGAATGTACAGAATCGATGGCTCAAGGTCAACTGCTACTGAAAGGTAGTGATTTCTTCCAGCTTTTTTTTTTTTCTACATTGCTCTGGAAAATTCTGTGACTCTGACTAGGATAAGCTATTAGACGATGGGTGAATGGATGGATAAATATTTTGAATTTCACTGCTTTTTCTGTTATTTTCCTGCTGTTGTGGTAATTTTCCTGTTGTTTTTGAGGTAATACATCTCTGGCATTTATTTGTCAATAAAGCAACCAATGGGATGATCAACAAGTCTTGATTGACAGGTCATGAAGATCCCACCCACAGTGGGTCTTGAAGGTCAGTATTACCCAATATTCGCTGTTTTCAATCACACGCGTGTCTCTCTGGATTATACCACCATGGGGCATTTTTGAAATTGGCAATCAGGCAAATATGGAGGTGTGTCCTCAGGTAGTTCCCAGACAGCCCACTGAGAGCACGTGCCACTGTTTTGGACAGTCTGTGGAGAATTTATACCCTTTGCTTCTGGTAGAACAACTTTATGTCCATCAGATTGTTGGTGAATAGTTTTAAACTGTGATTGGAGCATTTTTTCCCAAAAATTCCAGATTTAGGTATTTATCCATTAACTGCCCATATAACACATGTGGACATTGTGTGTTCTTCTTGTGCCGTGAATGATCGGTGCTTTAAGTTCGGTGGCCTGTTTTCTATAGACAATCTTTTATATCTATTTTGTTTAGATTTCCATTTCAAGTTCTTTCTGCAAATAGCGTCGTAAACAACAGCTGAATCTTCCTTCCCATCTCCCTCGGCCTCTGTTTTCCATGGTGGTCTCCCACACGACGTGGGGTAAAACCAGTCACACACGCTGTGTATGATTGAAACTAGTCTGACATGCTGTGTGTGTTTCTAATATAATTCTATACATGTCGGGATTTTGAGGCCTGTAGCGTTGCTTTCTCCGTTAGATCACTTGCTTTTCACTCCTACTCGAACCCCTGGTTTACATGTTTATTCGCATTTCCCACTTTCCTCGGCTGAGTTAATCAGGAGGCTCCCGGGCAGAACCACCCCGTCAACACGCCCATGGTGTGAGGTGACATGAAAGCAGAACGCTAAAGCAGCTCATCAGAGGTAGCATAACATGGCACCCAAGTCAAACGACGCAATGAAACGAAAGGGCGCCGACACAAATCACCGAGGACGAGGGGCGGTGAGTTCCAAAGGCTCTGGTAGCCCAAAGGCTCTGGTAGCCCAGCCACAAGAAAATAGCAACACCCCGTGACCCTGTAAGCTTAGCGTATTTTCGACTACCTTATCTTTGCTTAAATAAGAATTTCATTGTACAGTGAAACTGCTTGTTTTCTGAGCATAGGACAATAAAACTCTCTCTCTCGCTATCTCTCTCTCTCAAAAATTAAAATACTGATGTCTAATGCATACGATCCAGTCTGGCATCAATGGTTCTTGGAAGTCCGGAGTCCAATGTCGGTTCTGGGCATCGGGACCTCTTGATGAAATTGTGGCATTTGATTTGCATACTTTAGGTTAAGCCAGTACCAGGTGAAATGTGGCGCTGCAATGTGAGAGGACATCGAATCAGCACGCTGAGAATCTTGGGGGTAATCCTGCTCTTGGCTTATGTTCGTCTGCCATCGGGGTGAGATTGGTCGGGGTGAGATCCTCTTCAATTATCCGTACCCTCAATAAAGCATCATTCACTAATGGCAGCACCTTTTTTGGGGTCCTTCAGTTGCGGAACAGGAACAGGAACAGGAACAGGAGTGGGAGACTATGAACCCACTGTCAGCCAGCTGGTGAGTTCCACCCTGCTCTCCTGGGGACTTTGGTGAAGGAGAAAACAGTTTGGGCTGACTGTCTGCACTGAGTGCTCTCCAAAAGCTCTTCCGCTGTTTCCACTGTGCTGATTAGAGCGCTGATAAGAGCTGAAATTGCAGTCGCGCCGGCGGAGGCTCGCGGGAAGCGCTTCAGGCGAAAGTGAAAACCGTCTCTGCTTCCCTTCTCTCTGCAGGGATGTCCAGCAGTGAACCTGATGGGTATCACCTGAAAGCGGCTGCAGCTTCCTGTATTTTCCTGCTCTGACAGTTGGAAAGAAACATGTGACTCTGTTCATTGTCTTCTAAGTGCTTATCCTGGTTGTAGGCAGGGGGGGTGGGGGCTTGAGTCTGCCCTGAGAAGCAAGAAGGGTGCGAGGCGGAGCTATACCCTGGGCAAGATGCCAGTCCGTGTCAAGATGCCAGTCCGTGTCAAGATGCCAGTCCGTGTCAAGATGCCAGTCCGTGTCAAGATGCCAGTCCGTGTCAGGGCACAAGCACGCACAGGCAGTAATACACTGCAGGCAATTTCGAGATACGGAGTAACCTAACTGCAGGTCTGCGGTGGAGGTCCACTACCTGCACAACAAAGGGAGACAGGCAAAGTTTTTGATTTTGATTGCAGTCACATATTTTTATAAAATTGAATTTCACCTTGTGAGGACCGAAAAAACGATCCCCACAATGTGAAAATAACAGGTTATTTTTTATCACATTATGGGGACATTTGGTCCCCACAATAATGCATACCTGCACCACACACACACACACAGAGCAGAGGTGGGATACGAACCCCCAGTATATTAGCAGTGGCAGCATGGTCACTAAGTGGGTGAAGCTGACCTCCAGGGTTGGGTCAGATATACAGTAAATAGGCAATACATGAGGTGCAGAGTGAATTAAACATCAATATTTCAGATGTACAACATTTGACACTGACATATATAGGTAAAATGTTTATTGCACAGGAGCAAAGAGACATAAATTCAACAAGAATCTCTTCACTGGTCATCTCTCACTGGCCAATGAATATGAAATATCAGCCTAAATGGATGGAGTCAACAGCCAACTGCACTGGAAATGCATTTGGCATTCCCTATCCCCCCCTGCCCGGCCTGCCTGCATCCGTGGCTCTCTGCCCCCTTTTCAGGGTGCGCTGGAATCAGATGCTCCCCAACCGAAGCCACCGCCAAGCAGAAAATGAAGTTCCCTCCATGTTTTATCATCCATTTACACAGCAGACTTTTATCCAGGGCAACTCGCACAGCTTACAATTTTATACCTTCAGCTGCCTTTTTTTAACATTTGGATGCTTTGGCCTCGACTCCATCTGGCTGCCTAAAAACACGCGTCCTCGGTTTAAAGCTCTGTTTCCTTGAATTTCCCCAAATGACTTTGTTAGCAGGGTATGGACACGTGAAGAGCGCAGCTATAAGCACTCTTTGGTCAACACGTTGGAATGATACGTGTGTTAAGGAAACATGCATATAAATTAACAACAAGGGATAATTGACCATATTTCCTTTTCTGTTCGTAATGTTTAAGAATTAATTCTGTTATACAGCTTAATGTAACTTACACTTCATTCGCCAATCCAGAATTATAATGAATACATATAAATGGTTGGAAAACTGTAATACAGTCGATGCAAATGCACTATACAAGCATACATGTTTGTGTACCTGATAAAACTGCGTTCAGCTTCAGTGGTAACGACTCCCTTTGGGGTCGCAGTGGGTGGTGCTGGGGCATCACACCTCCAAAGTTGTGGCCGGGAGTCCAGCCTGAGCTGAGGGTTTGCAGAATCAATATGCAAGTCCTACTTTTCTGCTGGGGTTTCTACAATAGTCTAAACATGTGAGGTTCATACTAGTGGCTTTAATACCCAGCAGCGGATGGGACTTAACATGTACTATCACTTTAATACCCAGCAGTGGGTGGGACTTAACATGTACTATCACTTTAATAGCCAGCAGTGGATGGGACTTAACATGTACTATCACTTTAATACCCAGCAGTGGATGGGACTTAACATATACTATCACTTTAATACCCAGCAGTGGGTGGGACTTAACGTGTACTATCACTTTAATAGCCAGCAGTGGATGGGACTTAACATGTACTATCACTGCTCAGTACAACCTGCTGGGCAAAGCAAAGTGTCCACTCACAACTCAGTTACACTACAGATTCTACAGACCATGAAGACTGAAGCCTCTTTTCTCACATTTATTCGGCATGGATTGGGGACTGCAAGTCATTTTTGGAGTGCCATGAATTGCTACCACTCTCCTACACCCAAGACGTTCCATAATTGGCTGGGGACCACTGTGATCCTGACTGGAAAAAAAACCATGATTGAAAATGTATGGATGTTTGTGCCTGCAAACTTCCAGAGAAATGTTGTCGACTCATCAGATATGAAATATCAGGTAGCTAATACAATATGTTCCCACACAAGATTGGGCATCTTCCAGCTGGCACCTTAAAAACAGAAGATAGTATTTTACCACATTCATTGTGCAGGAAAGGAGCTGAATTTGCAAAGGATATAGTCTTTATACCTTAATCACCTTCTTCTACACCGTTCCCCTCTCCTTGCAGATTTAATGCAGATTTAATACTGTCTACTTAGGGATTCCTTTACACAATCATTTTCAATATTATACCCTGGAGCGTTCTGATAGCAAGGGTTACAATCACTTATAAAACACTCGTGCTGATTCAGAATGATACCAAAGTATTCTAACATCAACTTTTAATTTCAGCCTTGCTGTATTTTTTCCACATTCTTGGCTCCATATAATATTTAGATTTTTTCCCCCCACAACTATTCAAAATGTCATAATTAGTTCTTTTTTGTTACTGGAAGATTGAATCCCTCTGCACATATTCACTTAGCACCTGTCTGTAAAATGACTTTCAAGCCTGAGTAGAACGTGCCTGATCTCCCTGGTAGTCTGACCATTGCTCTTTGTTTCCACTTTGGATTTATTCCTGCAGTGGTTCTCCAGAGAGGAGCACTCATTCTTGTTAGGAAAAACAATTAGCGAGAATGCTGGGTCCCCAGAGGCCCCAAGGCCCATCGGACGAACATTCTCGAACACTTTCTTTCACAAATGAACAATAAAAGTTTTCAAATGTGCTCACTGGATCTTCAAAGGCGTAAGAGAGAATGTTCGTCTAACTTGTGTAAACTCTCCTTTTAATCAGTTATCGCCTTCTTAGAGAGAAAGAAGGTCTAGCTTTCTAACATAAAACATGTTAACAGAGTGCTTTTGGACCAATGGTAGGTATGATTTAACGCTACAGATTTAACCTATTGCTACCGGATCTTATATATTATCTCTCGATAGCAGAGCTAGTCCAGACCATGGCGCGTTTTGCCAGAAGTCTCTATTGAGTGTCCATATGTTTACTTCAGATTAACGTCGCCATGTTTACATTTCGTGGAACCAATGTAATAGTTTGAGAGTCCTCTAACATTCAAGCAAAAATATACACTGCCCGGGCAAAAAAAAAGGTGCCATTTGAATTTTTCGTTGGACCGCCTTTAGCTTTGATTATGGCGTGCATTTGTCATGGCAACAAGCTTATGCCACATCTCACCCTTTATTTTCGTCCAGATTTGCATTGATTTCTCACCGAGATCCTGTTTTGACAAGTGAGTTGAACCTCCATAAAGCCTCCTTCAGCACATCCCGAAGACCTTCAATGAGGTTAAGGTCAGAACTCTGTGGTGACCAAGTCATGAGTGAAAATAATTCCTCATGCTCCCTGAACCACTCTTTGACAATTCAAACCCAAGGAATCTTGATTTTCTTGTTCTGGAATATGCCAATGCCTACAGGAAAGAAAAAAAAACCCACTGAAGATGTATGGAGGTGTAACCTGGCCAGTCAGTAGATTCAGGTACTCAGCTGACTTCACTTTATTGCTGCATAATGTTGCTGAGCTGTAATAATGATCCAGTCATTGGCTCTTAAGTATTTGCTGATATAAATTCAAATGGTCACTTTTTTTCGGCTGGGCATTGTATGTATGTTTGTATGTATATATATACTATATATACACACACACACACAAACACACACACACTCTCTGGTTAAGACTCTGTGGATCAGTCACTTTACACTGCATAACTTAAGATGCTGTCAGCTCAACAGGGTGGAAAAACTCCTGTATCATTCACAAACCCTGGCCCTCCCCCAAATGGTATAGAGCCCCTTTCTGGGTGTTTCCCTCCAAAGCTGCTGTCGCATTGGTGGCCTCTTCTGTTATTGGTGCCTCAGCTAATAAGGCAAGAAGGGTAATTCATCTAAGACTGGAGACTGATGCTTTGTTTTGTTTATGGTTTTCTCAAATGGGACCAGAAATGCTCGACTGTCGACTGAGCGAGCGTACCACCTTCCCATTCTTGGCTGCATGAAGGGTGCAATGCATAAAACCGGACTAGAATCGTTCTGTGTATTATCTTAGTTACCTGCTAATCTCCCCCACATTTGAGGTCTGGCTAGAGATGCAGTTAGACTGAGCTTTGGGTAGTGGGGGGTGGTGGAGGGAATTCAGGGAAAGGGTTTGCATAAAACAACACCATTTATACATATCCAATAAAGAGTGGAGGGGATAGGACACTGAGATGTTGGATTGAATATTAACTGGAATGTCTTCTCTGCATTTGGATAAAAAAAGCTGGATAAAATTATACTTATCAAATACGCAGGTGGCTTCAAGCAATCTAAAATCTGTGATGGGTAACATGCAGAACAAAACACAAAAGATATAAAAATATTTTTAATATATAAATATAATTGTCCCGCCTATTATCATTCTGAGCCAGGCGTTACAATTAATTAGCAGAATTTCAGTTTAGAGAAGCTAATTACTTTAAAAACATGGTTTAGGGCTTATCTAGGCAGATAATAAGTCAAACATTGGGATATTTGGGCTCAGCGCGGTTTGGGTAATTACAGCCCCTACAGCCAGGATCCAACACAAGTGTGCAGAAATGTGAAAACTGTGTACACCCCAGAGTGCGCGGTGATTCCCTTGCGTCACGATGAGCACGACTCCTGCGTGCCGAACTTGCACATTTGAGAGATATCATGATGTTCTTTGTATCTGCTTTTACGGTCCATGTCAAAGTGGATTTTTTTCTGCATATTTTTCTTATTAAAGTTGCCACAGAATGCAATTCTTTGAAATTGTTCTCTGGTGTCTACAAAGAAGGTACGTGAACTTGGTTTGGTTGAAATATGTCCATAAAAGGTTTTACAGGCTTATTTACAACCTATAATTTGGCCCTAGGTTTATCTTATTTGGTTGGCTCATTAATATGTTTATGAGCTCTGCTCTGATTGGCTGGGTTACAGGGCGTATTACAGACTTCATAATGTTTTTTACTATTCCCCTGCTAAAACTGAGGTACGGTTCCCGAAAGCATAGCTGCTAGCTATGTTAGCAACTTAAATAGTTAGAATCATGAAACTGAACGGTTCCAACTATGTACGCTGTTAACAGAAGCTTTCTGGAAACGTACCCCTGACTTACCTATTAAAGACAAACAGCTATGCCTACTGACAGGTCGGTTCCTTGGGAAGGGTATGAAAAGTGCCGACATCCCAGTTACAGCCTTGAACGGGTTATGCATACAGCCAGCCATAGTCACTGTTATCCTCTGCTTCATTCTTCGCAATACCTGCAGAACTCATAATGCGCATGTCCATTGAGAGAAGGCTGGCATACGTTATGTTTGGGGCGTGATTAAGACTTACATAACACTTCAAAACAGCTCATTTCACTTCCTTCTTTTACATACTCAGGCATTATATTCTAGTGATGTGGTTATCCGTTACTTTTCAGTAATCGTTACTACCGAGTACTCGGCAGTCCAGTATTCATTACTTAATACTCGTTACCCAATACTCTTTACTACAATGAACTTAAGACGTACATATATCTTCTGTTGTTAGAATGGCAATGGGTGACTAATTTCCCCGGCCAGTCAGTGCAGTGACCCAGCATCCCCCCAATCAGACTCGTATGTGGGCCATACAACATGCAGGCAATGAGCGCAGGCTTTAGATAATGGAAACCAGCTGGCCAGTTTGAACAGTCATTTCGTTACTGTCAGCAATGAATCCTTGAACGGTTAAATACTTGTAATGATTCGTCACAGCCTGGTATCCGTTACTTACTTACTCGTTACAACTCAAATCTACACCACTATTATATTTGAAAGAGGGCACAAGAGTGTGATTCACGGTATGTCATTCCATGTACCGAACTGTCCTTTTTTCAGCTATGCCGAGGTAAGGTCTGATTTTTATTCTGTGGTACCTTTAAACAGAAGAATAAAGTTATAATAATAACAAGTTTGCAACAGTTCCTATGACAGGACTGAGTATATGAATTCTGATTCTGAATATCCTCTTCTCAAGATTTTACATATGCAGTCAGTCATAATTCGCAAAATTACAATCGCGATGCATACAGTAATAATGAATAATAATGCATTTACCCTGCATGTATCAGGTGAAGTACGTCAATGCACTGGTGACATGGTGGCAGCTTAATTAACCTCGGTTGCCAAACCTAGCGCCCTCTTCTTCATACCCATCGATCCCCAGTAGGGAAAGCTCGTGCTGCATTATGGGATGGATAGGCTGGCAGCGGGGGCTAACCCCGGTTTACCATAGCCAGGGGGGGCCCTGGGCACGGCTGGGGAGACCACCCCCCCCCCCCCCCCCCCAAATGGGTTATGTGGGAGGTAGGTTTGGCTACGCTCCCGGGCTGCATGTCATAGGAAATCACCATCAGGCCGAGCAGGCAATGGCACCGCAAAAGACACACCCCACTAAAACCCCACTAAATAAATGCACGTTGAAGTGGTAGATTTCTACAGGTGCCCACTTTGCGCTAGACACTGAAAATGTTGCACCTGTTATGACAATTGCAGTGGGATGTGATAATAGTGAAGGGTGGATAGGCATTGCCAAACTGAAGCATGTGCTATATTTCTGATGTTTATTACAATGTGTATCTTATGTGCCAGTACAGAGTCACTATATTTCCATGAAGGTTTTCAGTTCTGTAGATGTGTTATGGGAATCACATTCAAAGTTTTAAATTATGGGGAATATCCCTGATTTTTGATGAACTGGTGATAGGAAATAAAGGATTTAGTAGTAGTATGAGTTCATTGGAATTCTTCTCTTTGGCTACCCCGCCTTGCTCTCCATAGCTTGGGGGAGTCACAGCACAGATTCAGCCAATGTGCAGCCCCCCTGGAGCTGGGGGTTAACGGCCTTTGCTCAAGGGCCCACAGACATGTGACTCTTCTGCTGAGGATCAAACTGGCGATCTTCTGATCGTGGGCACAGAGAGTTGGTCCACTGAACCATTCACCTTCAGATGAGAGGTAGCAATTAGATAACACAATTATGTCCAATACCGCTTCTAAATATGTGTGTATATACAATAAACACGAATGGCATGAAGTGGTAAAGCTCCTATCAAAGCAGGATGTTGAGGAAAAGCCACTCTCAGTTACATACTGATGTTTTTTCTGATGCACCAGCTTGCAGCAAACCAGCACTGATCAATTAACTTATGTGCCATTTGTGAGCTAAAGGGCCTGAAAGCCATTATGTGGGACCACTTCAGCTCCACCCTCACGCCGTCCCAAAGAGAAAAGCTTTTATGTGGTATTTGTTCATTTCCTACTCGTTCATTTTAATCGATCCATGTCTAGAGGGAAATCCTTGCTCATGTTTGCACCGCAATGGAAGAGCACGTCTTGGCTTTGATTCGGGAGCGATGCATCGTACTGGAAACCCTTTATTCCCATGTGGGGTTTCATGAAGTTCTTGCTGTCAGTAAGATGTCTTGGGTGACGCCTCGCCTGTCATTTTTCAGTGGCTCCGCCCACGCCTCAGTGCTACTTCTATAAAGCCTCACCGATTGTTGCCTTGTATTAATTCTCCTCAAGCTTGGGCGCATGATGTCGACTATTCAGGGTGACAGAGCCGTCCTGGACTGGAACACTGAACCAGAATGGGCCAGTGAGGAACCGGGTGTGCCTACCCTGGCCCAGTTTGCAGAGCAGTCCTCTCTTCATGGTCTGTCGTATGTGGTTGGCCCAAGGACCTGCTCCGTACGCCGCTGTCTCTGGACGCTGGCCTTTTGCGGCAGCCTTTCCTTCCTCATCTACCACTACGTGACTCTGATCAGCTACTACTTCATGTATCCACACATCACCAAGCTAGAAGAGGTAGTGGCTCCGGACATGGCGTTCCCAGCCATCACGTTCTGCAACGTGAATAGAGCTCGGTTCTCCAGACTCAACAGGTGTGACATCCATCACATCGGGGAGCTGTGGTCACTATCGGAGACGGCCGAGGTGAACCTCAGCGACCTGGTCCACCAAGACCACCTGGAGATGCTCACCCACCTGCACTCCATCACCGAGCAAGAGAAAGGCGACTGTAAGTTCGACTGGGAAGAACTCTACAACCGCACGGCTCACGACCTGTGGGACATGGTGAAGTCCTGCCGCTTCGGGAATGATGAATGTGTGCGTGAAGACTTTAATACCGTGAGTAATCCTTTCCTCTTTGATTTTAATCCTTTCCCATATGTGTTTGCCAGGGGGGCAAACCTTGTGTGTAAGATGTGTGAAAACCTGGAAATATACACTTTGGTCTCTGCACAATGCGAAATGAAAAGACATTAAAATGAGTCGCAATTAAAGTTTCACAGAAGCAAAGTGGTCCTCATCCATTTTGTAGGTCCTGTTATCTAAGGAAAAGCGAAAGCTTGCTTCAGATAAGTTTTATGGAGATTCTGTTTTTTATTCATAATGGAACCACTGGAACATCAAAGCATGAAATAGAGTCCGTTTGAAGTCACATATTTTTTCCTTTGCTATTTTAAAAGGCATTCATATGGACCATACTGCACCTGTCTTTTTCAAACTTGTAAAAGTCAAAAGTGGAAGACTGCCTGAGAAATGCTCTGCTGTGGGCAGTTATGATGCTGACAGTAAATAAATGGTATAATTTAAAGTAGGGGCCTTTTTTCTAACATGACTGATGCCTTATGTGGAGCAAATCTTTCACCTGCTTGCATGCGCTCATCCGCTTAGAAAACAGTGGGTAGCAAATGTCTATTTATAGGAAGGAGAGTAACAAGTGAAATGCTTTTCATTGAAGAAGAACCAAAGCGATAAACATCTTCCCCGCATTTTGCCTTCTCATAATGTGATTTCTGAAATTCAACCACTTTTGCTTTATTGCACTTATTAGTGATGCTATTATCATTGCTTAAATTATAGAAACAGCGTATAAGTAAGGCTTATGCCGTTATGTCGTTTCACCTCGGAAGTGGATGTGTTTTATTGATAAGTGGACATGTATCACAATTAAGCCGTGTTACACTCAGAAGACTGGTTATTAATACTTGTCAGGTCCTATTTCAAATAAATTATTCTGTAACCATCTGCGGCCGCAGTGAAGTGTGGATTTCACCAGCGGATCATTTCTCAGTCTCCTCTGGTTGTAAATAAAATGCAGAGTCTGCAAGAAAAATCCTAATACTCAATTTATCCATACTGGAATCCATTCAATGGATGTGGCCTGTGCAAACAGTTCTAAAAACAGTGGTTTTATTGTGATTATGTGTAGGCCATTTCGATGAGAATAGCCGACAGCACGACAACTCTGGTCATAGGTTTCTGTGAGCCTTAACAAAGCAGTAACTAATGATGAAGTACGGGAAAGGTACCCACACATAATTACATTAAAGGCTTTTCTATGTAACCGATGCCTTTGGGTCGTGCCCTGTGTGTCAGCGGGAGGGTGACATCGCCAATTCCCGCTAGCAGATCCTCTGATATTTCACTCGAGTGTAACATACAGCTGTAGGTATCGCCA
This sequence comes from Gnathonemus echidnorhynchus, assembly GCA_026776725.1. Classification (NCBI taxonomy): domain Eukaryota; kingdom Metazoa; phylum Chordata; class Actinopteri; order Osteoglossiformes; family Mormyridae; genus Gnathonemus; species Gnathonemus echidnorhynchus. Next base: position 157,437 of record JAODJU010000017.1, on the reverse strand, counting down.
TGCAGGAGGGGACTGAAAACACACCAAAGATCTGGTGAAGCAAATAAACGTTGCGACTTTCCTGTGTATGCTCTTTTTCTCCCCCCGTGGTGACACTACGAAATGGAGCTGTCCTCTCAAGCTGTCACCATCATTGATCAAGTAGCAGTATAAAAGAAGTGTATCACTCTGGAACTCTCTATGGGCCATTGTGGATTGTTATCTGACTTCGGTTAAAGCACACTGGAAGCTTTGTTTGACTTGTAACTCAGGTCGGGAGATGCTGTGATGATGTCTTCATTAATGATCAAAACACACAGACAGGAAAAGAAGGCAAACAAGAAAAAGGTTACTTTTGTAAGAGTAAATGGACAGATTTTTACAACACAGCAATGTAAAAAGTCAACGTTTCTCAGTCAGGTAATCTTGGTACTGTAGTTTCAGGGAGATGTGGGGTGAACCTCAATACTAAGAACACAAAGACCATACTTGACACAAAATCGAAATGTCCATTCTAAATCACTAATTATTCCTGGTATGATTACTTGTGCTTTTTTCCCACAAATAAAGTTTACACTTAGAATATTCCTATTTATTTCAGCTCTGTACGAAGGTTATACGTGGGTGTTAACCATTCCAATTCAACAGTCTTACGAGCATTAACAGTGAAAAAAACAGCAGGAAAATACTATCTGACAGGAATGACGGAAACATTACTCAGATTAAGGTAACCCCAATTAAGGTAAGAGTTATAGTTCATGCCTTGTTCCTCTGCTATTGCAACAGCAAGCAATGATTCATGGGATTGTTCTTGTTTGGCAAGGATGCACCTGAAGCATCCGTGATATCTGAGGAGGAGCAAGACCAATATTCGGGGATTTTTACCATCCTCTGATCTTGTGATCTTAGAATTGGAACTGGTCTTCGGCAATGGAAGGTGATGTAAAACGGGCACATGAGAACACAAATAGAGTGAAGTACGGATATTGAGATTCAGCCGTGGTGTTGAAGAGAACGGATTTCCACATCTCTGATCTCTATTGGACCTGGGAAGTTGGGGGGGGGGGAGGGGACTGGCTGTCATTGGTCATTGGTGACAGAATGGCTCTATAAGGCCATGAGCAGGTGCCTTTTGCCCGGCGTGTTGCAGCCAATTGGACTCCTAGGATCTGTGACTAGTCAGTTTTCAGGCAGCTTTAGCACAGATGTGCAAAGATAAATGGAAGGCAGCTTCCTTTCGGCCAGACAGACGGTTATTGTGTATTAATTCATTACTCTAGACCTAATCAGAAATGCTCCACAAATGACAATCATTCCCTGGCATCACACTGCCTATCCATATGTATCCTTAACGTCATAACAGTCGGAGTTAACATGACATGGGAATCACTTGAAAAGCCCTCAATGGGGCGACAGCAAACTTCTGGTTTTCACTTAGTACTCTACTTTCAAAGTCTTTAATGGGAACTTTATTTAAAGCATTCTGGGTACCTGGTGAGTTTCAGAGGTGTAAAGTAACGAAGTACAAATACTTCATCACAGTACTTCAGTAGATTTTTTCCAAATTTGTACTATACTTGAGCGTTTTAAGCGACTTTTACTTTGTTTGCTACATTTCTGAACCAAATAATTATTTTTTACTCCAATACTTTCTGCACGACCATCGTTACTCACCCAATTAAAAAATACATACTATTCCATGCAGCACACCTAAGTAGGGCTGCACGACTGAATATCTGAATTTTTTTTTTTTACTCTGAATCGAGATTGTGATTTTTTCTCACGATTCTTGAGCAATTTCCTTCCTTATTATTATTTTACATTTATTGCTCTCTTTATGAAGATGGAACAAACAGTATGTAGAGATGCATGATATATAGGTTAACATACCGAAAACATCCGATATTTAATCTCTATCAATATTTAAACTTAGCAGCACTAGAGGTACTATTGAAATAATGGTGATGATTGTATTGGATGATTTTCCATAGTGGAGGACGAGGGTTTTAGTCGTCTCATGCACCACTTATAAGAGGTCTCAAAGCACCGGGCGGGAAAATGTTTATAATTCATTATTAAATCTGGCCCGTAGATTGATTTTACGCTTTCTACAGAATAACCTGTGGCAGCATGCTCAGCAAATTCAACTGCTTCTTTTCTGAATAAAAAGAAAATCTACTCTTGTGACTCAGTTTTCCTTATTTTGACGCACTGTAACATGAAATGCTATATTCAAATCAGTCGATTAATTTAAAGAAACAGGTTGCTTTTTGCGAGATCAATAGATTCAAATATATAGTTACTTTCGATGCTTAAGTGCTATTTAAAACCAGGTATTTTTTATTTTTACAAGCAGTATTTTGCTGGATGACATTTACTTGAGAAACATTTTGGGGCTGGTATCTGTATTTTCAAGCATGAACATTTAGTACTTTTTCCACCACTGGTGAATTTTACATTGGTGAAGGGCTGTCCTTGTTAAAAAAAAAAAAAAAAAAAGACAGATTTTAAAAAAACTAAATTAAAAAACTGAAAAAGCTTGACCTTTATGAAACTGTCTGAGAGAGAAAAGGAGAGTCATGCCTGGAGATTCATTGATGCATCGGAATGTAATGTATTCTTGAAATTCTGTCAAGTTTTTTATGTATTACATATATCAGCTATCCTGTGTAGTCAGCACTGGTTCTGAAGCTATTTTCCCATTTCATTTCCAGTTGATTTTTTATACCATAAATTATTTAAAGAGGTTTCAGGGAGGAGGGGGTCTTTATTGAGGGTACGAGATTTTGGGCAGGAACCAACCAAAGAAATGGCTGGTTTTAGATAGAGAGGGTAGTAGCTAAAATATGACCTGGTCAGTGTCAGTGGAGACGCTGTATTCCACTGTGGTGAAACTCTTTTGAACGTCATGAATGATGAGCTCCTCTGTCCTAATACCTGTGATCTTTCTCAGGAGTTTGAAGAGCAACTCGACTGAAATCAACCTTTTCTCCATGATTCTTCTGCTCCTCCCAATGATGTATCTGATGAGGTGCTAAATTTTGGTGATCTCATCTGTTGCATGGAAATCTGAAGCTAATTTCTAGAGTGAGTCGGCTTTCCTGCACAACATCCTGTACTTAGGAATCCAAGTAAAATGTAATGAAAGCAAAATCCACAGGCACGTAAACACAGACACGCAGTGATGCGTGCATATCAGTAAATCAACATGAATGCCAATCTACAACATAGTTTCACGTCAGAACAATCAAATTAAAAGCACATGACATTAATTTTTCACGCCCATTGTGGCTGAAAGTACTTGATTTTATGTAAGCTGGCAAAATGTACTCAGTCTGGTTCAAATATAATAAAGACTAAGTTGCCACTCTGTGTTCAAAGTATCATTAAAATCCACTTCCAAGGGTATGACTTTATTCCTTTTCTTCAAACACGTTACTACAAAAAACAGGCCCTGACAAAGGCAAATAACTTAGCAGGCTGTGCATTCCGCCAAGGCCGGAACAAGGGGCTGGCTCCACACGGAGATCCTCTTCCGCCGAACAATGAGCTGATTTGCTCGCATACCGTGGAGACGAGACAATGGGAAAAGGGGGAGGACACGTGAATGACAGAGGATGCAGTCAAGGCGCTGGGACCCAGAGCGCAGTCCAGTCACGCATTACAGCTGGAAACTTTTGACAATGTTTTTCCATGCGCTGTTAAAAGTCCAACAGATATATAAAAGCTGGTCTCAGACGATGTGTAGTGAACGTTACTGGTAACCCGTCCAGTATGTCCTCCACGATCACTATGTCAGACAAACAGTTACAAAAGGTGGGTGAATCGATATAGCGAAACTCCAGCTGAGACACTGGACATTTATCTCATAAAGTGCTAATATTTTACTATTTTTTTCAGGTGGCGAGGGTATTATTAGGATGCGTCGAAACGGAATGTCAGTGATGGCAGTAAATCGCAGCAGCTAAATGCCAGGTTGGGAGGTTTGTGCCGTGTCCACTAGCAGATGGCTAATGATTCAGGGATATGCGCTGCTTTGGAGTTCAGATGCCTTCAGCTTTTTCACGTCTGCATAACGAAGCAGGGATATCTGTCTTCCCGGCTGCGTCCTCGATCCTGCGGGGGCTTCCGAGGTCGCGGGGAAGCAGAGCACGTTCACCCGAACACGTCTCCTGCTCTAGCGCCGTGGGGAGAGCATGTCCGCACTGTGACCTTGCGGCCTCACAGAGGAGTAATTGCTCTCTAGATCATTTCCCCTCGTCTGTCACACAGTGGTGATCAAGCGACTTTAATTGACGTATGGTGATCTGGCCTCCCTAACCCACGTGTGTGCGAAAACGGGTGCCTAGCCGGACGCCCAGGGCGATGGGAGCTAAAAGCAGCTAATCGGTTTTAGCGTGCCCAGTTTTAAACTGGATGATGGCCTCACATTAGGTCTGTTCCGGTGGGCGAACGACAGAATGCTTTTTACACATCCATATGTTCCTTTGTCTGACTTAGGTATTCCGCAGAGACAAAAAGTGATTAAAATGGTCATTTATTACGGAAATGGACCCCAAGAGGCGCACTTGCTTTCTTTCTCCTTGTTATGAATACTGAGGTATCATTACCGCATCATCATTCACAGCTGCATAGGACTGACTTGGAGACATACGGGAAAGATCACGGTGAGTTAAGGTGTAATTCTGTTATGGAAGAGCCCCTGCTTGACGCTGAGGCCTGTTCAGACTTCTGCCTCTTTGAGAATACTGAAGAAGGCTTAAAAATCTATATTCATAACCCCAGAAGAGAAACAAGAATGACTGTGGTTGATGATGGAGGGAGGAAAAAAACACTTAATTTCAGCTACTTCATCAAAAAACCTGAGCGATATTAATCTTCACTTTTGTCTACATCAGGCAGACTCTGAGAAGCAGTTTTGATTTATGAAAGTAAAGGTGAAGAGACTGAGCATCAGCTTTGGAAGTGGGCCTGTGAGTTATCTTTTTATCAAACCATTTCATGAAAAGAGCGAAACCTTTGTTGTGGCGCGGTCAGAGTTAAGCCTCAGAAACATTCCTTTTCCACCGTGACCCGTCATTAATATAAAATCCATCTACCCGAAAGGCAAATATTTGTTTATTTGCAAAATAGTCTATCATTAAATGAAGATTTCAGCCCAGTTTATTTCCCTGAAGCTGGATGCACACTATAGCCGTCAAATTTAACAGCTGTGACCTGCAGCAATTTAATAAAATGCATTTATCAACAAAACTAGTTACCAGAGGAAAAGATCCACTACTATTAACTATTGGCTTTAATACTTTTCTAATAGTTTATCCTATCAATTATTCCTGGAAAGAAAAAGCCATTAATTCTCCCTAAATAAAATACCCCCCCAGCATGCTGTGCATACGATATGTTGTCTCAAATCAGCATATTGATTTATTTTTTTCCTCCCGCATCTATTTTAGACTTCATTGTTGCTAGCTTTGTACGTAGATGTTGATGAAAGTCGTGCGCATATTATACAAACTAAGCCCTGCTGGCATTAATCAGCAGTTTTGTCGGCTCATAATTAGATTCAGATCTTATCCTGTGACCCCTGGCAGTGGTTATGCCCGGCGCCGCCCTGCAGGCGCCATTTGGGTGATGGCATTCACCCTCATTAACCATGCGCTTCCCATGCTACGGCTGTAATGCCAAAAAAAGTCCTTTGTGCACCAACGGAGTCAAGAGGAGATTAAATTTGCCCACTAACGGCATTTAATGAGCTGCATAATGCTGCCTGCTGAACCTTGATCGCAAGTGAAATGTCACCCATATAGTACCAGTCCAAAAGTGAGCCGCGCTCGATTTCCCGACTTGACCGGACCGCTTGGCTTGTCCCGCTTAATCGGCTGCGAGTCTCTCCATGCCTTTACGTTTACGGCTGAGGACTAAGAAGCTCAAACTACATTCAGGAACATAAACGTACCTCTGCCAAAGGCCTGCTTGATCATATGCTATAGTTTAAAGATTGCATTAAATAAACCCTTCAACTCACACTGCAGTCATCAGACCCAAAAAGCAGCGCGGTAACACTTTCTGTGAACGCCATGTCTATAAGAATTTATTAAGACGTTCATAACACATTATAATACATTCATAATGCATTGTAAACATAGCTATAAATATTTATAAAAAGGCACAAAACATTATAGCCGTGTTTATTATGCATTATGAAAACTCTATGAAGCTCTCATCTATAATGCACTATACTGTAGATACCTTCAGTACAAGGCATCCTTAATGCGTATACCATTATAATGCTTTATGAAGGCATCTATAATGCATTATAGAAAAGAGCTTTAAGTAAAGTGTTACTGCAAATGCTCACATGAGGTTTTTGCAAATCATTCTGTTGATATAAACCTTTAAAACTGGTACGGCGTCTACGAAAAATTTTCATGCAAATTGATCTGGAAATAAATTTCAGGTACATTTCACTGACCAGGGTGCCGGGGGTCTCCTCTCAGTGTGGAAAATACAAATAAAAATAGAGAGCAGAGATTTCTAAATTCACTTAAACTTGTAATCCATTAAGAACAAGACAAGATATTTAAAGTTTAGTCTGGTCAACTTAAATTTTTTTTTGAAATAGACATCCATTCTTTCCATTGTGGGTCTGCAACACATTTCTAAAAAGTGGGAATGAGGCAATTTAGGGTCAATAATGAGTTAAAAAAGAATTTTGATTTGAAAGCGATGATGTTTAACTGTGACTGTAATTGTGCTTCGGTATACCAGCTGCATCTATGAAAGGCGTAGTGCTTTTGGTGCAAGGATGGGCCGAGGGTCACCAATTAGCCCATGGTTATGTGAGAAAATCATTCAAAAGTTTAAAACCAATGTTTCTCACTGACAGATTGGAAAGGATTTGGGTATTTCACCCTCAGCAATGCATAGTATAAAAAAACATTTAAGGAATCTGGAGAAATTTCTGTGTGTAAAGGGCAGGAGCGCATGCCTAAGCTGACTGTGTGTGATCTCAAACGCCCCAGATGGCACTGGGTCAAGAACCTTCACTTACCAAAAAGTCACATTACCACGTGGACTCAGGAGCACTTTGGCAAACCTTTATCAAGTAGCAGAACACATGGTTACATCCATAAATGTCTGTTACATCTGTACTGTGCAAAAAGCAAGCCGTATGTTAACAGTGTCCAGAAGCCCCGTCAACTTCTCTGCATCTGGGATGGAGCACCATACGGTGGGAATGTGCATTTTGGTCAGACGAATCAACATTTCAGGGTTTTTTTTTTGGAAGAAAGGCACGTCTTGTCCTCTGGGCCAAAGAAGAAAAGGATCATCCAGACTGTCACCAGCAAGAAGTCTACGTGCCAACATCTGTCATGGTCTGGGGTCGTGTCAGTGCGCTGGGTAACTGCTACATCTGTGAAGGCACCATTTCTGTCGAAAAGCACAAAACACTTTTGGAGCAACATACTGCATGCCACCTTCAGGACTGCTGGACAATGCAAAACCACATTCTGTGTGCATTACAAAGGCAAGGCTGCATAGGAAGAGGGTGCAGGCATGTGATTGGCCAGCCTGCAGTCCTGACCTGTCCCCAAATGAGAATGTATGGCACAGTTTGAAATGCCAAATGCGACGACAAAGACCTGACACTGTTGATTGGTGTCTTCACTCCCTAAGCATTTAAGTGCTGAGAATGAAAGGCAATGTCACAATGTGGTAAATTCTTTACTGTCTGAACTTTTTTTTGGAATATGTTGCAAGTATCAAAATCAAAGTGAAAAAAAATCAATTAATTAGTTGAAACATCAAATAATGTGCTATGAATCGTTTTCAAAATCAAAGATCATTTAATGTCATTTACTAATGACTGCTTTTAGTTTTCATTTAAATTCAACAGACCGTCTGTACTTTTTCTGAGATGGAGTTATAACCAAAACAAAGTCAATAATTTGTTTCCTGTTTTTTGTGCCATTTGTTTGTGTTTTTACTAGTTAGAACAAAACTTTTTGTGCATGAATTTGATTTTTAGAGCAACCTTAACATTTATTGTATATTTATGCAATAGCATAAAATCGGGGAAAATCTATTGCGTTAATGTAAGCCTTTTTAGGGTTATGAAGTCCGAGATTCATATTCATGCTAAACTGCTCTGTAGAATTTTGTGAAACATCTGGATATTGATTTAGATAACAAAAAAATCCTAATCATTTTTTGTACTGAAGAATAACAATTTATATTCAAATTAGTTCAAATCTAACTAAAAATATTAATAATAACAGTAGTTTCAGATCAGTGTTGACACACCACTGCACAACAACAAAATCTGTACATTTAACCTATATGTAACATCATGAAATAGCAGGGGGCAGCTAATTCTGCACCCAGGGAGTAGTACTTGGGGGGGCAGGTACTTTGCTGGTCAGGGATTCAAAACAGCAACCTTTCAATTACAAGTGTGCTTCCTTAACCATTAGACCACCACTGTCCATAAAGACAGATGCTCAAAATATTTTATTTTGAAGGGTAGAATCCATAGTGATATTTAGCCAAATAACATATCAGGTTATCCTGCTTCGATATTTCTGCTACAACTGACCTCAAAAAAAATAGTATTTTTTTTCTGGACAAGTGACCATTAATCCATTTATATTAAGAATACCTCTGGGCTTCCGGAAGGGAATATAGAAGCACAGGGTAAACACTGCAGACCAGTTAAAGTTCATCAACCTACCCTGCCCGGTGTATCATGTGGCAGGAGATTAGAGAACCCAAAAGTGACCCATGTGACCAAAATGAGGACATGTGGACACGGTGCACTTAAGCAAAACAACCGGGCCTTGTGTCAGAGAGAAGTCGTCTGGGCTGATGGCCGACTTGCTGTGCTGAAACCAACATGTCGACACTGCAGTGATAATACAGGTTTTGTCCTATAATTGTGTTTGATGGAGGCTAATGACAGTTTTTTTGTGTGGTGGTGGGGGGGGAGGAACATCACTGACATCCTCCTCTATCTAATGGACACTGTCTGCATCAGTGTTCCATAATCATCCGGTTGGCGTCATTAGAATCGCCATGGAAATGGACTAGTGATGACATCATTTAGTCTGTGTGTTTTCTAGCCATTAAGGAAATGGAGAAAGGGAGTGTGGAAAGAAGAGGAAGGACCTGGGAATGCAGGAAGAATTGGTGGGGGCTGGGGGGACCAGTGTACCAGTGTTTCTCAAACTGGTCCTTGGGGAGCTGGGAAGGAGCAAAAATGTAGCTTGTGTGGAGGTTCCCAAGGACGGAGTGGGGAACCATGTATTTATACAAATTAATGCAGTGGATGCATTGTGGACGGCCTGCTGCATTGTGGACGGCCTGCTGCATTGTGGACGGCCGGCTGCATTGTGGACGGCCTGCTGCATTGTGGACGGCCTGCTGCATTGTGGACGGCATGCTGCATTGTGGACGGCCTGCTGCATTGTGGACGGCCTGCTGCATTGTGGACGGCATGCTGCATTGCTCCTCCAGGTTGCAGATTCTCCCCGTGTTGTCTGGACTTGCTTCTTCTGCTTCTCTTTCCACCTGCAGCCCAAAGAGATGGGAGTTTCACAGCTTTATATCTATAAATGGCCCATAGTGTGCGCTTGTGGCCTGTGATGGACTGGCAGCCCATACCCTGTGCTGCTGGGGACCGACTCCAGGTCCCCTTTGAGAACTCAGCAGTAAATAAGTGACTGGGAGATGGATGGCAATGTGTGGAAGATGGTGTAGCTGATCCATCCCTCTGTCTATGAAGAGCACTACATGAAAGCTTGGACTGTCATAGTCTATCAGTCACTTCAGACCTAATGTCTCGCCTCTGAAGATGCTGTGAAGGTCCTTTGGTACCAATGAAAAAAGCACAAACACACGTTATATATAGTGTATATATGTTTAGTCCTCCTGAAGGTCTTATGTTGGTTCTAAGGAGCCTTTTAAAGAGCTGATGTGGCTCAGCCACTTTAAACTTTCTTGTCCTACATACAGACAGGTGACTCACCACAGTAGATGGGTCACAGTAAGAAGAGGACCCAGCAGGCATGTCGATCTGCTGCTCTGTGCCGCTGGGAGGTGGTTGGTATGAAGGCATTGAACAAAACTGGAAAAACATTTCATGTGAAATGTGCAGCTCACTTAAATTCTACATCCATTGTTTAAAATGTACAGCAAAAGTAATAAACAATAAATCCAGAAGAAAATCATTCCTAGTCTCTGACAAGAATTCCAGCCTGGCCAATCCATATTCAGAGTCATTAGATCATTCCGGTTCCCAGTCATTCTTAAAATTCAAACCTATCCAGTCTATTTTCCAGTTGGCAAATTATGAAAAAGTACAAGGCTAGGCTTGATCTCTAACCAGGAAAATACAAACCAATTACTATTTCCTAATGTGTCTAGTAAATTCATGACATACAGTGGTTCTACTGTAATCACAAATGAAACTTCTGCTATGATTTACCTCTCGGTTGTGGAAAAAACCCTATATTTTATGACTCCAAACTTGTCTTGAATGTTGCATTCCTCACATGAAGGTAGATTAGCCCCACACAAAACTTATTGCATGCTTAGTTAGTTTTCATTTGTACTTCTAAATGGTTTAATATAGAGAAGAAATCAGAGTTGACTGTAACTCTGTGTAGTATATTGGAGTCATTGAGTATCACGAGGTTTTGATAAAGGCTATATTTAATTTAAATTTGGTTGTCCACCATACCATCTTCATTTTCAATATGACATGTCCTCCTACCTTACACAGTATTTGCATAAAAATTCCTGACCTGATGAAAGTGAATGTTATAGCTATGGGGTTAACTTCTGATATATGAAAATCTAAACCTCGCAGAGAAAATCAGTTATTTTAATAGGCTGGTTTTAATTTTCCAGCTATATTTTTAGGAAATTATTGCAGCACATTATTTAACAGCTGAACATAAAATATATGGCTGTCCAGCAGGTACATTAGCAAACTGAAAGACGTCAGTAAAAAGTACCACAAATGTATGCTCTGTGGACACACAGCTATAGGGAAGTTTCAGTATTTTTTATATTTTGTAACTAGATTTATTATTAAATTTAAAAGTGGCAATGCTAACTCTTTCTATGAATGACTAGAAGAATCTATTAGCACATTCATAACACATCATGATGCATTCATAAAGCATTATAAACATGGTTATAAATATTTATAAAAAGGCATAACACATTATAGCCATGTTAATTATGCATTATGAAAACTCTATGAAGCTCTCATCTGTAATGCACTATAGATACCTTTGTAATGCAGTACAAAGCATCCTTAATTCTTATACCGACCATTATAATGCATTATGAGGGTATCTATAATGCATTTTAGGTGAGAGTTTTAAATGAAGTGTTACCATGGCAATTAATGGAGTGGAAGTTTTCAGTCCCTGTTGGATGTGGACACCCGAAGGTTTCTAATCTCAGTTGTATTTGGTGTCTGAAATGGGGAAAGTCGCAAGCTACTGGATATATCATCAGTATTGCAGGGGTGAATTCCCCGTCGGTCCACTGGCTTCTCTGAAACCGTGACTCCCCTCCCATTTTGTAAAGACACATTTGTATCTTTTTTTGGGAGGGGGGAGGGGCTCTACATAGTGAGCTGTGATTCTTTTGCAGCGTAAATGGCGGTGGTCGCTCTTTCTGGATAGATGCACCCGCCTGTCCCCGACGCTCATAAATGACCTCCCTGATTTCCAGCGGATCAGCAGGCCGCCGTGAGCCAGTGCGGTGTGGCAGATGGACGACAAGTGTTTCCCGACAACCCAGATTGGTCTGACCTGGGAAGGCAGAAGGTGTTTATTATCTCACTAAAGCTTATTAATTGGCTCCCCTAAAATATGCAGCTGTGTAAATGTGTTAAACTACAGGCCACTGGGGGCAGACACATCGGCTAAGCCCTAAAGAAAAATGGAAAAAAATGGAAAAAAAACATCTATAGATGTCAGAAAAATGGGTTCAGTACTCGTAGTTTTTTTCCACAAGGTACAAACAACATTAATGTACCCCCAATAACTATTTTTCTGTCTATTTCTCTACCTCAAATTAGACTAAGAGGTACATTTACCTGCAGGTAGCATACAATTGGCAGACCCTTGTGGGCTCAGCCCCAGTGACAAGTAATTGTACTTTTTTCCTGACAGTACATAACAGGATACAGTTTGCCTCTATTTTAATATTATCTCTATTAAAATAGATTTGGATGAAAATGACCAGTGATGTGACTTTTGTTACATATATTCCATGGTGATACATACCACGATATTTGCTTATTGGGTTGGGTCAGTATTTATTTTTATCGCTATAATTGCGTCATTGGTTTGGTTCAGTTTCATATGGAATTGAATCTATGGCCTAAAGTCGAGACTGAGACCCATAGAGATTTGCTTCCTCATCTGAATGGCTCTATGAAGCAGGCACTGCGCTAATACTTACTGCTGCCATTAAGGACGGATTATGTTTTGCTGGCTCTGTCCTTTGTGGAAAAATTCACAAGGACCATCATGTTCAAATACATTTAGGGGACTGATGGTGGAGAAAAGTCCCCTGCAGTTATAAGCCGAATATTAAAGATGAATACTTTTCACTCCGCTAATCGTGCCTCCGTGCGCCTTGAGGAAAATCTACCGCATATTAGCCGTTTGCATAAATAAAACGACATTGTTCTGCTCTGTTGGCTGCATTACTACCTCTAGACGTTACATAAGATGCCATCCCCAGTAGCGTCTTCCAAAACTGGGGGTGACAGCTTAATGATTACTCCTGTGCAGGAGGTGGGTGTGTCCCACCTCATGTTAAGTTTACTGAAGTACACAACCCCAGTGCAGTTATTGTGTAGTTATCCAATGCTCAATTGAAAAGAAGTTATTTTTCAGGCTAGTTTGTGTCAGTGAGGACCTGCTGCATGGCTCGCCTGCGCGTTCCCGGGTGGCTTGTGGGACTGGCTGACAGAGGGAGCAGAAGGCTGGCCCTCGTGTCGCCCTGTGCGGGTGGCTGCAAAACCCCCCCCCCCCCCCTCCCGAGAACAGAAAGATAGCAGAGCCAAGCAGTCAAAACAGGTGGGCTCAAAGCACCCCTTGGACAGCTGGTGACAAAGAAAAAAAAAAGCGTGTCAGGATTGGCCCTTCTCGGACGTGCCAATGAATGAAACACTTTAACAGATAATTATAGTCATGGCTTGATGTCATGGATTGGTCCGTCCAATAAAAGGCCAGCTGGTATTTGAAAAATGTCTGAACAGACTTTTCATAGTTATTTATTTCTTTTCTGCCTTAAAATCAACTTTGCCAAAGAGGCCTGTTATTACCGTTCGGGTAACATGATTTCTGAGCAAATGATAGTCTCTATCATTTCAAATATTACATTCTACCAATCTGATATATAGATTTACGATTCCGTATTAGTACAGCATTAGCATACATTTCCACATATACTACACAAATTACTGAAATTTGTTAAAAGTAAAACACAAAAGGTTTAAAAAAATTCATAATAAAAGTGAACTAAATACAACCAGTCATCATGCATGGAAAGTCAGATAAATTTTTATCACAATGGATAATTACAGTAATCCCCCAGTAACCATGGGTGATATGTTCCAAGACCTACACTGGAAAGGCCAAACCGTCATTAATAGCGAACCATTAGTGGACCCCATATACAACGTGATTTTCGTGTACTTGCATATGGTACTTGATCAATTATGCACAGACATTACCAACATTAAATACAGTAATAAAGTACATCGTTCATTATACAGCATAATACAGTGCTGTCTTGAATGAAAGGGGTTCTGATCTTTCTGGCCTAATTCTCAAGAGACGACAGAGTGATGAAAACATATCATGTATTAAGAGATGACAGAGCAATGAAAATCATGCTTTTTATACCCCTCAAAGGACGAAGGAACAATGAAAAAAACATATTGTTACCCATTTTCCAATTTTTTTCAGACCACGGTAAACCTTGGACTACTGAAACCACGGTTACTGAAACCACGGTTACTGAAACCATGGATACGGGGGGTGGGGGGGGCTACCTTAATGCCTGTAAACAGGCAAATGGTGGCGCAGTGTCTCACTACAGTGGGTATCACTGTGACCTCATACCTTCCGGGTTGGGGAGTTTGAGTTCTTCCCCAACACTGTGTTTGTGGAACTTACATGTTCATCGGTGTCTGTGCAGTGTAGTGTGTGAGTATGTGCCCTAAGATGGACTGGATCACCCTGTACTGTATCAGCTGCTAAGGAAGATGGATGTATATGGAATGAAAGATATATTTCATGTCGATAGCCTGCAGCAGATCGATGGCTGAGGTTTCATTTGTGTTTGCGTTGGCTGAAAGCTTCGTGCTCTCACCTCGGGCTTGGCCCTCGGGCCTCTGTCCAGATGGCAGGGGGCCCAGAAGGTCTGAGACCAAATGAAACAATGAGTGCCCATGTTTGCTCTTATCACCGGAATGAGATGGAGGCGCGGGGCGGGGACTGTGGAAGGGAGAGCGCCAATGATTTATCAGTGGGGCTGAGCACTTAATAATTACTTAACGCATACACACATAGATCACCTTTACGGTATTCCTGTCACATTGCGGTGAGGAAGTGTGAGCGTGGCGTGATTGATCACAGGAAAGCAAGGAGAGGCCCTGGGGAGAAACAGGGCGCCATCGAACTTATGGAAAGTATCAATCAGAGGCTCCCACCCAGGTGCCGACGCGGCGTGGGTTCGGGTGAGGGCCCCGCCTGAATGTTTATGCTTTGTTCGCCATATCCAACTCCTTCAGCCTTGCCTCCACCGACATGGACCGACACGGACTCGAGGAACAGTGCAGAACTGTCGTGCGTTTCCGATATGACTCAGCAAAAACCGCAACCCGCGCAGGTATTTCTGCAACATCCCTCAGAACAGAACATGGGACCGCATCTGTTCATTTGGGTATTCCTAGGAGCCGTAACCTTGCTCCATCTGGACCACCCATAAATCATTTAACACCTTCCCCTGTTACTGTGTACACGGCCCGGTATACAGCACTCATGGACAATTCACAACCGTCCGCACATTTGCTACACTCTGCGATGCCAGCGCTATACAGTACCCAGACACCAGGAGGCGCTCCGTCCATGCCCTGGCAGACGGCGAGGGACCCGCCGACGCAGACCTGGAACGAACTGTCCTTTTGCGTTTCTGTGGCTCCTTCTGGTGGCCCTGTGATAATGAAATCAGAATGTTTCTGGTCCTGGGGTACGCTTATCCTGGGCAGCCACCCCTGCCTGAATGGCAGATTTATTGACTGTCTCGTTGTGGATTATAAACAGGCGGAGATGAAACGTGTATTAGTGCAGGTAGAGGGAGAGCCAGAGCCAGGCACAGTGGGAATAACACCTCTTTGCCCTCCCCCCGGTCCAGCCCGGGGTTATTAAAAACAGAAAAGTTCCCTGGGGGCTTAAACTAACAGCACCGTGCTCCTCATTCTGATGTCTTTCGATTTGTTTGGTTTTTTTCATCTCAGATTGCTGTGCATGCATTAAAGCTTACTTAACCTTAAACTGCTTCTCTGCATTACATCATATGATTTTGATATTTCTTTCAAATAAATTTATGGCGTACGCGTGCTGAGGGATGCAAGACTACGGCTGCACCCGTGATGTTTTTAGCGAGACCCAGGCAGACCTCCAGGACTCCAGCAAATACACCGTGTAGAAAATTCTGTCGTGTTCATTAATTTTCCGTGTTTGCTTGCATGTTGTTCTGCATCATTAGCGGAGCGAGTGCACCAGCTATGGCAATGCATCAGGAAAAAAATAAATAAAAAAAACTTCCAGGCTTTTAATTAAAGAAACATGGTTGTGTCCCATTAGACAGATGAATTATCTTACCTGCAGACTGCTCCTGGCGTTCTCCCTCCTTGGAAGGTCTTTCCACGCTGTGGTCTCCATTATCAGCTTTGTCATCGGAAACCTTTTACCAGCAGTAGAAGTATGAAGAAGACTCAATGTAGCCCTGGATTCCCATCTTCCTTTGTGTGCTGCATTAAAGCACAGGTGGGAGACAGAGATGGTTGGGGATTGCGTAAATTAACATTCTCCTTTTAATTAAATTCCAAGTGAAAGTGGCGTGAAATTAGAAGTGATTATTGCCAAAGTAAACATGCCTAATTAGGGTGAAATGATTAGGGTGCAGTGGTGTTGCTCCACACTGTGCTTCAGTTGCTGCACACTGTTTGGGGCGGCAAAAGTTTTTGCTGCAGGATGTGCCTGTCTAAATCCCACTATGATATACAGCGCCCCCTACAGGTGCGGCGGTTCCTTTGCACAAGTCAGTCGCTGCCATTGTGTGTGGGACAGGGCAAGCTTTCTTGACATAATGAGGTTGCAGTTTTTGCGGGAACTGGGAAAGGCAAAGTTGGGAGCAGCAGCAGCCATCGACCATCGCTCGTATCGAGTAGCTAATGGCGTCATTCAAACGCCGCGCAGAAAAATACTTCTTCATATCTCCTTCTTCACTCCTCAGCCGCGTCTGTCACTTACCTAGGCTTTTCACCAGATGTGAGATAAATTGCCGTGGAAAGCGCCATACTTTGGGACCACCTGTTTGTTATTCGCTCTGATCTCCGAGTAGTTATTAATATTTCCATCGAAGAGCCGTTGTCAGCAGAAAAGGCGCCTTCGCTTCAGGTGGCGCCGGCAGACGGTTCCCCCGAGCCCCCGGCTGCTTGTCGCTAAACGCCGCCTGTCGCTGCGCCTGCCATACGCAATGCAGGTCACGGAGTATCGTGGGATAGCGTGACACCGGTTTGCTGGGATGTTTTGCAGATAAAGGAGCAAAGAGCAATCACTGGGGACGACGGAACTTTTTTATCGATGGCAGCAGTTCTGAATCACCATTCGGGTTTTATTTCTCCACAGAAGTATCATTTTTGCTGCAATGGGAGCATCTGGCCACAAGGCAGATGTTATGTTTGCAAGATGAATAACACTGTCAGGCGAAGGACAGCTTAAGAACCATGACAACATCTTGTACTCATTTATTTAATCAACAGAAGTGACATAAATTTAAAATAATATTTTAACCAGTGTTTTTCATTTAGCATCTTGATTATGTCAATTTAAATGTTTCTTGGGAAAAAAAGTTTTTTGCCTAGATTGATTAAGTGTAAGGTACACATCACCATAAAGTAGGTAAAATATTTGCTATTGACTGGTAAAATTATAATATTTCTAATCAGAAGTATCAGTCTACAGCATTATTGTTACATTTTTTATTTTCTTTTTGCAGCTTCTTGGAATCAGATCTATTTTTGGGAATCATGGGGGTTAGAATACTATGCCTGTTTAATATTTTGTTTGGTGACAGGGTGAAAATCACATGAAAGAAATGTAGTCAGCAGATGAACGCTGTCAGTGTCTTAATATAGCAGTTGTACAGGACTTTACAGTCTAGTCTGTCTGATAAACAGCAGTCACATGTCGCATGAAGCTTTCAATTGGCCTGAGAACTGATCCTTACATGCCATCTTTAGGTTGGGCAGATTGACTGAAAATTCACTTATAGAAAACCATTGTATTGAATCCGGTTATTGAATGTTGAGGAGACGCCAGGCGACCAGCCACTTCTAATCTGCCGCTCATTAAAATTGTCGCCAATTTGGAAGAACTTCAGCTACCTCACGACTGGCACAGTGTTGCTGGATGTGCGAGTGCCAAGTTGTTCAGTCTTGTTTCTGAAAAAGTTACCATTAGATACCATTAAAACATATTATTCAGATTTAGCTAAGCAATAGAAGAAAACCAAGACTGGCATTATTACAATTGTGTGAAGTGACACAATTACGACAAATTAATATAAAGGTCCAATGAAGTAACTGAGGCAAATATGTAAATGATATTTAACACCAATGTAACAAAATATTAAAGTACAAAAAAATACCCAGATTTCATAGCCTATGTTTCAGTTATATGTATTATAAGTTTCTCCAAAGGTTGTCAAAAGCGAAGTAAATTTATTTTATTGCAAAGTACACAAAAAGGGGAAGATTTTGAAATGATATGCTCAGCAGTAATTAAATGTATATTTCTATTACATGCACTTTTGATACCGTCATTTTTTGCCTTTGAAGCAGTTGAACTTTTATGATGCAGTTTTAAACGTTACTTCTCATGCAGGAACTCACTGCACACACTAATAAACAACCATATGAATGTTGTGACTTATAAATGGTGACTTCGGGATACGTCTGTAATATATACGTTTCCATATTTTGCTTTATCTATAGCCTCAGATCCAAATATCGAAATATGTGCGAAACGGCTGTAATGATTCATTCTCACCCTCCCGTTTCACAGATTAGCCGTAAGATCTCTATGGCCACTAAAAGGCTGTCAAGGAGCCGTGATCAAATGGGCAATTAGCTGAATATACTTGAGGGACAATCAGCAGAGGAACTCAAAATGTACTTAGATGGAGACCCAGCTATCAGGACGGTGGCTGTTTTTCTCAGGAGTGGATGTTTGAAGAGGAACACAGGCACTCCAGACGCCACTAGCTCGTGCCCAGGCCGTCCGTCGGAGCCGAGCTACAGTGTATAATCATCATCCATCTTTCAAAAACACACCCCGGGAAAACAGACGGACAGATGCCACTTCTGATGGTGGAGAAGTACATTTCACCAGCAGTCTGAGAGTATCAATCGAATGACTGAAGAATTTCCTGACCTTTTCAGGATTCCTGCTGGTGCTACTCAGGAACTGTGATTTTTTTTTCCATCTTTCTAACAATTGATTTTAAATGCTTTCAGACTCCTGCTAATAATTTTGCATGACTTGCAAGATCTGACAATCCGTACATCTCAGAACTTCTAAAATATTTCCGTGGATATTATGGCTTATAAAATAGATGGTGCTTTACTGTGCAGGGCATATTATATTGACAGTTTCACAATAATTACGATGGTTTATCAAACCCACATTTTTATACCTTTACATGGAATATAATGGTTGTTCATTATGCCGATGATCTTGCTGCAGAACAGAAATTCTAAAATTCTATAAGTATTAACAAATCGTCAAAATTGTTGCAACTAAATAACTTAGGGCTGAGTTGTTAAAACGTACTTGTTAACTTAGTAGCAACACACGTTAAGCAGAAAACATTTGGTGGTGGAAATTTCAGTTTAAGGTATATAGGTTGCATGAACTGATGTTTCTCTGGATTTCAGACTGGGGCTTATAAGTTGTTATAAAACAGTGCTAATTATGCTTCATAGGAGAGACGTGCAGACCGTGTGATACTCAGATTGATGGGAGTGTCACCGGTTTAGAAAAAGCTTTGTCTTTTGCCGAGAGGGAAACCTTGCAGTCCACTGCAGTGACATATCGGGCTGGCTAACTGACTCATCGACATTCATGGCCGTGGCTGTGTTGACTGCGTCCGTTGTTAACGCCCACATGCTCACGAGGCGACACCCTGCTTCTCGTGACGACGGAGTGGGTGAACAAAAAAACAAGCCGTGTTTTTCCTCATGCACATAGGCATGAACGGACGCTCATGCAGAGATTCAAACAAGCCGTGTTTTTCCTCATGCAGATAGACATGCATGGATGCTCATGCAGAATTTCATGCCCTGGATCTTAAAACTAAAATATAATTTCCACAGTTTTTTTCTCTAATGATAGTGTGCCTTCTTGTTAAACCAATCAAAAAAGGAACTCCTGTTCAGTCCTGATAGTGTACGCTGCCATCTTTGTTAGACGATTTGCAAAGTTGGGGCATCCGCCCAGCAAACTAGCCATAAACGTTACAGTGGCCGTCTTTCCCGGAATGAGCATGGGAATTTATCATCGGCCAACTGGGCAGTGGAGGAAGACGCGGCAAGTCCCTCAGGGAGACAGTTTCTAATCAAAGCCACACCAGGCCCCGAATCATTGTACCATTGTATCTTTCTGGTGAAACGATCTACCGAAAAATTATTTAACACCTTGACTAATCAAAGTCACAAAGGTTTACTGAGCCGTGCGAAGTCTATGATAATCAGGTCTCCGTGAGGAACCTGGAGGTGAATTTTGAAACTAAGGAAAATAGGAATTCACACCACTATAATTATAGAAGAAGACCTGCCAGCTTCTTTGCTCTATAAATCACCTTGATGCTTCCATTGTAAGTGTTTAGCTGAGCTGCACGCCATTGCCCTCTGTTTTTCAAAGGGATCCCTAATCGAAAAACCAAACTGTGAAAGAACAAACATTTAAGCTGAATTTATAGAACATCGCTTCATCCATGCTAGGCTTGACAGGGTTCTGTTGCGAAATCAGGCAATCGGCTTGGATACTTCACGCTGAGTGTCGCATCATAAAGGCTGAATTTCCTTTGAAGGTCTCTATCTATGCAATAAGTATCATTGGCACCATTGCATCAAAATGATTATTTAATTTAAGTAATAAGCTTTATGAATGACTTGGACTTTAATACTCTTTAATCTTAGCGACAATTACTCTATCGTTGGTTGAAGTCTGTGAGACCATCCACACAGACCTTCATTTAATATCGATATACACCTTCCCATGGTGTCTGTATTACTGAGTCAGTACTCCAGTACTCCAGTACTCCTCTACTAGTGTCTCTCTCAGCCGACCCTCACGCCCTGCATTTACTCCTCTGCCTGCAGGAGTCCAGTCTCCCTGCCTCTTCGCTCTCCACCGGCAAAGTGCCATTCGCTTTAATCACACAGCCCCTTGCATACGACACCTCAGACTCTCCTCTCCCCACATCTGGGTCTTTCTGTTTTTCTTTTTGATACTGCAGTCTGTTGGTCACCAAAGAAGGCTATATGTTTTTTTTTTTTTTTTAAAAGTCTGGCCCCCTGGTGATGGAAAGTATTACTCACCCCACCTGTTTACCCCAGCTTTACACCCAAGATTCTCAGACCCGTCTGTCCTGCTGTCCTTCCACTAAACTTTTTTTCCGTCAAGCCTGTTGTTGTTAGTTCAGACAGTATAATTGGTTTTTGACATTAGATGTATGACCTTTAAAAGCTGTGCCGCTGACTGTGCCTGACTTTACATTCATCTTTTTAGGTGTATGCTAGAAAGTATATTTCTTATTTTTTGCATTAATATATGAAAGTGACCCTCTACCTTCAATCGCAGCTATATTCACATTGGCCTGCGTGTAATTAATTAATTAGTCTCCTTCATTTGTCAAAGAATTCCCAATAAATCAGGACAGTTTCCAGTGCTTTCCAGTGCTTTCCAGTCAGTGCTTTCTTTCCCACACTCCCCTGCTTTAAAGCCACTTTCCCTCTGCTGACTGCTTTTGAAATGGGCTGCTCTGATACAATAGCCCCTTTTCTGTTTTTACACACAATAACAGTTTAACAAACTATTCTGAAACTGATTAGTGGCCCAGAAGCTGCTGTTGCGTTAAATCAATGCTTCCCAAAAACATTTTGAGGAAAGAAATCAATTATTGTTCAAATACAAGCTGGCTCCAAGATATGGGGATCAAAGGCAAAAGCATATTGTATTCCTGACACCTTTTCCTTCTAGAAAATATTCATTCCTCTATGAAGGAAGATAACATTGTCCTGCATCACATGACTAGTGCCATCACAAAAGAGTTACTGTACAACTTCCTGGTGCAGCTAAGTCTGGGATTTTTCCGGAGTGCAGCCTGCAGGTCACACTGTGGTACAGGACTGAACTTTGCGATCTGTGCACTCGTATTAGGTGTAAGACGTCCATCTTTCTGATGGCTTTCTGCTGCTCAGCAGTAATAGGGTGTTGCCAGCTCTCAAGGTAGAATTAGGTCTCCTGCATGGTGCAGGGTCACTGATGGTGTGTGAAGAAAGCAATCAGCTGGTGGATGGAGGCAGTACAGGATGGAGGCAAACCCTGCCTTCGAGGCTTAAAGCCAGTTAAGGCCGGGTAGTGGGGGACCTGAGGGTCTGATGCAGCACTGGAGATATGAAAGAGCGGGTCAGGCATATGAAGGCAGTGTAAATGCAGAGCCTGTGTTAATTATTCTGGTCTGCGACCAACGTTCCCGTTACCAGGGAATGAGGTGGCAATGCTTGCAACCCAGGGACTCAGTGGATGCTACGCCATTTGTAAGAAATAATGGCCTCCATTGGGCTGCAAGGAATAGGCATTACATTAGAGGCAAAGGGTCACCGTTGACATTGATCAACGGCGTTCTTTCTGAAAAGTGTGTGCAGTACAAGTCGGGGTTTTAAAACGGTGGGCTTAATCATTAATATCTTTGACATCTGGGGCAGAATGATTAACTGAATGTGCTGTAAAGTCAGTATTTTATGATGCACTAATGACATCAAGTACACGACAACCAACACATCAGCTAAACGTTCTTGCACAGTGCGTAATTTCTGCGCCTGATGCAGTTTTAATTTGGTCCGGTAGCAATTCTCACCTTTGCTTATTTTGTCTTTTTCTTGCTGGAATGATGCCGTTGCGGGTTCGAGTCGGTTGACTGTGGGCTATGGAAGCATCTGCTGAGTTTGGGTGAAAGGGTCAGAGGCAACGGAATGTAATGGATACCACCGTCTGTGCTCCTCACCAAGAGTCCTCCTAAGTTTTAGCCAGACTCTGCTGTGAAGTATGAGCAGAACTTTGTGTTCTCAGTACACAGATGTGAAACTAAACATTATATCCATTTTCCTTATGCAGTATAGGATTTTGTTGAGCCTGGACCCAATGCCAGCAGACAGAGGACACAAGAGAGACAACATCTATTATAGGACATTACTTCAAATACTATAGGGAATTTAGCAACACCAGTAGATGTAGGCACATGTTTTTGGGTCCTCACGATCATGGGGGAACAAGTCCCACAGACAGAGTTGCAGCTGGAATCAAACCCACAACCCTAGAGGCTTCAGTGCCAAAAATTATGCTCCGCCCTCACATTCATGATGTCAAAGGAGAGAGGTGAATGGACTGGAGCACTGCAGCAAGACGGCCGAGTGAGTACAGAGCTGGGTTTCACAACAGGTGACAAATCGGAGCCATCTAATATCTGGCGTAAACCACCCTGCTTCCTGTAACTAGGCAGAGCACACCCAGCCAGACCACACCCAGTAAGGTCACGCTCAGACAGACAGTCACTAGCCAGACCAAGCCTGCCCAGACCACACCCAGTAAGGTCACACCCAGAAAGACAGTGACTAGCCAAACCAAGCCTGCCCAGACCACACCCAGTAAGGTCACACCCAGAACGACAGTGACTAGCCAGACCAGGCCCATCCAGACCATGCCCAGCTAGACCACACCCAGTAAGGTCATGCCCAGACAGACTGCAAATATCCAAACCCCACCCACCCTGACCACACCCAGGAAGGTCACACCCAGGCAGACTGTAACTACCCAGACCATGCTCACCCAGACCACACCCAGTGAGGTTACACCAAGACAGGTATAAGTACAGGGATGCTTCGTGAGATATTGGAATTGCTCCTTACTGAAACATGACTTGCTGTGGTACTGTTTATCTGGCAGTGGTTTCAGAACCGTGCCTGTTTCCTGACCTTGCTTCCTGGATGTAATCTGGGCCTGGTATTTGCATAGCCTTGGATTGATTTCTGAATGCAGCCTGTGTGTTGTCCCTGGGCTTTGGGTTAGCTTTTGCTGCTTGTCATTCCTCTGTGTGAGTCATTAAACCTGCTTGTGCTCTTCTTGTAATTTGAAGCTTTCATTGCACTTCCTAAGTTTTCCCAGTTTTACATAGTCTTCTGTATGCAGTGTATCAAAAAACATCTCCTGCTTCTGACACGAACCCTAGAGTATGCTTTTACCACAAATCTCCGTTGAACAAAATAAAAAAAAAACTCTGTGTAGGTTGAATGGAAGGTAAGTGTACGTTTTGGTTAAGTGCTCCAACTGCGGTTTTCAGATGTCATTCAGAAATTGCCACGAGTGTGCTGGCAACAACATGCCTTAAATGTGGTTATTACCCACAATCCTCTCTGCCCACGTAAAGACACGCCGCTGTGCGATGCAAAAACCAGAAAGAAAACACACAAGCACAAATTCAATGCTTACTTTGCCTTAGAAGCACAATGTTTTTGAACATTTTATAATTTTTTTTATGCAGGGGAGAGAAGTCATGTACTGAAGACGTCTTTCAACGTCAACAAGGTGCAGTGGCAAAACTGAGCTGTGCACGTTTTTGAGTGATTCAACGCAATTAGGAAACAAATCAAAACGGGGCGCCCTCTTCAATCACCGCGTTTCAGATTATTAAACAAACTGGATAATTACACAGAATTCATTTTTAACAAAATGACCTGATTGTGTACATATTCCACGTAATAAGGATCACTTTGGGTCTCAGATCTTGGCTTGGGTCTTGACAGGGAGCAGGAAGCTGCCTGAATCACCTATTTATGGAGGTATCTTGTGACTTATTAACCCCCCACCCCAGCCCCCCCCCCTCCCCTATATCCTGTTTTGGCAAAGTGCTCCTTACTGCAGCCGCTGGCATATTAGGGAAGCCTGATTGCATTAGAAATGCAGAACACCTTGCATGTGTGTTAAAAGTAGGATGTGTAGCACATACATTCTTTGAATATTTCTGTGTCGATGATGTTTAATTAGATTTCCTTTTACGTGCATCTGCGGTGCATTCAGACGGAACAGTGGGGAACCCATGCTCCAATCTCCTGCTTCTGCCCTGGAATGTGTGCTTCCTCCCTGAATGCAGATGGATGCTTGGGGGGGGGGGACACTGGGGATGAACGGTGAATTCCGTGTTCTTGGTCTCGGTCATGTGTCCGCAACGGGAAAGACGGGAATATTGTTTGTTTAACGCAAAGAGGTATTGTGTTTATTAAATCATGAATTCCCAATGTGAAACACCACTCGCTTTCTTCTGTACGGGGTTGACAATGGCTGCACCGTAAAACCAGAAATAAGACAGCATTCATTTCCAAGTAAGCGTCGGCAAGCATCTGCAGAATGTTGATGATTCTCACGCCAAACTCCAGCTCTCTGAGCAGATAAGGCGTGTAATTTCATGACAGCTTCTCATTAAAGGGTTTCTAGGAGGCTGTCCTGGACGTAAGAATCCCCACAAGGGGACTTCCCAGCTTAACGGATAATGACTGCAGTCGCTTCTGGATGTTCGGAAGGTAACTCCCCTGTTTTCTGCATGAAACAGTCCGACTGTTAAATCAGATCAAAAAGCAAGTATGTTCACTTGAGGAGTTAAAGAGCGGGTGAAGTTGAATTATAATGCTCAAGGGCATTTAAATACTGTAACAAATTAGATGTCAGGACGGTAACCATGGCGACGTATCATCCTGAGACAGGTGTGAATCCACAGTGTTCCGGGTGAGAGGATAAGAAATATATCAGGAAGTGCGTGACACGAATCACCCAGGAACAGGCCCATGGCGTTCCCTGTGGACCTACTGATCAATCTGAGATGTTGACTAAGGGTGACAATGACTGAGTTTGTATACAACACCTGAAGGAAAGGACATCTTTCTAGTTGACTCTTATTGGTCCTGCCCCTGCTTCCACCAGGGCAAATATCTCAGCATTCATGGTTGTGATACGATGCCAAAAACAAAAACCATGTTTTAAACAAACACATGCTCGCCGAAGCATCAAACATGACTCTTGATGTTTTTCGACCTTTCTGCTTTTGGCTGTTCCTCATGCATTGTGCAGGCTGGCTACATACCACCTCCGCTCATGAAGTCCTGCTTCGCTTTGCTTTGCTATAAACTCAAGACCTACTCTTCTGGAGGCCCGGTGTCATGAGCGGAGGCCCAAGGAGAATCCAAAGAGCAAAAGCTTGTTCCCAGGTGCCCGTCGCAGCAAGAAAATGTCATACTGTCAACAATTATAGTCTCTGACGTCTATGGTGTCCCACCCAGGATGTCACCTGCCTGCTGCCCCCTGCCTCCTGGGATTGGTTCCAGGCTTGTCATGCCCCAATGCCATGGAGGGGCTGGGGGTTTGGTGTTCACTGCACCCCACTTTTTCAATCCATAAATTTTGTCTCACCCAGGGCATCACCATTAACTTTTGTGAATTTTTTAAATCGCTATAGTATCAGGCTGCTTAAGTAATTGCCTTGTTCTGTTCTTTCATTACCTCGGGTAATGAAACCACTTATCCAGTAGAGCAGTGTCTCGCAACCTGGTCCCTGGGGACCCCCAGGCGGTCCATGTTTTCGCTCCCCCCCAGCTCCCTGCCAGACAGTCCATGTTT
This sequence comes from Gnathonemus echidnorhynchus, assembly GCA_026776725.1. Classification (NCBI taxonomy): domain Eukaryota; kingdom Metazoa; phylum Chordata; class Actinopteri; order Osteoglossiformes; family Mormyridae; genus Gnathonemus; species Gnathonemus echidnorhynchus. The sequence continues at coordinate 131,191 of JAODJU010000017.1, read as the reverse complement.
TTGCTCCCTCCCAGCTCCCTAGCGGTAACTGAAAACCCCATTTTGATTTCTTTCCTAGTTGAACTGACTCACGTGCATGGTTAAGGGTCTTGTTGCCGTTGAGTGATGTCATGGAGGGGTTCGCCTGGCAGGGGCCCCCGAGAACCAGGATGGGAAGCAATGCGATAGAGGGTCACTGTGAGCTTGGCGCTTTTCCCCAGAAGCAGAGGGTTCTATTGAATGGGATACCAGTCCATCACAGAGTGCCCCCTATGGACAGTTCTGAGACATTTCAGCAACCTGTGGTGCCAAGAAAGAAGCCCACAGAAGCACAGGTGGATTGTGCTAGTTCCGAACACCCAGAGCAAAGGGTGAGAATCGAACCCGCAACCATGGAGGTGCCAAGCTACACCGCTACACAGTAAGCGACTGCAGCACCTAATATTGGTAGCTTTATATTCATTTATTAACCTTTAAGAACTATGAAAATGCTAAACACGTGAGAAGGAATGTTTGCTTGGAAGCAGCTCTGGTTGTTTCTCTGTAAAGGACAGGTTACATCTGAGCTAGCAGGGATCATTCCCAGAATTTTTGCCGACGTCGCTTGAAGGTCTGATCAAAGCTGGCAGTGAACATTCGTTCTGTAAAGTTAATGGAATGTAATTTCCACATTTTACATTTTAAAGGTTCTGTCAATGTCAGCATGATAACATTATTGCCTAAACATCCTTATAAAGCAATTATGTTGAATTTAATGTTAATGCGATTAATGTTGAAAAATATTGTTATATAATGTTATAATATATTGCTAATCCATAGTCTATAGCATCTTGTTGTATAAGGTATATTGTCCCCCCCCGATGTGCCCCCCTCCTAAAAGGCTTCTTAGATACTTTTTCCTCCGGGATTCTGATTCTGATTATCTTTAGGTATATATTTATATTTATATCCGTCAGATATATGTATATGTATATTTAGAGATCTATGTCCAGGTATTATTCCGCCCCCCCAGTCTGCTGTTGTCCTGCTGTGCTGTACGTTGCACCTTTGTTCCCTGGAGGAGGCTATTTTGTCTCACTGTGTGTTTTAATGTGTATAGTTCAGATGGCAATGAAGCTCTACTGCAGCTACTACTTCATGAAAGGGCTATAGGTACATGTGCCGTCCAGCCTTGGACCCCTGACCTTTGACAATTACCCCCCGTCCTGCATTTATTTTTTATTATTACTAATAAAACTATTATTTAATTATTACTCTTCATTGAAGCAGTAGTTGTAGTATTGGCTTAATGTCCTGGGAATTAAATGTCCCAGAATTAAAAATTGTTAGTTGGGATAAAGCAGGTTTCCCATTACAGAAGTAGAGAGATATAAAGAAACACGCGCGTGTGGTTTCTGTCTCGTGATGAATCCTCATTCATTGTCAGGGTCTCTATCAGACTTTGTAATGCTCTTAATAAGCCAAGGTGCTTCTCTAATCTCCCACACTTATCAGTCAGTGTTGGCAAGGCCACACCTTCACTTTTTAATTGCCTGACAGTATTCGTCCTCTCCCTTGATGCAATCAGGTTGTCTAATTAAGCCATCGTATTCACGATGGAAGTAATTCAGTGTTTATTGTTCTGTAATTCTGTTTAGCTGATTTAAAAAAAACAGCAGCAAAGCCTTCTGAATCATGCTGTCATGTCTTGGAAGACAAAAACACCATCAGATTATGGATTTTCACTTTGTTTTTCTGTAATAAGCAGGCAACACAAGTGGTTTGGTCATTAACTTCCAAATGCATCGAATTCTCTGCTAGCTGTTGAACCTATCAGGTTTCCAACCTATGATATTTGCAATTCGTTTTTTTTTTTTTATTCTTCAGAAAATGAGATAAAACTCCAGATAAAATTGACGAGGAGATTAAGTTTGAGTGCAGTGAAATAGCTTCCTTTGGGAGACTGGTTCAGATGTTATTTTTTATTTTCAATAAGTAGAACATTGCCTCAGGCCATCTGGAGTGCCAAACAGCGTTCTGTTTGAAAGCGCAGCTTGTGTTTCTGAGGAATATTCACCATAGACTGACGACACCCACCCAGTGCGACGGTAAAAATATTTCTCATGGAAAAAAAGTTCAACAGATCGCATGCTCGGCATTTGATCTGTCATTTCCGTATAATTATGGCGCGTTATTGACTTGCTAAGCTAAAAATGAGAGAGCGAGTGAGTGAGAGACAGATAGAGAGAGAGCCCGCTGAAGAAAATGGACGGCATTCAGAGAGGAAGGCGTGGATCATCAAGATTCTTTATTACCCGATGGGTAAACATGACACAAACACAACATCGCAGTGCATGAGATCCCATTCAGAGACCTCAGTGTCTGGTGTCATGTTGCTAATACTCAACTTAGAAGCATCTTAGAAGCCAGATCTCTGTTATATAATCTGCATACAGTAATATCGGCATCATTGTGCTGAATCCTCCGTTTTATGTGTCAAAAGGACAGACACCAACATCATTTCTTCTCACCTGTAGATATTTATGCCACTTTTTCACCTCCACGACTGCTACCCACCATCTTGCTGCCTGACTCAATCTGCTTTCACCAAGGTGGCTCTTTAAAGTGTAAATTTCTCCTTCTGGGGCTATCGCATGGCTCCCCAGGGAATCCCCAGCGCGACGTGGGTACTGGTGCCTTTACACCGAACAGAAAACAACAGTAGGAGTCGTGGCAGCGGTGCCCTGTGGATCTCGAACATCTCCACCTTACAGTTAAAGTAACGGCGACATCAGCTCCAGTTTAAACAACTACACTGGTTTCAATAGCTGCATTTAACTGGATACACTGGATACTTCTTCCACCCTGGCACAGATTAAATATGTATTTCCTCATGAGTTTGCCCAGGAGAAGATGGAAATGCTGCCAGCCTTAAAGGGTAGTGCAAACCCAGTTGTTTCTATGACTAATGATTTCAACAGTGTGTGCTGTTATTATTAATGCTGTTATTGTTGGCCGCTCTTTGGGTAGCACTGTTACCTCAAGCTTCTGAGTTTGGGGGCTGCACATCATGCCTACACTGTGTCTGTGTGTTTGTGTGTGTGTGACTGGGGAGTTGGCATGTTCTCCCTTCATGTGCTGGTTTCCTCCTGCAGTCCAGGGTCTTCTGCCCTGTGCTGTCAGGCTTTGGCTCCAGGCCCCCCTGCAACACAGACCAGGCTAAATAAGCTGTTAGAAGCTGGATGTTACTGCAGCAACACTTTACTTAAGGCCATGTTTTTAGTAATTTATCAACACATGCATAATGCACTATAATGCACTCATAAAGCATTATAAACACGGCTATAAATATTTATGAGAAGACATTGCACATTATAGCCATGCTTATTATGCATTATGGCTGCCTTATGAAGTTCTCATCCGTGATGCGCTATGGATACCTTTGCGCGGGGGACAGCTGAATTGCCGCTGTTTTAGCACATCGCTCTGCCGCTGAAGGCTGTGTCGAAGGCCGTGCCGGCTTGAGTGCCGTTCCCCCCCCAAAGACTCCCTGTTGCTTAGCCACCCTCCAATTCCCCATTGGTACAGCCCAGGCCTGTCCGAGATACACTGATGGAAAGTGAGCTTCAAGCAGCTGGCTGACGAGGAGCTAATACTCGTGTACACCAGGGGTATTTTCTGTTTGTGCCCCTCAGAACTCGGTGTCTAATGTAGCATAAATCTCCCAGTCGGAGCTCCTGTCTGAGTATATTAGAGGTGTCAAATATTAAGATTAATTTGGGGCAGAGTGGCTAAACTGCAGGCCTGCCCCTCGGCCCTCCCCCACGCCCCACATTCATTGTCCCTTTTCCTCTGCAGGACGCAATTCACTAAATGCACGAGAGCCCCGATCTAGGTGGGAAGGCCAGCATTAATCGTGCGCCATCTACGTTTTAGGATGGGTCCATTAATGTAGCTCTTGCCTCGAGGCAGGGAAACATCATTTACAAATAGCCAATTTGTAAATTTATAGGGATAAAAAGCTAGCCAAAACCACAGATACGTCCATTCCTTCCGTTAACTAAAAGCATTTCAATAATATTTAATACTGATTGTTAACTATTCAGGATAAGTGAATATTTTTCTCCTTTGATGGCGCGTTGCTGCGCACAAAAGTTACGGGGCGAGTCAGTAAGCTCCGCGCCCACACGTCAGTTCACTCTCAGGTGACCTCTGCGTCTTTAATTCACCTTTATTTATGACGTGTGTGTGCCAGCACACTGTTTGAATTTTCTGCAACATGGCTGCTCTCAGCCGAGCAAATAACCCATTTAATCTTTCTTTTGCTGGTGGCTGTATAATGGAGTCATGAATTACAAAGGAGGGGAAAAGAGGTGACATTTCGGAACCTCTTCTGCTAGCTGGTGTAGCGTTTCACCCAACTGTTGCAGAGGGAAACTTATGTGTTTGATTTGTGGTGCTGGTTAGTATGTAGTATGTGCATTAAATTTCCTGGGTCTGGGGGATCACATCCACCCACCTCAGAATGATCAAGAGTTACAGATTTTCCAGTTAAAAGGTCACTGGGTACCAGAGAGCTGGATCTGGGTTGTTTTATTTTAGTGTTTGTTTGCAGTAAGTATAAGGCATGGGAGAGCACAGAATCATACACTAAACCAGTGTTTCTCAGCCTGGTCCTTGGGGACCCCCAGATGGTCCACGTTTTTGCTCCCTCCCAGCTCCCTACCAGGAGCAAAAATGTGAACCATCTGGTGGTCCTCAAGGACCAGGCTGAGAAACACTGTGCTAAACACCATCATTTCAATCTTTTCTGAAGTAGGTGGCCTTCTTTGGCAAAAACCTCTATTTTTCTGACAGATTCAGCGCCACTTTACAAAACCCTGCTGGTCAGAGAGGTGACCGACCACAGACCACAATGACTGGCATCTGGAGGCAATATGGTGTGTTTTAGAGCCTGTTACTTAGCAACATCACAAAATAAAAAAATAAGCAAAACACGTCTCTATCTTAGCTGAGTAGGCAGAAATAAGCTAAAAGCTGAAGTCAAGTTTGTTGGACATATTACTGTAATCAGACAGGATACAAACAGGTGCAAATGAGCAGAGGTGGAGATTTCAGGTCCAGAAAGTACAAATCCAGACCAAGATTTTGTTTCAACCAACCAGTTCAGTATAAAGAGTCACAGCACAGAGTACTCAACTGATTGGTTGAAACAAAATCTTGGTCTGGATTTTGTCCACCTCTGCAAATGAGAGGGATGTGACAGCAGACTGGATCACAAAGATCTCAGAATTAATTTGGCTTGATTTGGTACTGTGTGACAGCAATCAATAACAGTTCTCTTTAAATACAGGACTGCATAATGCCATACTTCAGTCACAGTTGTTACATAGAAGTATTCTGTCATCTTTACTTTAGATCAGACTTTGGGAAGTTTCTGAAAGGGGTCAAATGCAACATTAATTTGCCTCTCCTTGAATAATTATGACACACTAAACATGCATTATATATTTTATGATGGTATCTCCAAGCTGGCATACGGCATCCTCAATTCAGCAAGCAAATACTGGCACACTTTGTCAGAAACCTGCATAAGGCTGATTTGGTCTGACCATGGTGACTTTGGGTCACTGTTTTTTTTATTTTAAATCAATGTCCAACAGTGTTAAGCCCTTATCGACTGTTTGCAGTCATTGAGTTTCTGTACCCATTGTCAGAAGACAAACGTAGACCAGACAAACCTTCGTTTTAAATACAGATGACTGTCCAAAATGCTTGGAGTAAATTTTGAAGTTTAAAGTCTCAGTAAATAAATCAAACAATATAAAATGAGTTTTATGCATCCGGTGTGTTAGCAGATAGGTTGAGAATGTAAAGTGATGTCAGTGGGTTATGCATATATTTTATGGAAATCTGGAAAATAATTATGGAAGATTTTTAAAGCTACACTCATAAATAATGCAAATGCATAGTTAAATGCCCCTCGGAAGGTTGCTTACACTGCAGAAAGTCCACCCACAGAGTAGCTGAGCTTCCTGTTTGGTTACAAGGCATATTGCTAATAGATTTCTAAACTTCCAATGAACACCTTTTGGTTTGCTTGAGTGGTGTGAAATAATCTTTCCCTGAGTTTTCCGTCGGCCAAGATTTCCATAGGTTCCCCTTGACTCATGTGAGATCGTACAACTTGTTACAGTGAACGATTCTTACTTTTTAAATATAAGGGAGGGTTAAGTACAGCACAGCGCAGTATGAAGTTTTTGGTGCGTTGGCTGTTCAGAGCCCTCGATTCCCCAGAGGCTCTTTTACTCAGTCTGCCTTGCCACTGATGAAATGATAGATAAGACAAGTGGAATCCCAGAAGGAAATCCTGAAATGCTGACACATAGAATAGATCAGTCTGTCTTCCCGAGGTGCCAAGTTCACGATCTCTTACGCTACATTAACTGTGATGCATGCCTAATGCTTATAGGAAACCTTCCAAAGCTGATTGACCCAACTGCAGCCATCACATCACATGCCCCTTCTCGATGCCCAGAACGAGCCTCCGTGATTTGTCAGCCTTGTTTTCCCAATATCGTGAAGCACCAAAAGTATTTCCAGCTACTTTAAATAGGATGTGTGTGTCACTGCGTGTGTGTCTGCGTAGGAAACGACAAGGGCCAGAAACACTGCAAAACAGTCAGAAAAGACAGCACATAAACATCTTCAGGACAAACATAAAGAGAACGTTGGATCAAATATGTGTCAAGGCTACTCTGAAGAACAAGGATCACTATCTTCTCAACATAGTGCACCTGAAATAACAGTGATTTCAGTGAAACAGCTCCGATTTGACATTCAGACAAACGCCAGGCATTTGCAAACTGCTCTCGTGGTGATAGGATTACATCCATTTGCACTAATAAGCCACGTGAACAATATGAGCTCTTCATGGTCACTGCTTATCTTGCGAGGTTTCACAGTTGCACCTACGCAGCTAAAAGATTCCGTTTGCGCGACTGTGCATGGTTGCTCCTAGATGGAGAGGTGGCTTGGCAGCAGCAGTCTTGCCTTGCAGATTCACGGAGTTTCCACAGATGTCCCCCGCATGTTCACTCTGGTCTGCTCGTGTGACCGAGCGACGTGCCATCTGGGCAAATTCCTGACTCAAACAGCCCTTTAGAGTGTTACTGAGACACTTCAATGCCTAGCAAGTCCTCATCTTTCTGGATCAAAACACATACGGGGATATTTCTTAAATTTTTGAAACTTTCCCATAATGCAGTGCAGGTCTGTTATGGGAGCAATGGCATGAGGCTATGACGTTGTTGTTTCCACATCTCTGTCCCTTTCTTGATCTTACCTAACTCTGGGGTGTGCATGAGCAAAGAAGGAACGAACAAGGTCACTCCCACCTCGTCACGGGCTCCTTATGAATATGGTGATTACGCGGAATCCTTCCGCTTGGAGTTGGGCGACGTAGCGCTTCTCGGCAAGCAGACGCGTAGGCCGTGAAAGCCACAGCGGCCGGGGAGCCAGACTGTGTCATTATCCCCATTGCCCTTGTTTTGTCATATTAACAAGCTCTCAATGCCTTAAGACTTTAACAGTTGAAGAGGGAGCATCACTTCTGGGTGACACTTCTGCCAGGAAATGGAGAGCATGCCCTGCTGCCATGCGTGTGTGTCTGCGGTGCCAGTCGCCACGTCCTGCTGCCATGCGTGTGTGTCTGCAGTGCCAATCGCCACGTCCTGCCGTATGCCACATGTGATTTTCAGGTTGTTACTACACAGGACTGAGAATGGGCTGCAATTCTGACACGATTTCATGACCACCTCAGCCTAGGTGCCGTCAACCAAAATCTGCGTTTGATGTTACCCTTCATTTCACAAAGCTGCTATTTAAAATTGACAAAGAATAAATACAAGACATAATATACAAAACAAAGAGGAGTAAATGCAAGGTATGATAAATACAGTTGTTTGTGCAATAACATACAATGTACGATATACAATAACATATAAATAGGACAGCATAGTGCTGAGGTTAAAAGTGGAGGTGATTTATAAATGATGTGTGTAAAGGATAGATGGATGGATGGATGGATGATGGATGGATGGATGGATGGATGGACAGATAGATGCTTGTTGCTTTTCATCTTCTCGTGCTTTAGTAAGTGCTTTAAGGCCATTATACTGAGAAGCATTCTGCATAAAAATTGATCAAATTTAATTAAATATGTTTAATTAACTTCAGTTTCCATTTTCTTGTTCTTTTTTTTGGTGGTACAGCTGTGTATCAAGTCAGAAACATGAAAGGCTGAGGATAGAATCAATCTGACTTTCTAAAGCGTCACTGTCGTGTGCTTTGTACTAATTAATGATAAAGTAGAGCGTCATAGATTATTCCAGACTATGGTCGCGTCTGCTTAATGCATCATTAAAAACATCTGTAAGTTAAAACAGACAGACGGCCCACGTGAAGCATGTGTTACAATATCAAATTATGATCGTTCCATCCGCCTCATTTTATAATGAGTGCTTTTAATTAGTGGCCGAGGGCAACGTCCTGATATAATTTATGAACATGGGCAGAATGGTTTAAAAAACAGATGTATGTATGTCAGTCGTGCTCACTATGACTCTGATAGCAGCACTATCATGGTGTGCGAGGGAGCCGTGTGGGGCGGAGCGTAATTAAAATGGGGGTGTTTCTCATTGTCGCCACCGCTCTGCAGACCGCCATCAGCCATGTCCTTCCAGCGGCAGGATGTGCGGTGCGATGTCTTTGTTAAAAAAAAACATCTGATGAACACTCATTTACAAACTTCTCACAGCATATATGTGGGAAAGGGCTGCGGGGGGGGGGGGGGGGGGGGGGGGTGGTGGGGGTGTTCTTTTGTGCCTGACGCCTCCAGCATGGGCGTTTGTATTCACTGTGTGTGCGTGGAGTTCGCATGTTCTTGCAGTGTCACGTAGGTCTACACCCAAAAGGGATGCGGAGTCTACACCCAAAAGTCCACACAAGCAGATTGGCCTTAGTGTCTCAGAATTGTGTGTGTGTGTGTGTGTGTGTGGGGGGGGTGATGTATATACTACATTGTGGGGACCAATATGATAAAAACCTGTTATTTTTAAGTTGGGGGGACCATTTTTCGGTCCCCGCAAGGGGAAACTCAATTTAATAAATAATTTGTGGCTGCAATCAAAAAGCTAAAAATGCCAAAAGTCTTCTATTTTGACACAAACCCAGATAAACAGTTATAAAATATGCTGATCGCAAGAAATATGAAAGGTGCTTATTGATGCATTTGGACAAATGATGTTTGGTAAATTATTACATATTGATGCGTTTGCTTTGTCTGGCTGTTGCAGATAATAAAAATGTTTTTATATATATATATATAAGGTTGGTGCAAATCTGAACACTTGAACGCTTACTTTCATTCATTTGTATTTCTCTCCTTTTAAAATTTTCCTCAGACCTCCGCATATTGAAAATCATTAAATGTATATGGGATAGACTGTATTTTTCACATTATCCTCCATTTTAATACTGAATAAAGATAGGCTTTTTAATATACTGATTACCACAAAAAACTCTCATTGTGACACAACATTTCATTACAGTACAACAGCATATTTAATGGTATATACAACACGCTCAGTACAAGGGCAAAAATGCCCAATAAAACACCTAAATGTGTGCCTGTAATCAAGATATAACTCTCACTTAAGCTCTTAATTCAATTGCTTTTATCGACAGTAAAGACCCATCTGATGTTAAATAGAAACAAATGGATGTTTGGAAAATTGTGTTAATACCATTTGCTGCAGAAAGGTTTCTGTGCTCATATTACCTGATACTTGGCACTGTGTATCATTTTTTCTGCACTTTTAACATCTCTATGCATCTATTGTCTCCACAGTCAGTACTGTGACCCCAGGGAACTTGGAGTCCTTAATGTTGCATTGTTCCAAAGCATTTTACCAGTGAGGACCTCTGTTTGTTAGACTGGGAATCTGTGCGGAGGCTTATGGACTGGTTTCCGTAACTGATCCTGAAGCATCTTCTGAGCCACTGCACGAAATTTGTACAAAAAGATATTTTTTTTTGAATGAGTAGACTTATGGTTCATATCTCTTCCAGATTTCCACCATTTCGGGAGATGACTTCGTAGGCAATTCATAGATTTCAGCCTTTTAAATGTAAATGTCATGAAAACCTAATCTAACCCTTGAAAATGTTTAGCTGAACATTCCGGATGTGGATGAAGTACTTCACAGTTTTTAAAGCACGTGTACGTGTAATTCCATAGTTTATCAAAGGTGCAGTAATACTTGTTTCATGGAGCACATTTCAATTAGTGATTTAGTTCTCTGCAGTAACATTTTTTATTGAATTAACAGTGCGTGCAAACGCCTTTAGCACAGCGGATACAGCCAGTACTGTGCCACTGCCTCGCTCAGAAACCCTTGTAGGACATGAAATATAGGCCTTCATTTTACGCGTAATTAAACCTCCAGAAGAGGCGAACGCTTCCTTATCAAAACACGCTTCACACCTCCCTGTCTTCATCAGTCCAAGGGCAGCAACGTGGAGGGCAATATTTCATCCAGGTGAAAACCATGTCTGTCAGGAGGGCAGTGGCGCTTCCAGCTGGGGGAGGGCGGCTGATAGATGTTTATTTTCATGAGCTGGAAAGCATGGAAGAAGGTCACTCCGCTTTGGGTCAGCAGTTTCCAACGGGACCTCCGGCAGCCGTGAGGCTTGAACCCATCAGGAGCCTAACCTGACCCAATGGAGGCTCATCCACCAGCGGAGTGGGACGTCGCGAAATGCTGCAGCTTCTCACAGCCAGTAAAAACGGAGCCACAGCTCGGGCCATCCAGCCAAAGCTCATTTACAGGCCACGTTTCTCCTGGAGTGACCTTGTCTCTTCGCCTGCACCCACATGAGAACAGGTCGCTTTGTTTGTTTTATTTATTTATCTAAAATCCCACAGAAGCCTCTGGGACAATTAAGTAATTTTTTCTTTAATGGCAAAATATGGAAAACAGTAGGGCAATATTTTAATCAGTTTGCTTTTTTAAAGAAATAATTTTTATAAGGTTATACTTTGGGCATACAGTATTAGCACTGGAAAATATAAAATTGAGAAATTACAGAGTAATAGAGTAGTGATCACACTCTATATGATTTTGACTAGGGTTTGGAACAATGCAGCTCCATAACCAAACTCTGATCAATGAACACTGGATTTACCAGCAGTCCTTTCCATTGAACACTGGATAGGTTTCAACAGACTTTCAATTAATGTCAGCTTCATAATATTTTGGTTGACCTGGTTTATGATGAAGCTGTTTCACTCGCTGCTAATTCTCTACAATTTGCATAGACATTTATATTCTGTTTTGTTTTAATACCAGTAACCTGGACCTCCAGTGATTTAGCCAGTCCCAAGACCCTTAATCTGCATGTGTGAATTTTAGTCTTGTGCTTGTTTATATTTGTTTCCGTCAAACCCTTTTAGTGTTTATACGTGAGTCATTTAAGCTCAATCCCTGTATCGGCCCTCTCTTCCTTGGCCATTAATTGGGAAAACACTCTAACAAACATTTCCTCACTGGCCCCGTGCCAGTCTATGTGCAGGACGCTCCCAGGCGTGAATGATAAGGTTGTAGAGGACAAAACCACATGAAGAAATTGACAATTTGCGTATAGACGCATTTTTCCTTGATTTACATTTAGACCGTCGCCATCTCTTGTTTGAAATTTCTCTCGTGTATTTGCTGCATTCAGTGCCCGCTCACATACACACAGCTGACCTCCGAGATCTGAAATGGAATGATTTTCCTTCTTTTTCTTTTCACCGGCAGTATGATCATGCGTTTGCTTTTCTTTTTTTAACAGCCTGATATAAAACAGTTTTACCGTGGGTTTTGACCTTTAATTAGAAACCTCTCACGGCCCAGAACCTTCTTTCAGCCGCAGGTGACATTTCCAAACACGCGCCCTCCCCCCCAGTTCGCCTTTCTGTCGCCCCGTCCGTTCGGCCGCGCTAGATATCATCGGGCCATTTGTTAAGATCCTTAAAGCCCGGAGCTCAAAGTGGCCGACCGGGTGGCAGACGGCGCTGCACGTTTAACCGCTGCCCAGGTATGTGGGAGACAGAAACATTAGTCAGGAGTCTCTCTGTTAGCCTATCACTCGCAGAGCGCTGATGGAAAGCTGAGATAAAGACAGGATTCTCTCCAGGTCCTCTGTTTGTGTACCGCGACAAGAAATCAATAACGCTGACTTCAGAAGCTATTTTACAGTCAGGGCACCCCTCTGCTTAAATGTTCCTCTGCTTTAGTCAATGACACTTTCACGGCAAACCATTACCCCCGGGTGTGTGAGAACACACCAGAAACAAATGAACTGGATGCCTTCCCATCCTGGCACTGTTTGCACTTACAGATGGAATTCTGATAGTGTGGAAATTTTCCTCTGCATGGCCCCACATTGAATCCCGTCTCGGCGAAGGTGAGAGTCGTTATTCTCCTGCCTCCCAGGAGACACCAAGACCTCAGTGCCATTGTTTCACCGCTGACCACCACTGCCAGTCTGCCCCTACGCCACGACCAAACACCCTACCTCCAGCAGATAGCCCTGTGGTTACGGACTAAAATCCCAGTGTCCCCAGGACAAGACCCCGTTAAAGACTCAGCTGTTGTGCCTTTGAATGAGGCACATGATCCAAATTGCTGAAATGAAAAGCTGTAAACTGTAAACTTTTAAAACAATTCACTTATCTACCCAAAACAACAGCGATAAACAGGCCAATAGCAAATAGAATTTAGTAATAGATAAATACAATATATGACTGGAGAAAATACTTTTCCTGCTTAAATATAAAGACTACATTAATCTTGCCTCTGGAACAGCATTTGCTTTTAAACACATTTATACCTACAACACTGTAGGCCAAATTAAGTTATATTAGCATTTTCAGCCACGTTACAACAGTTCTTCCCATGGGATGTTACTTAAATGGGATGTTACTTTGATGTGTCACAGGATCTATGGGAATGTGAGGAATCCATTGGTGTCAAATGCAACCCAATGAAATATACACAGGCGGGCGTCTGGTCCGCTGCTAATCAGTTAATCAGGCCAGCTGATGCTAATCAGCATAAAATCTGTGTTAATTATGTTACCAAAAGTGTTTCTGTGGCTTTTTGTTTATACATTCCTGAGTAGGCCTGGGACATGAGGACATTTGGCTCCTGTTAGACCAGAAGGTGACAAAGGAGTTCTGGACCAGATGTTTGGAGGTTTTGATCTTTGGTCTCAAACTAAAGGGTCAATTTTGCTGATCTCATCCTTCTCAGTAATATCACTTCAAATTCTGCTGCTAGTGTGGTCCAAGCTTATGGTTCTTATTTAAAAGATTTTATTTTATGAGGACCAAAGTTCTGTTAAAGAGTAATATTCAGATTTGAAATTACAGCACAGGGTGGAAACTGCAGCATCCATGGGAGCAGGTGGGAGAATGGAAGGAATGGAAGGAATGGAAGGGATGGAAGGAATGGAAGGAATGTCGATCATGGTTCATCCCTGGGGTGTTTCCTCATCATGTTTTAGGTCAGAAACCTGCAGTCGATTTCATGTACTTCTGCTGTCGAGCAACAAATATGGTTTCTTCAGGAACATGATTGAAACCTCAGGCATGGAAATGTACAGCATTGTGCAGAAACCAACAGGTATTAATGTCAATTACACTCAAAGTGGCCAATGCCGAAATGGCAGATTTAAAGACGCCATTGACCATTGCAGTCCCCATCTCTCCTTTGAATGACCTACATTGTTCTGAGGGTTTCAATGAGCCTGTTGCTTATTTCCTTTGTATCAATGATGATTCATTCTTGTAGGAATTAAACAAATAAAAATTGGGGCAAAAGCAGTGACGCTAAGAGGGACACACAAGATCAAGCTGCACATCAGTCACCTGAAAGGCTATAAATAGAAATGACAAGCATTCACTATCACTTTGGGCTTGGCCCCTTGGCTCTATCTCTCTCTTTCGTTCTCTCTCTCTGTCTCACTCTCTTGCTCTCTCTCTCTCTTGCTCTCTATCTATCTCTCTCTTGCTCTTTCTTTCTCCCTCTCTCTATTTTTCTTGCTCTCTCTCTTTCACTCTCTCTCACTCTGTCTCTTGCTGTCTCTCTTTTGCACTCTCTCTCTTCCTCCCCCATTACCTCTGTCTGCACAATCTCCTCTGGTTGTCCCCCCACCATTACCTCTGTCTGCACAAACTCCTCTGCTTGTCGCCCAGGGGGTCTATCCTCACGACCCCCTCCCTCTGTCCCTGGCAGCTTTAACCCCTTTAAATCCCGGCCAGCCCAGCTGCCTGTCACTCATTACCATTCAGAGGAAGGTGCATCTGTTAAAAATCTGATTTTGCCGGATCAAAATGCAGATGACACGCGGCTGCATATGGTGTTTTAAATCAGATTTAACAGGGGTGGTCGACGCCACGTTGCGTTTAATTGAAGGCTGCCACCCGATTTGTTTTGGCCGACCGCTGACAGAAGTTCTGTGCCGTTCATTTTTTTGACAGACATTCTCGATAACTGCTTGTAATGTCAGTGGCATTTGATTAAGGCGCGCGGCGGATAATGAAGAAGCCTCTGGCCCAGCCGAGGCGTCCTACCAGCGCCGCGGTAACGTCACCACTCACGCGGCTCTGCATCCCTCTGCCCCCTCCCCCTGGCGTTGCCAATGAGGAAGCGATACATGGCAATGACAAGAAACTGATTTGGATACGGGGGTCCAGACATGTAAAATGGAATGAGGAGCTAATGTCTGTGAGCGGAGCGAATTCCAGCCTCTGCAGGGCGTTTGATTGAACACTTACAAAAACCTGGGAGTTTCCCAATCAAATGGAGACAGTCTGGGTTTCTTAGAATGATACTTGCAGGCAGTTATATTTTTTTTTAGTTATTTTGCTTTTATCAACCTGAGTTGGGTTGAGTGCAGCACATATTCGAAGGATTTTTTTTCCTTTGCTCTGCGCCCTGCTCGCCCTTCCTGATCCTTGTCTTCTTGCATTGCATTCAGGCTCCGTCATCTTGATGTTTGCATGGTTCCTCCATCCTTAGAGGTGAAATATTTCCCGCCTCTGGTCATGGTTTACACTTCCTGGCCATTAAAAGTCCATTTTCGCAGAAGAATGATATGCGACTGTGTACAAGATCATGCTGCCCAGAATCTCACCCCTATTATGCATTTTTCTGGTTATTATTTAGCTATAATTCAAGAAGAGTCTGACAGCAAGATTACGATATGTATGTACGTATTTATTTAATCACTCATCTATTTGAAATGAGGCCCTCAGAATGAGTGCGATAACATGCCACTTTTATGGTGAAAGTAGCGTTCGTGACTAGGAGCAGCTCGGATATCTTACGGGTCAATCGAGCATTTCTGAATGTCCTTTAAAATAGATGAATGAGAGACTCTTTTGACATCTTGTCATGGCCTTTCTTTCTGCAGACTGTGACGTTTCTCCTCCAGTTACTCTTCACCCAATTAAAACTGGACCTAGTTAAATATTTGTGGAGCACCCCAGCACCCTCGAGTCCATAAAATCGCTCCCTTTGCGAACGAGTCAGTCCCGCTTTTCCAACGCTAATTACATCCCTCTGTGTCATTTCATTGCATCACTCTTAACCAGGGCACTGGGGGCCCGACAGAGGCGTTGCCATTTATTTAACGGGCAGAATTATAGACTCGCAATATTGTATTTTCATTACAAGTTCGAAGCGCCATCTTAAAAATGTGTTGAAATATGTTTGAAAGATATTTGCCCTTGCTAATAAATGGAGTGTGGTATTTGGAAGTTTCCTGTATTTTTGCTGGAAAACTCACCTTTTTTGTGTTTCAGATGGACAGATTTCATCCTTATGCCAGTGACCTCATGCATAACTGAAGTTATAATTGCGCCATGTAGCCACGAGGATGCTCTATGACTGTATAACAGCCCTCCCCAAAATCACTGTCATGTATGTCACTATCTCTTTAAAGATCAGCATTTCTTAATAGCATTTTGAAATGAATCGGCTTTCAACCTACAGGCATTGCATTTTATACACACAGGTGTTAGTGTAAAGAGACCCCCCCCAAAACCCATCTGAGCGGACAGCAGATTATGTTTCAGTGTGTGACCTCAGTTGTCCTGATGAGGACCACCTGCTGTCCCAGTCCTGGTTAAGGGGACATCTTAACACCTGACCTCCATGACACCTCTGCCAAGTAGACTTTATAATTTGGTGCTTTCAGTGATGTTTTGAGAAACAGAGAAAATATGGGAAGAACAAAACGAAAAAACATTTTCTCGGTGTGTTAAGGACTAGTAAGGTCTAGGACTGGCTCATCAGGGCTGTCTGAATAAGCATATTTTAGGTGTCCAGTCATAGTAGATGTATTTTACTTGAGTCTAATGTGGTGCAAGGATGAACATCACACGTGCATCACATGTTTCCTTGTCCTCTAAGATCATTGTTACTCCTTGGTGGTGGTGGTGGGGGGGGTTAATGAGGCCAATCGGCCGTCCCCTTTGTGGTCCCAGGCCCCTGAAAGCCATTACTTCCACCTGCTAGACAGGTCAGGGCTAGACAGCCTTCAATCAGGACTTTTGAGTCGACATGAAAAGCAGCAAAACCTTCAGGTGGTTGGTGTTATTGCTGTAGCTCCAAACCATGACCTGTGCCATCCAGGATTCCTGGGTGGAGCTTGGAGGAAACCATCAAAGGGGGTCGGTAACTCCAATGTGACTCTAAAAATTGCTTCTGCCATACAGCTGTCACCGACCCCCACCCCCCTGCCATTTGGTACTAATGAGTACAGCCAAAGCAGACACTGACTGACGTGCCTCCTTGAGGAAGGTTTGATGAGTGGAGGGGTTTTCAACAGTGACCCAAAAATCACTTGATTTATATTCCCGAAGAAATGAAAAAGTTCTTTGCTGCATGGTGAACATCATATATTTCCAGGCAGATGCATGCATCGGACACTTTGGAATGACACTTAATGCTCATTCAATTGTTTCTATGTGCAAGACTGACCCTTGTCATATCTTTCCTGATAGGAAAAAAGGTCTGTATTCTTAACCCAGAACACAGAACAAAGTTGATGTTCAGACAATTTATTAAGTCAGAAGCAACCAATTAAAAAAGGTTCTGAGGAACTTAAATAAAAGGAGAAAAGGGTTATTATGAACATGACCAATTTAATAATATGGTTGAAAAGGGGCTCGATGCAAAAGTTTACTTGATGAGATGATATAAAGGCTCTGGGTGGATGAGGAGGGGCGGGCAGATATAATGCATTCAGGATTCATGGTCTGTAAATCCAACAGGAACTTGACTGGATCCCTACCAGAGTGAATGGAGATACGTGAAATGCATTCAGTACATGACATAGTAGATGGAATATTTTTATACAATGTGGACAATGTAACTCACTGCCGCTGATTCCCAAAAATCAACAACAGTCACATGGCAATGAAGAGGGAACATGTTTTGCTTTTTCTCTTTCTTGGAAAAGTTTCAGTTGCTGTAGGCTGAGTGTAAGACGGATCCGATCAGCTGTGTCCTGGAAGGGGATGGGATGGAATTTCTCCCCTCCACCACGCAGTATGAGCACAGTGACAGTGTTTCATGGTGGCCTGGCGCAGAAATACGTGTATCATGCATATGAAGACTGCCCTCGCTGGAAATGAAGGGCAGCTAATGCTCCCTCTCACATTAAATATTCAAGACAAATGGCATTTCATTCAATTTGACATTTGTCTGTTTTTTGGAGAATAGATTCCATTAATTTCCCAGATGATTTAATGAGCCTGTAGGGTCACTGGAAAAACCTGGGTGTCACTTATGGTGGCAGAGGTGACATCATGCTCTTTCTCATCATATCTGCATGGAAACCAGAGAGCGAGAGAACACAACCAATGCAGCCCCAGCATCATGGATCCTTTCTTGTGGTTTCATTCTGTGGTCAAGAACCGGTGGAGTTCTAATTCAACAGCGGAACGAAGTACCTAATTACGGCCCTACCTGTTGCATCCATTTACTATTTTTGGTGAGGTAGTTTATTTTATTCAACACCCACATGAAAGGTTTCTGATGTGTGCAAATTTTGCAAATGTAAAATGTAAGCAGGCAGTTCTATTTTGTAATTCCATACTGTCTCTGCGGATGATCAGTCAATTTGTGTCCAATTTGAAATCGTTCTAGGTTAATTAGTTTTGTTGTGTCCTGTCATGCTATGAAGCCTTAACAAGTTAGCAAGGATTTTATCTCTCATCCATGCCTCTAGTGAGTCTATTCATTCCTTACAATTATGTAAGGATTTCAGGTATCTCACTTTTTGTGGAGTGAAGTGAGACAAATGATGTCTCCCAGGCACTGGAGATGATGGGCATTTCGGGTTTGAAGCATCATGGTAGATAGTTGCCTTGGGCTTATGGCCGGCATCCTGCTCATTTGGATTCTGATCTGATCCCTACATTCCTCACCATGTGTGGCCCAGGACACAAAAAAAATGGCAAATTATAGTGGGAGATCTGATGACTGTGCTTCGTTTTCCGAGGGCGATCTCCAACATCGGCATTGGACACGGTAGAGAACCGCAGTCACTAAAGGGGTCCTCCTTTTCACGCCTTTGTGCATCTTCTCAAAAGCTTTGCAGACCAAAAATTCCAAATGAAAACGTTATTCTCCTGGCTGCATGGCTACTGCTTATTATGCAATGCGAGGTACGATGTAAGTGACCATACAGCTAGTCCACGTTTGCGATTCCAAAGGAGGTGCTTAAAATCAACACTGAGACTTACAGATTTTATGGGCAAGTCTGATTTCCTCTAGCAGGTGTCACCCCCTGTTATTTATTTTTATTATTACACATCCACCTGGAAAAACATGTTGAATCAACATTTTTGCAGCTCGCATGCCAGGACACATCATTGTTGTATAAAAGTAAGTTTAATGCTCAAACTTGCATAAAGTGAAAATAGCAATATTTTTATGTTAACCATGCTTTTCAAAAACGATTTTCAATATTAATCTGGTATCCATATAATTAGGCTTTTATGTTTTGTTGCTGAACACTAAATTATATTTGCTTTTCTCGCATTATTTAATCGTGATTTGCATTTTGCCTGCCTGGATTTGCACAAATATTCAAAAACATGTTTTCCAGTTATATAACAGCCATAACACACATTATTTCATTGTTTCCTTGATGTCTAGAGAAGGCAGATCATTAATGACGCCAAACTGCAGTGCTCAACAGCTCCTGTGGGCTATTTTGTGTCCATTAAGGATTTTCTTGCACAATGCCTCCTAATTGGCACATAAGCTTAGACTCTCCTTTTTGACAACACAGTGGCAAGCTCTACATCTCATAAAGACAAGAAATGACTAAGTGAAGTGCCCTCAAACCTGTGACAATTAAGAATCCCCCCACACTTTTTCATTGTTTGCTTTCTTATTCTTTAACTTGATTGGCTTTGCCTTTAAATGACATGAAAATATCCTCACCTGTCTCTGGACCCTAAGATGATGACAGGTCTATACATAAGGGGCCCATATGTGAAGCTGACTGCAGATGTTTCTGGTAAATTAAGACAAATTGGGTATATTTTTAATCTGAAGCTCGATCATAAACACCCAAATTTTTAACGTTCCACATAACATGGCCATAAATGAGAACGGTGTAATTCTTTTATTTCTGACTCATACTGGCTTATGATTTTTGTATTTGTTCTAAAAGGTTATAGTTTAAATACGATGCCTTTGCATGATTAACAGATTGCTGTGTCAAACTGTGAGCGTATGAACACTGCAAACCGTGGTACAACTGCAGACCTACAGGTTGTGATGAAAACAGTTGAGCTGCTTGAAAATGATTTTTCCAAGTTTATGATCTTTGTGTCAGTTTGCCAAAAGCATGATATGAAATATGACTATGGATCCCAAAAGTCATTTGAGTCCGTTAGCTTGTACAAAGAAACCAGTAGCTCACCATGGCTGGAAATTAAAATAAAAATGATTTAATGACCCTTCTCTCTTTGGCAGAATATGCTAGAATAATATAAATGTTTGATTAATGGTTATGGTTTTCATTAGCTGATGAATGAGAATTTAGGGTACGTTTAAAAAAATCAACATACTATGAGTATTGGAGTAAACCTGATTTTTCATTGAAATGACATAAACACTCACAATCTAAATCCAATCAGTTTTACTGTTAAAACTTGTTTCAATAGTTGTTTCCTCATCCCCCATCTAACCACAGACACATCAGGCACTAATTAAATGTTCTAATGAGTAGAACTATCAAGCACTGCAGATGGGAGCTGTAGCTCACAAAGAGATAAGGCGCTTTCAAGAGATCTGCATTCAAAGCGTATCTGGGACCAACAGGTCTGTAAATGCATTTTAAAATTAAATTACCTTTACTCACTTATATCATTATTGAATCTACTCACTGGTTCCTACACTCTTAACTGCTGTGCACAGTCATATCAGTAAACAGGAAAAGGAAATTCACACAAGTCCTGTACAAACATTGTCACATACTGTAAATGTTGTTTGCAAATATATTATTTGATAATTTTGCATTATTGAATTACAAAAGAGAATGATTTCTCATTTAAACATTTGCACACTGCCTTTACTCTTTTTTGGAATTGGAGCAGATGCATTATTTCAAGTTGATTATGAGTATAATCACTGAGAATGTATATATAACTATACATTGTAGTTTGTAAAGAGTTTTTATCCAAAACAAATACTCATTGACACAAAGGAAATGGTGTTTAAATAATATTAAAATTAAATCAAATGATAAAGGTTTAGCAACCAGGCCTCCCTGGACTTGAGCTAGCATCTGAAAAAAGTTTCTGATGAGTTTGGAAGAATGGTGCCCTGAAACTGTATATTCATTTCATCGTGTCACACAAGGACATACAACAGACATGTGATATGCATTGTGAGGACCCTGTGTGACGGACCATACAATAATACATGTGACCTGAAAGACCAACAGTACTCTAAGAGGTACAGACTCTGTCAGACTCAAATCCTAGGTCCTTCACAGTAACTCTCAACATTGCGATTTATTCAAAATCCTCTTTGGGTGCTTCATTTGACTGTAAAGCTATAGCAAATTTATTAAGGGCTGAGGAAGTGGTTGTTAAGAGACACACCTGTTTTGAAGTACATTTCCTGTTCCCCATTAATGGTAGAGAATGGAGTAGCTTGCAAAAAAATGACAGAAGCAGTCTATGGAAAACGATGTGTTTGGGCATGCTAAATGTGATTACACTTTACAAGTGTGTTACTGTTTGTTTATTTGGAGGAGATAGATTTGCTAATATAAAGCGAGGACATCTGCCTGCAAAAGGGATTGCTATTTCTGGTTTCACAAAAATTCAATTGTTTCACAAGGAACATTTTCCACCGCATGTCATGCTCATTAATTCCAAGCCCACCCATTGTCCTCATAAAATATAATCATCTAATTTGAAGGAGATGGCTTTTTTGTCTTAAGCACAATAGGCGTTATTTCACAGAACATTATTAAAAATAATCTTATTGAATTATTTGTCTCTCAAGTCATTAAAAGGAAGTATGATTCAATTAAACAATTATATATTCCAGGAAATGCAGCTACTTCCTCGTGTAATTGATGTGAATTGCACAAGAGTCAAAATCCATTTGAAAGCCTTTTTGTTCTAATGCTGTATCAAACAGGAGCAAAAAGGCCAAAAATTGGCCACATTCGTCTCTTGACCCTTATAATTGATGCATTAAATAACTCAAGAATACTTCAGTCCTGATTACACATGATGCTCTAATTTTGTTTTGTACCAAAGCCCATACACAGACAAATTGAAGTTTATGTCCTGATATGCATCCGATTTAGAGATAAATCCAAGGGCAACGTAAGTCTCAGGGAACCTCCTCTTGATATCTGTCAGTTTGTTTTAGGAGAAACAGTCATCAGCGCTGCCAGTCCTTAAAGGTCCGCTTACTTCCGAAAAACCAGAAAATGGAAAAATTCAGCACACAAGGAATTGAGTGAAAACAACCTGGTTCAAGGTGATGTTTCTCATACTGTGAACATATACAGCAGTGCTGGTAGAAAAACAAATGCATGCATAATTTGGGGGAATGACTGTTCCTGGAGAACATGAGGTTAGTTTTATTTGGAGAACGCCAGTGGCTGTGTGACATTTAAAGACGGGACTCATCAGACTTTTCAAAATATGGCCTCCTCTCTGCATGAACTGCCCTTATTTTTCAATTCCGCCCTGATTCACATGAGGAAATGTGTTAAATATTCTGAAGTGAACCAAAGGATTTTCTTTTGAAATGAAAAAAAACTCACCCAGTCCTCTAAATTTCAGGTTGATTGCATAGCAGAAAAAGTAAAGAAAATAAATACATTCTCACATTTCCTGCAAACTACTGATCGCTTCAAACGCATGTTCAAAAGACAATCATTTCCAATCATTTATTTAGCAGGCATTTCACTGGAGAAGAAAGCAATATTTTTGATTTTACAGGAAAGTATATTTGTGCAAAAATGTATTTGGCAGTTTTGTAGAATGTGTTAATTTCCATATAGATGTGTGACCTGTGTTTTGGCCTGTTTTTTTCTACTACAACTAAGTATCTGCTTTTGATCCATCCAGTTTGTATTGTGGAATGTTGCATACAACCATCCAACTAACTTGTTTGTGTTCTGTCTGAAGATCAATTTTCTGCTGTACTTGGTCGACTTATATCGCAATTTGTCTTCGTAATGCCGTTGTCAAAGCTTCTTATTGGAAAACACAGCTGGGTATTTTTCATGGAACTTTAATCTAGACAGAATTCTGAACTATGAACTAGACAAGGATTTATTTGGTGGGAGTTGTCCATGAAGCTTTCATTGATTAAGCTTTCATTGTGCTAGGCTTCTCATTTTCATTTATGGAATACAAAATATTCTCTTTGAGTTTAATGTATAAAGATGGAAATACAATACACAGAAAGACATGATGTCTGTGAATTCTGGACTGTTTTACCTCTTTTTAGTGGCTTATGAGTTGGAAAGTATACAAAATGAAATACCCAAAACCACAAAGAACAATAATTCCATAAAATTCTACAAAGAGTTACAGAAAGTGTTACAGTAACCAATGAGCTTAGTCAACATTGTTGTTTTCATTTAAAAATCATTGTTTTTACTCAAGGCTCAACAATAATTTCTGAGGCTTAAACCTTTTTAAGACACAAAGATGTATTTCAACATAAAATAGATGTTTAGCAAAGGGTGTGGGGTAAGTTCATGAAGGAATACACACACAGAAATGTATATGAAATAGAGACATGGAAATTTATATGAAAAGTGGATACTTTCTGTTTTCCTTCTCTATCAATATCTTGACGGCTTAACAATTGTTTATTTCACATCCAGAAGCAACATTTTTGGGAAAATTATTAAGTCAGTGCTTCACCAAAATGTTTCACTCTTGAGATCCATCATGTTGCATAAGGGCCTGGATGTCATAAGCCTGAGGGAGATGCATCCTTCATAGGCATGTTGATACAGTTTTGAGACTTTCTCCGTTTATGATCTGTGATAAACTTCAGTGTAACTTGCCCTCCAGTCAAATAAGGGGGCGGAATACATCTCCTTCCCTTTTCAATGTCTTTATAACGATTGCCTTTGCCGCTGGCCTGGTATGACAAGACGCTAGAAACCACATCAATCATCAACAGAGGACAGTCACATGACATGACAGTCACATGACATTGCAGAGCTCTAATAGTAATGTTAAGAACAATAACAATTATGATGTGTCTATCTTTGGGTGGACTGGTTTGCTGGGAGGGCTACTCTCACTATACTAGAACAGTGTCTGTGTCATTTAATGTCTGGGTAATTTATCAAACTGAAAAAGACTGTAGAGTTTATACTTGAAAGGGCTACTCAGTTAGGAGGAGTTTTGTCAGATTAAACTTCTTCTTTCTAATTTTCCTTTAGTTAATTTTATAGCTTAAAGAAAATTATGTAACACTTTACTTACAGCAGTCATCATAATGCATTATAAATACTTTCATAATGCATTATAATGCATTCATAAAGTATTATAAACACGGCTATAACTGTTTATAGAAAGGCATAACACATTATAGCCATGTGAATGGATGCTCTCAGCTATAATGCACTATAAATACTTTCATAATGCATTAGAATGGTCAGTATAAGCCATTATAATGTATCATGGAGGTATTTATAGTACATTACAGATGAGAGCTTCATACAGTATTCATAATGCATAATAAACATGGCTATAATGTGTTATGCCTTTCTATAAATATATATAGCCATGTTTATAATACTTTATGAATGCATTATGAAAGTATCTATAATGCATTATACATGGGTGCTTTAAGTAAATTGTTACCAAAAATTGTATCACATACTTTATATTCTGATGCTTTCCAAAAGATCGAGCAGTCTTTTCAGCAATGTCACCACCGTCCTGCTTCTTTATAGGTTAATAAGCCCAAAATCAAAGCCGACTGCATGACTAAGAGCAGAGCAAAACACACCAATGCTGTCATTAATGCTGTGCAGTTCAGTCTTTCTTACATTAGACACAAAACAGCCAATTATAATCTGTGTCAAGATGAATATGGGCCACTAATAGTGAACAGGATGTAAATGGCTGCCTGCTAATGTGGCCAGGATGCATTGCCAGACATCGTCATTTAGACGATGCCAGAAGGGCAAACATGATTGTCCATCATCGTCATCGTCATCATCATCATCATCATCATCATCATTTTCCCTCATTGTCATGAGTTTTAAATTGCATGCATATTCCAGCCTCTCCTTTCTGTCTGTGCTTTCCCATTCTCTCTCATTGTTGCACACATATGATTTTGGGGTGTTTCTTGTAAACAGGACAAACAAAGTCAACCCTGATCTAGGTTTCCATCAAATAACTAATTTTAAATCAACTAAATCATTCTAAACATATTTAAATAATGCCTCTGGGCAGAGATAGATAATAATCCAGTGGACAGAGGGTCCTACAGAAGAGGTTCCATACCAAGGAATATATAATTACTACATTACATACCCAGATACAGGCCTGTGCCTGAACTACACATATAACATGTTTTATCTCATCATGTATGTCTGCGGGAAAAGTTTCCCTCCTATATTAAGTGCGGAAATCTCCTTCTGAAGTTTCAGTTTAATTGAATAATGCAGCAATCGTTTCACAAGGAGTAAATCTCTTCTCACTATTTTGGTGTCATAAAATATCTCATTTTGGTATCATAAAAGTGGCCATTCTTGTGTAATAAAATTGCTGTTTTTCTGGTGTCATAATGGGGCTGTTTTTAGTGTAATAAATAGATTGCTTCTAGGGTCATAAAGGAGTTATTCGAGGTTATTTAAACAAAAACTATTTCTCAGTTTTGCAATGGCCTCCCTTTCTCAAGGAGAAGCAACTATGTCCAGCACCGTTTCTGATTCAGGTTAAAGATTTCAGCCAGAGATAAATGACAAAACAATAGCAGTCCTTCTGACATAACACCTGACAAATGAACAGACAATACAGTGCAGAGGAAAAAAGGAAATCCTGTCAGGAGGAAGAAAATTGGATTTTGGAGAAGGCCTCATTTCTGACCAGTCAGAAAGTAAGTATAAGAGATGCAGACTGCCTTTAATTGGCTCAAGTGAGCGAAGCATGCAGCTGGCTAAATGATATCATTTGCATCTCGGTTTACATCTAAAGGGGAGTAATACATTTACTTAGATTAATTTAAATTTAGATTAATTAGATTAGATCAATTCTTGCGTTCTCCCTGCCCTTTCTGAGTAATTGATGAGCTAACATGCGCTTAAGTATGCGTAGAATGTGAAACGTGTGAGCGTGTCTCTGTGCGTGTCTGCGTGTTTCGACCCCCAATCCAAGATGACTCCTACACGTGTAGAATAAGGCTCAGGCGTGATGCTTGACCAAAACACATGGATAATTCTCGGAATGGGCCACAAAAGAACAGAACGTCTCCGTCCCGTCCTCATCGGTCGGGCCTAGACATAAAACGGATTCTCACACTCCCTAACAGGTTTATAACCACAAATTAGAGGGCTGGGACATCATTCCAGGAGAATCCCTGTCAAAAAAAGTAACCAGGTAGGGCACTAGGACCTTGAAGAATCTCCATGTCAGTCGGCTTATTCTCATGCATCATTTCCCTGCTTTAAATCACCCTTTTTAGGTGATGGTGTTTTCCGTTTAGTTTTTTTTTTTTTTTTTCCCTGACTCAGGTCATCCCATTGCTGCAGTTGCACAAGTTTTTCTGTTGATAAACTCAATTGTCCACTCAGAAAAAAATCTTTCCCTAGAGGGCATTTAGAGTAAGAGGTGCTAAAACATTTTATTTTAGCTGATCATTTGTATCACTGAAATTGATGGTGTCGTTGTCAATTTTAATGCCATTTTTGTTTGGAAAATGTTGACTGTGTGCTGTGAGGAAATCACCTAAATTCTCCACACAGTGCCCCTGACACTAGATAAATTAAGGTTCCTGATAACTCTAGAGAAGATGATGTGGGCTCCTTGCTGGGGCCTGTATCATGAAGCCAGATTTCTTGCTTAGTTGGATAACTTGTCACATTTAAGGTGCCCCAGTTTAAATTGACTATGTTGCTCGGGCACTTTTCCCATTGATACTGGGTAACAAATTTCTATTCGGAAAAACTCTGATCTGCAGTGGGAAACTTTTCACAATCATCCAGATCCAATTGAGTTGTCCTTTGTCTCACCAGGTTGGCAATCACATGGAAACATTACTCAAAAAGTTGTAACCGTACTTCTTCATTCACATACATTTAGCCCAGAATACCTTAAACCTGACAAGTTATCTGGCTAAGCAAGAAATCCTGCTTCGTGATACAGGCCCCTGGACGAGAAAGGACCGAGGAAAGAACCCTAAAATACACTGTGTCAGTCCTGCAGACAGAATTAGGATCTTTTTTTTTCCTCAGTAATTTTTTTCTTGCCATAATGAAGTATTATTATTAAACACAGCGGGGAGTACCTGGGAGATAATTGTCCACAATGGCAGCCAAATGTTCTGAGCTGGATATGAAGCTTCAGACAGCAATAAAGGTCATTTGTAATAATGGGTTCGACACATCTAATTACTGGCACCATCCATCAAAAAGGGCTTCCATTAATTCACATTCATAAATATTTTTTAAGAAGTATTACTTCTTTCCCCTCCATGAAGAATTATTGAAATTACTAAGGGATTTCAGCACTGGATTCACTGCTACTTACTGCGATCACTTACTGCATTGTTGTAGACGATACTCCTTTTTAAAACCTTTTCCTTGCCTACCGTTGTGTTTCACCAGAGGTTAAAAATAAACACACAATACGAGGAAATGACTAGAAACGTACAGGGTGTCCCATATTTAAGAAAGCTCAGCTATTCGTTTAAGCACACACTGATAAGAAAGACTTCTGGCAAAAAATGTAATGGAAATCAGGAGCAAAATGACATGGAGTCCTCCACCATCACGGATTTATTTATGATTTTCTGCTGTCGTGAAAACAACATTATTAGGAAAATATCATGACAGGTCCGACATGGATCTTTTTATTACTCACAAGCTGTACAATGCAGAGGTGAGTGTACTACTCCAGTGCGGGGGGAAGGGACGGTCTTTGCATACAGAGAGTAAATCTCATGAGCAATATGAGATAACATGACAGAAAAATGACAGCTTCTGCACGCCACTGTTTTATTACAATATCTGGAAGGCATAGAGGAGACACGGATGTTCCCTTATTAGAACCAGCGACTGCATCATTTGATGACTTGTTGTGGGCTGTGTGCTCCACTGCAACATACCAAGGGCAATTTTTACTGATGAGTGGCTGTCACCCTGTGTCGATTCTGTTTTCCAGGTGATGACGAAAATGGGTGACGGTGACTTTGAGAGTTTATACTCACACAGTGGAATTTGGTGAAAATGTGACAGGGTGAGCTAATGAGAAAAAAAAAATCAGCAAAGTATAACAAAAGTTTGAAATAATGATGGTTCCCATTTAGTACACACTGATATGTCACCAAAATGGAGAATCATTTGTATTAATTTAGCATGCAATGGCCCCTTGTCTGTTATTGTCACACCTTGCCTGCTCTGCTTTTTTGATCCTCTCGTTTCCTCCTGGCCGTGGTGCTTATCAGTTATCCCAATTGTGTTAATCACGCACAGCTGCCTTGTGTTTGCTCTACTTACCTATATATTTAAGTACTCCCTAATCCTGTGTTCCCTAGTTCAGTCATTGCATTACATTAAAATCATGCCTGTTGGCAGGCATTGAACACCAAGGCAGAGAACCCTGTAATAT
Source organism: Gnathonemus echidnorhynchus (assembly GCA_026776725.1). Lineage (NCBI taxonomy): Eukaryota > Metazoa > Chordata > Actinopteri > Osteoglossiformes > Mormyridae > Gnathonemus > Gnathonemus echidnorhynchus. The sequence continues at coordinate 102,768 of JAODJU010000017.1, read as the reverse complement.
AATTTATCACCTAAAAATAATAAATATGTACATTTGAATCCATTCTATATTTGATTGTTCAATAATATTTGGGAATGTATGTGTATATTTGAAATTGTTTGTTGATTCAAATGCTGTGATGCAAAATGACTTATTTACATAGCATCATGAAGGTAGCACTGAAATGGACCTGAGCTATCTGATGGTACAACAGCGGCTGCCTTTCATGGGGATGCAGGTTCCTCGACTAATGTGCCACCTGTTGACCAACATGCTGTGAAGGAAGCCAGAGCCACTGCAGCCCTCTGCGTACCAGTCCGGGCCTGGCTCACGTCTGCAGCAGTCTATTAGCGTCCAGTGCTAATCAAGGGCCCCCCGGAGGCCCAGCTCCGAGACTGAGTTATTGATTGGCTGAGATTGATCCGCACAGAGAGGATATAGCTGCTTTAGACGATGTATCCAAGCCCTAATATATTGTGGCACGGCTGTCCTGGGAGATCCCGGTGCTCAGGACTCGGAAATGTTCATCATTGGCCGCATCTGTACTGGCCTGCTTCCCCACAGAGGAGCAGGCACCTCTCCCACGGAGCCACGCGATTGGCTTCTCTGCCCCTTAAACATTTAAGGTGACATCACACAGGCTCGATATGCCAGCTGCTCTGTTGTATTAGCCATAATAACGTCTTCAATTTATTTTCATATTTACATTACCAGTCAAATAAAAACGCTTTAAGGAAATAAGTCGTCAAACTGGCCTCGACTACCACAGATGAGTATTTGGATGACAAGTTAAATCATTAACTCCTAACAACCAAAGGCAAAATCGCCCTGACAACCCTGGGATTTGACCCAGCATCCCAACCCAGCCACACCTACCCACCCCCCCCCCCAATTTACAGGCAGTCTCCAGGTATGAACGAAATCCGAACGAAATGCATTCCCCAAGTCTGTCTTTAAGTCAAATTTGTAGGTAAGTTGGAAAAATAATATTACAGTACATAATTATTATTAGTATTACAGAGTAATAATAAAAATAAATACATGTGGTACTGAACTGTACCTCGAGCTGACAAACTGCTGAAGCCGCGCAATGTTTCCATGACAGTCTCAAAGTAGTGTGTGCACTCATCACGAAGCTTTGTATTTAACCTACATTTTTAATATAACAGGCTTTATGATAGTCCGTTTGTAAGTACAAGTTGTCCTTAGTGTTCTCGGACATTCTTAATCCGCTGACTGCCTGCACTACTTATTTTTCTTTAAAATAGTTTAAAAAAATGTATTTATAACACCATTTCTTTGTACAGTCGTCTTAGTTACAGTATAAATATTTCAGCTTATGTACTGTACTGAGTGCACCTCACAGCAGATCGCAATCTTCATATTACTGCCACTTTCTAGAATTTGCAGTGTGATATTATTACTATGTTGTGCATGTTTTGGTGCTTGACGAAGGCCCACTGCAACAAAGATTCAGCTTAAAAAGCTCTTAATGCAGTAAAATAGCGTCACATTTATAATCGAGGAATGATTTACACTGTAATGCACCGTCATCACTGTAATTGAGCTATAGATTGTCCCATACATGTGGTGCTTCTGTGAGCTCTGACGGAGCTCAAACGTCTGCCGGCGATGCCTCCCAGCGGGACGTGCCGTTGCCGAGGCGGTCAGCCTTAAAAGGTCTCGCCCGGGCCTGCTGCTGATGTGAACACAGCTGGTGGGATACGTGCCCTTCTGCCCAGAAGGCACACAGCTTTTGTCGGAGACAGAAATGGAGCTAGTGGGGCTTGGGGCGGGGGAAGGGGGGGTCAGGCCTCACTCGATGTCCCATCTGTCCGGCGCAGACAGCATGTGCCCAGAATAACAAGTCAGTATCAGCCCCCTAATGAGCCTCCCAGTTCTGCATGAAGATGTCAAACCGAAACAGGTGCATAATCCTCCCAAGCAACATGTCAATACCGCTCCTTCACTTGGCTTAATTACAAGGCTTTGCTCTAAAATGTAAACAATAAACATTTGATTGCTTATATATCCAACTGCTAATCATGTGATGAACCGAGTCTAGTATCTTATATATTTCTACCACCTACAAAATTTCAATATTTTATCTGAAATATTGATTCCCCCCCCCCCCCTAGTTCTCCCACTGGATCAGTGACTGGTGACCTTGTACATGAACATAAATGCTTTTTCAAAAATATATAAAAATGAACTTTACGTTTCGTTATAGTTGAAAAATATGGTGGTAAAAGACTTTTTTTACATTGGAAATCTTTTGGAAAATGGACATTAAAAATGGACAAGATAAAAAAAGAATAATCTGGAAAATAAAGGGTAATATATTTTTTCTACTTTCAATTTTTTTCTCATCATTGATAAAGTAGTATAATCCTGCTTCTGGAGGCTGTATGTGAAAAGCAGAGATCTTTCTTCAGTTTATTTATTGGTGCCCTTTAAGATTAATAATACAATATCCAGTTTAATTATGGTGGTTTAATTAAAGCTGTTCCTAGCCCTTGACAAATTAAATAACTGAATTAGTAGTACATGTCTCAATTAAGAGGAACTAATTTGTAGTATTTTGTTTGAGGGCACAAATAAATCAGTTCCAGTTCCTTATACGTAAATCATCTTCGAATATACAGTATATCATCCCTCCAAAACTTCATGAAGGGCTGGTAGAGTTTGATAAAACGGTTTGATTCGTTTCCCTTTCTACATTACTAAGTTTTACAATCTTCAGTTGGTACTCTGTTCACATTAATTATTCCTCTGGCTGAATTTGCAAAAGGGCTTGTAGCTGTTAATAAACACGGCACTTAATGCATTTTGTTTTGATAACTGCTTATTAAAGTAAAATAACTACAGAAAGGTAGGTGTCCCTGAGAATTCCCCAGAGTCAGGGTGGAAACCATTGGAAACAGTATCATCAATCTGTCTTCTAATTGTTTGTACTAGTCAAGGTTGCAAGAGGGGCTGGAGTCTATCCCAGGCAGCACAAGGCTTGGCTGCACCCTGGATGTAAGGCCAGTATATACAATATTGTTAATATTATTTATTAATTTCATTCATTAATGTATCTAATCTGTTGTGAAACTCAGGCAAGGTTATAAAATCTCTAGAAACAACATTATTTTGGCAACTGAGACACCTCTGCTTCGTACTGTAGACGTTGTAGACCTAGTCAGTGTTAGAAACGCCGGGAAGTTGGTTTAATATCGAACTTGCGCGACACAGTCGGAGGGAAACGTTGCCAAAGTGCGCATCATAAATGTTCGGCGCAAATTCGGGAAAAATAAACTGTGTAAGAAGTGATTTATTAAAGATATTGTGGAATTTGCACATATCATATATTTAATGCGCACTTTGATGAAGCTTACTTATGTCAAATTAAGCCACTCCACGTTTTAATGGTATCGGTGAAACGTGCCGGTAAATTTATATTAATGCAAATTACAGCGTGTAGATAACAATGTGCGTTCAATAGTCTACAAAATGTATATGTTAATGTAAACCTATAATAATAGTGTAATTGTTTATATACCGTATACAGTGTTATAATGGTCTGTCCAGGGCTTTAACTCCGTCTTTGACTACTTTGCTCCTTTTACTTCACTTAATTGCTCCAAGTCAGACATATAATTCAGCATATCAGATAAAACAATGAACCTCTTTTTTGAAACTTTCACAAATTTTGAGTTCCAGTGGTTAAGATTAAAAGCCGTAATATCATCGTATATATAAACCTTTTTCATGCATACTGCTGTGCCGTGTCGACGCGGTAGCTATAAAATGCACGTCGACACGGTTTTTTAAAAAAAATTCGTATTTTTATGCAGCCCAAACACATCCATTTTTACCAAGTCTAGAAGGTAAAAAAATACCTTGTGGGGACATATAAAGGGGGAAAAAATGCCGTGTCGAGACATACTCCGTCTCACGGTTTATACCCCGACGGCGGTCGATTCAGAGCCCGCGGCCGTTTAAATAAACCGGCCTATGAGGGATCAGTTATGCAAGAAGAGACGCCTCCTTCCGGCATTACGGTAACCTGCAGCCGAGCAAGCGGAGCAAGCCGGGCGCCGGAGCACAAGCGATCGCTCGAAGCTACAAGTGAAATTTCAGATGACATGTCACGATACAGAGACATAAAACTGTCTATTCCAGCACCTCGTGTAGCTCATCTTTAGGGTTTATTCAACATTGTTTTATTTCTTATTTAGCAGTGTGTTGTAAAGCTCCACCCACGCAGCTGAGTTATAATGAAGCAGGTCTCCCTTCGAGCCTTTAAGCAGCAACGAAACTGTCTTTCGTCCGGTTTAAGGAGAGATCGAGCACGCGGACAGGCAGGAAATGAATCTGCAGGCGCGCGTGCCGGACGAGCCTTTACCTTTCCGGGGGGGTGCTAATGTGTTTACAGCGCTTCGTGTTTACCTCGGTGGTGGCGTCCCCGGGGGCTTTCTGAGGAATCACTGAACCTTGAGCTTTCTGCTCCCGTAAGCAGACTGTGTCCGTCCCAGCCTGCTGATCGAACTTGGTCCGCTTTTGTGCCGATACCCTCTGGCGATGCATCCCACGTGCAGCAAAACATACCCCCGAAATATTCTCCGGCCACAAACGCTAACCTTGTTGATAAAATTAAAAACATGCATTTACATATTCATCAGCTTTTGGTGCTTGGGACATTCACGCTGCATTATAACTGCGGAAGCAGAAATTTGCGCGATACGATGCTGAACCAAGCAGCTCATTTGGGTCTGGTTCAGTCCAGCTATCTCAGCACATGTGAAAACTGATGCGGAACCTTCAACGCCAAACAGTCACTTCAGCATTTCTAAAAGAAGAACGCGCGAGAAAACGTAGCACAGTGTAACAGAAAAAAAATTAACGAAGGCAATTGCCGAATGTTCGTTAATTACGCAAAAGAGTTACTGTCGGCACGTATATTATGTAACATGGTCCCCATGGGGATTTCCTAGAAAGTCAATATCTTAAATTAGGGGTGTCAAACTCCAGTCCTGGACATCCAGAGCCCTACGCATTTTTGGGTTTCCCCTCATTTAGCACACCTGATTCAGCTCCTTGCACCTCCTTGTGCTAATTACCACACGTACAGCTCTTCAGCTGAATAATTTGTGGTTGAACAGGGAAAGAACTAAGCTACACAGGGTTCCAGCCCTCCAGGACTGTAGCTTGACATCCTTGGCTGAAATAGAATGAATATGGCCATTCTCAGAGTTATGTAGTTAGAGAAGTTGTTACCCATCCAATAAATTCTCTTGAAAGGGCTTGTCTGTATCTGGTGTTTCTTTCACAGTGTGCCCTGCTGTTGCAAGGATGAGCTTCAAGCTTGCTGGCACCCTGCAATGTGAAGGGCTTCTGAAAAACGAGTGGATGGACTTTACATGGTGCAATAAAGACGAGATACTGGTTTCATTCATTATTAAGCAGGTCAGCCGGTGCTTTTATATAAACACCCCACATTCCTGTTCACGAGTGCACGTCACTCCTGGAAGTCTGTGACCTTAACTGAAGATGGAGGTCGTAATCTCCTGAAGACCTGTAACTCACCATGGCTGGACAGGAACTGATCAAATACTCAGGTGGTGATATGATGCTGCTTCCCATCTGCAGTCTGATGGGATTCTGCTTGCACTTAGGTTGAACTGTTTTATTTAATTTATTTTTGTGGCTGAACCTCTCAGGAGCACTCATTGTAATGTCTTTTTCGCAGTATGTTCTTCACTTCTCCATTTCCACAGAGTAATGGGGCCACCCCTTACGGAAAGGGACATCTACTTCTATTTTTGAACTTCTTCTTATGTTTAAATAAATAATTGTTTCTTGCTTTCTGGTTCAGATAATAAGTAGTTACAAATACTTAGGAAATAGGAGGTAGTAATTTGAAAGACATTTTTTGTGCTTTTAACAGCCCTGACATTCTTAGCCGGTGCTCATAGCACGATCTACACAGGAGGCCGGCTGGGTGTGGTGACAGAGTCGTAATTTGTATTCCATGGCATAAAACTTAAAATCAATGATTCATTCCAAGTGTTATAACTTGAGGGCTGCATTACAGCCAGACGCTTTCTGGTATTTAATTTCTAATTAGGAAAGTACCAATGCATTGTCTCCTCCAGTATAACCCCTGTCCTCTAAGAATGGTCCCTCAATGCAATTTGCTTTCTTTATGCAAATCTGACATTTTCCTCGGTCCCATATTGACAGGGGATTCTTCACCAACACAGGTATAGTACCAGTTTCTTTTCAAGGGGTCAAAGCCAAATTTGCATTTACAGTAGGACAACCTTCTGGAGAGAAGTTGGACTCTCTCTCTGGAGTTGCCCATGGTGAGAGGTGCCGGGCAGGTGTGGGTCTTTTCATACACCCCCCTCGGTTCAGCACCAGAACGTTGGAGTTTACCCCTGTGAACAAGAGGGTCACCTCCCTTTGACTTCATGTCAGTGGACAGGCTTTGACTTTTGTTTGTGCGTTTGCACCAAACACCCGTTAAGAGTATCCAGCCTTCCCCTTCAGGGAGCCCGTTGTTCTGCTGGGGGACCTTAACGCTCACATTGGTAACGGCAGTGAAACCTGGAAGGGTGTGGTTGCGAGGAACGGCCTGGGCGATCTGAACCCGAGAGATGCTTTGTTATTGGATTTCTGCACTAACCACAGTTTTTCCGTAACAAGCACCATGTTGGAACATAGAGGTGTCCATAAGTGCACCCTGCACCAGAGCACCCTAGGCCGACGTCCGATGATCGATTTTGTAGTCATATCAATGGATCAGATTCCGCATGTTTTAGATGCTCGGGTGAAGAGAAGAGCTGAGTTGCCAACTGATCACTACCATGATCAGGTGAGTTGGATCAGATGGTGGGGAAAAATGCCAGATAGACCTGATAGACCCAGACGTAATGTTAGGGTGCGCTGGGAGTGTCTGGTGGAGGCCCCAGTCCAGGAAATCTTCAGCTCACAAGTCCAACGGGACTCCTGCATCCTGAGTGAGGCTGGGTGACATTGAGCCGGACTGGGTGATGTTGACGTAATAAACACTCTTTCGTGTTGAACATCTGCCCCAACTTTTGTGGCATCCTCTTGAAAGGCTGAAAATGTCCTTTTTACCCCGGACTGAAAGGGTTTCCTCACACCTGTTTTTTACAGCAAGGGCTTTGCGTTTTTGCGGAGGTACGGTGACACGTGGCTCCTGTGACAGGGCTGAGGCAGTCCATGATGCTCATACTGAAGAAACCAGATCAGCTAAGAGGAGTTAAAACAGTGTTACAGCAGCGAAGGTGGTGCATAGCCCTCCCCGGGGATAAAAGACCACACCGGGGCATGACTCCACCACTTCATAGCTGGATATTCATTCTAATAAAATCACCATAAAGTAGATCAGGAAGGTGCTGAAATTTGCATAGCAGTCGTAAAAAGGGTGCCAATCCTTGGTGGACTATCCTATAATATGGGATCCTACTGCCAGCTCTAGAACTGTTTGGTTTGGAGAAAGATGGCGTTGATCAGAAGCTAAATTTAGCTTAGCCTCGTGCATGGATGTGTGAATTTGTCATCAATGCCAGTTTTACTCAATTTTTTTAAATGAATTTATTTAGCTGGAATAATGTGTCAAATCACTGTAGTCTTCTGTTACTCCCCTGAGGACTAAATTGTTAATTTCCCATCGAACCCATTGAAACTGACATGCTTGATCCAACACGATAATCCCTTTCTGCTACTAACAACTGTTGAAAGGTGTCAACATCAACAGGTAGTTCTGAGATAAATCAAGGTCCTTTCCTTATTTACTCACATTCAACGCTGGAACAATCCATGCAGCTGCTGTAACATTTTCCTTGATGTTCCAGGATGAATGCCTTATAGGTCTGCAGGAGTGAATTAGCTGAACCATTTGTCATAAATACAAATAGTTCATATTTTGAATTTTTTTAGAGTAGTATTCTCATCAGTATTCCCAGTACAAAATGGTTTTGCTGAAATTCAGAGGAAGATCTCACTGGTTTCCACAAAACGGAACAGCAAACAAATGATTCAAAGATACGGAGTTACTACCAAGATGAGATCATTGCAATGAAAGTAATTATCAGACTGGAAGCATTTTTATATTTGCTGTGTATTGTAATAATAAATGATAAATGAGAAAAGTGTCATTTATTGTTATATTTTGACAGATATGGGAATTAAATACTGTATAAGATTATTAAAAATGTGGCCGTTTGAAAGGGGTGTTTTCAGAGGTTATTCAGAAAACCAGGTAAGGATGTTTGTTTAAGATGGCCCGGGATGCTGGATGTGTATTAACTGCAGAATTAGATTGATGTGTGGATTCATCAAACTCTTATTGTTTCCCTTCTCTAAATGACAGGACATTTAAATGCTCTTACTAAGACACACATAACATTACAAACATCAAAGAAAGTATCAAGTTTTTTAAGTTATTCCACTCAGGAAAATGAGAGCGAGTCCCTGATAAATGTAACCTAACGTATGAAAGGAGTGACAAACTGTACAAATACCTCCAAGCACAGCAGGCATTCATCATCAAAGAGGTGCTGCATAGATATTCATTGATATTCTGATACTGTAAACAGCTGAGGATGGCTGCTACACCGTCGGAAGTCACTGTAAGAGGTTAGGCTTTACAGTCCCGATTACACCCACAGAAAATCACAACGGCTGCTGAAATACCGGTGCCTGTGAATATTTAATGTTTTTTTTCCCCGCTGTGAATGTTGAGGGTGGAGCGTGGTTGTAAGAGTGATGCACCGTTCCGTCCTTCGCTGAAAACTGTCAGGTCCATGCTGCTCTTTCTGAGAAGTTCCATTCTGGCGAAATGTTTACCTCAGGTCTGTCAAAGTGTGCACTTCAAACAGTTCCTTAAGAATAAATATGTCAGGAAAATGGCTCCTACAGATGTAGCCTTTCGGGGAATTTAGAGTTTACTTCTTGATTATCATTTTAGTAAAAAGAGAATATTTTGTCACAACTCAGAAATTCAGATGCTGTGTTAGGTCATCCAGCTTTAAGAAAAAATTTAAACCCTGATGACAGATGCACCAAAGGATTTTCCAGTCGGGCGAACACGTCGTATTATTTTAGGTCGTCCTTGCGTGGGGGCTCTGTGAGGGTAGTCTGTCCACACCTGTTTCGTCGGAGCCACCGCGCTGTGAGTTTTCAGCTGGATTTTGCAGCTTTGCGCCCGCTGGGGCAGGTCGGGCTCAGGAAGGCAGGTCTGGACTTCACTCACACTCATGGTCGTTCCGCAGAACTCCACCGTCTCCCTACAGGACCCTGCTCCTCACGGGAGGCGACCCACACGACCGAGCACTTCGGAGGCGCGAGCCGTACGTCCCGATGTCAGCTCTGATATCACCGCATTTGCATAATTTTGTTTGGCAATATAGGGAGAAGGCCACTGGGGGGGTAACGGCACGGCGCGGAGGGGGGAGGTCAGCGGAAAATCCCTCTCGGCCGCAGGCAGCATCACCTCGCCTGCAAATCAGAAGGAGCCAGCTGATTTAAATTCGTGTGGGAGTGTGGCAGTGTTGCCATTAATTCCTCAAAAGGCAAGACCGCTGTACCGCGTTCCTTAATCTCTGACAGATGCTTTCGCCAGATCAATAGCCTGCCTTTTTTGGTCCTTAAAGGGAGATTGATTGCTTGGAGACGCCTACGTCTCCATTTCCACCTCTCTCACTCCTCATTATTGCTCCAATTAGTCACTCGCTGGGGATCTAGCAGTAGGGTGCTGGAGGGGAGGGAGCTGGGGACAAGTGACCCCCCCCCCCCACCTCCCTCGGGGATCGCTATCAACGGCCAAGTTATCAGCGGTGCAAGCTCTGTGCCATCAGGGGGAGAGAGGGGCTGAAGTGGATCGAGCAGCAAGGGCATCACTTTGTGGTGGTACTTATGTGGTGGGTAAAGGGACGAGGAGGAAAGTTGCTCTAGGTTTGGGTTTGGGGGGGGGGTGGTTTCAGAGGGGAGGACAATCACAATGTTGCTGTCTCATTAATTATTAAGCAGCCCCCATTCTCAGTTCAGCTCTTCTCAGTTCTGCGTTTTCTTTGGTGGGTCTGAAGCAGAGAGAGGGTGCCTTTTTTTTTTTTTGACAGCTGTACGAGTGTTTATCAGCGAGGCTCCGTGTGGATCGGGCGCGGAGACGAGCATCGCGAGCAGCACCGGAGGCTGCAGCAGTCACAGCGAGCGGCGACAGCCTTCCCCTCTCGCTCTCTCGCTCGCTCTCTCTCTTGCTCACTCGCTCTCCCGTTTTCTTTTTTTTTTCTTTCTGGAGTTGAGCTTTGAGAAGAGGACCGAAAAAAAGAGGGAGAGGTAAAAAAAAAAAACCAGGGAAGCGAGAGGGCAAGTGGAAACAGTGTTTGTTAGCTGTCGTCGGGACCCGAACGCAGACCTGGCTGCCCACATGCCGATCGAATTTGTTTGCAAAATCAAATTTGCTGAGGAGGATGAGAAGCAGAAGGGCAGGCAGGAGGGGGACAGGGAGAGTCTGATCGAGGAGAGCTGTGCACGTCCGGTCAAAGACCTGGCCGGCTTCGCCAACTCCTGCTCCCTGCACGGGATTAACCACATCTTCGTCGCGGGCCGCCTGGGCGTCCGGCAGACCCTCTGGGCGCTGGCCTTCCTGCTGTCTCTGGCGTTCTTCCTGTACCAGGCGGCCAAGTGCGCCATCTCGTACCTGGAGCACCCGCACGTGACCGCGCTGAGTGAGGAGGCGAGCCGGGAGATGGTTTTCCCCGCCGTCACCATCTGCAACATCAACCGCTTCCGATTCTCCGCACTGACGGACGCCGACATTTACCACCTGGCCAACCTGACGGGGCTGCCGCCCAAAAACAAGGATGGCCACAAGCCCACGGACCTGGAGTACCCTGCCCCCGACATGCAGGACATCTTCAACAGGACGGGCCACCAGTTGGAGGAGATGTTGAAGAGCTGCAACTTCAGTGGGCAGAACTGCTCAGCCAGAGACTTTTCTGTGGTGAGTCCAACGAGTTTCCAGAAGCATGTCTGTCCTCATGCCGGGTCTCCGGAACTCCCTTCTGGATCTGGGTTCCCTGGTCCCAGTGGTCCAGTGACATGCGGTCCTTAAATGCAACGGCTTCCTCAGCCACATCTCTCACACCCAGAGGGGATATCAAAAGTTTAATGGAGTCGTGAAACTTGAGTTCATCTCCCACTCTTGGTCAAGTCGAAGCGTCAGTAAAAGTCAGCCGTAGCGTTACGCTGGAGAAGGTGCGGACTTCTGCCTACGGGCGTGTTCGAGAGAGGTGGGCATGTGATGCTATTGGTTTTGATGCGCTTCTATAAACGCAGTTTCGGAGCCGGTGGATCTCCTCCTGCTTACGGGTGGCTGGGAGCGGGGGGGCACCTGTATCTCGGCTGCCGGAAAACGTGAGCGGGAGAGATGACATTCCTGGATGAAAGCGAAGTGTGGTAGCATCTCGCTGTTTACTTTTCCAAATGTAGTTCTGCACCGCCTCTTGTGTGAGCAGCTGTTAGGGTTTGGGGGGGTGGGGGGGGGTTGTCCATAGCTCAGTTGGCTAGAAATAGCCATTCTGCAGCTCCCGAACCCAGCCACTCAGCGCAGTATTTCAACCTGTCCGCCCTTTACGACGGAACATTCGGAGGTGCAAATACACAGCTATTGCATTAACCAAATTGACTAACGGATAAGTGAACTTCCTTAAGGTTTTTCCGCCCTGGCGGAGTCCGCCGTGCTGCCTGCCTGATTCATTTAAGGCAGCCTGCTACAGGCAGCCGGCTTTTTCGTCCCTTGCAAGATAAATGAACGTGCTGCTGCTTTAGTGATGATTAAGTGCCACTGTCGCGTCTTAGCCGAGCGAGCGGAGCACCAGCCGAGCCGCGAGTCGAGCAAGCCGAGCGAGCCGCTGCTCTTATTGCAGCGATTATGCAGAATTTAACTTTGATTTGCCGCACGCCACTGACATGCGGAAGTTAAGTGGCTTGCTCCAGTTAGCTGACTGGGACTCTTGTGTTGTGTTTTTTTTTGTTTTGTTTTTTGACTCTTTGATCCTTGAAAGCATTTGTCACAGAGAATAGAGTCTTAGCGCAGACAGACAATTAGCCCATTCCAGCGCCGTGCCATTTCGTATTAAGCACACAAGCGCAGATGTTTTCCGGCAGATCTCGGCGGTGCGGAAGGGGGGCCGCGAGCGAAGGGCGAAGCACTAATCACACAATTCTTTACTTTAAGTATGAACTAAGCCGTCAATCTGTCCTTGACATGTAGATGGTCCGTGCTGTGTAAGTACAGGCGGGTTGCACTTTCAACAGCAGGAATTGATTGTCCCGCGCTAGATGCTAAGCCGGCAGTACTTCCCAAGGATCAAGACTGACTTCATCGAGGATTAACTCAAATCTGAAAGTTTCTCTGAGAGTCCACCCCCCCCCCCCCTTCCTCTGACCGCCTCCCCCCTTCTCTCTCGCTGCATCCGTGGGGGCTGTCAGTTAGATTTGCCACAGAAGCCAAATACCCTCCATGCATGACGAGTGATTTGCTCCTTCCTAACAGGCATCGGGAGGGTGGTAGGGGGGGGAGGTCTGCAACAGAGGTGGGGATCTTTGTAGGGAGGGGTGTGTCAGGGACAGAAGGTCCAGATGGGTGGTCCAGCCCTGTATACCGACTGTGACGTGTTTCCATAGAGATGCCTTTCTATGGACAATGGGGAGTCCTTTGAATGTAATACTGTAATTAACCAGATAACACAGGGTGGGCAAGTGTTTAAATTGAATGATGGGCGAAACAATTGAATGTGTTACTTTGTGATTTTATTTATTTGTTTGTTTGTTTATTTCCTCCAAGGCTGATTTTGCTGATCCTCGGTGAGGTTTAATAACAATACTTAGGCAGATATGAAAACGCACAACGACAAACTGAGGTGCATCGTTTTGTGTTCTGGCGTTTCGCCTGCCGTTATTGGTCCCCGTTAGTGATGTAATCACAGTGGATATACGAAGTTAACCCAGTAGCTGGGTAGCTAGTGCTGTTGTTCTGCATCTGCAGGATTATGGGTTCTGCGTATGGGGGGGTTTACGCAGCTTACCCCCCAAGACCTCTGCTTTATTTCCCACAGTCTATATTATTGCAGCTATGTGTCTGTAAATCTCCCGTTGCGCGTGTGACTGTTTTATCCTACGATAGCCTGGTGTCTCTCCCAGCGTGTTTGCTGCCTTGGTCTTCCTGGGACACGCTCAGCGTGACCCTGCACATGTGAGTGGTGTTGGAAAACGAGCGGATGCATGTAAGGTGATAGCCAGCCTGGATAGTTATAGCTTAGTGGTCAGTAAAATAAAACTGTACAGTTCACAGGGGGAAAAGCAGCATGAAGCTTTGATAAAGCTGTGATTGGAGGAGAAGGCCGAGTCCCTATATGTCCCATTGGTCAGTGGTTATTCCGTGGCATTGTCGGGCCGTTCACATGTTTGAATGGCTTGCTGATATGCCCTGCTAGGCGTGATGCTTCCGTTTACATTCAGTTTGTCTCTCGTTCTGCCCTGGAGCACTGTCTGCTTCAGTACCTCAATTATGAGGAAACAGGACGCCTATTAATTCTTATTAAAACCCCATTTTTTTACTTTTCATTGCTTTTGTAAAAAGGCTGAAATGGTCCTGTGGTGTATTTTCATGCCTTTGGATGTAATTAACAACTCTTGACTGATTTAGAGAAAACTACGGTACTGATTCTGAAAAGTTTTCTTTTTTTTTTTTAACAGGGATGCAGATATGTTTGTGTTCCTCTGGAGTATCCGGTGTTGGTGACACTGAAACCTGGAGATCTGGTTCAGAAAACACACACACACACACAGGGTTAACTGACTGACAGGGAAATGTGCGACGAGTGATTATCTGCAATTTGATGCTCTAATCTTCCCTGCTTTATGCAAGCATGAAATGTCCCTGTTGCAGAGTTGACCATTTTGAGAAGGTAACTGGACGCAGCGGTAATAATGAGACCATGGTGGAAAGGCAGCATGTCCAGGGAAATTGATTCTTTTAGTGACTGATGTTGGACCAGGGAACCCGTGCAGTAAACAGTGTGAGGCTTCACACTGGGGTGCCACTAACGGAAGGGAACATTCCATGGCCAGTAGTTGAGCATCTATATGTTTTGTGGATCTGCGTGGGTGAGTCTGCATCAGGACCACATGCAGGGATAATGAGGGTTTCTTCTAGGGTTACCTCCTCTGACAGCGTAGGGTAAGCATGCTATATGCAGCGTTACGGAGCAGGAGAGTCTCACCACACCATGACAACTAAAGCAGCTACACCTGTATGGACTGTAAATCCCCCTGAAAATGAGGGACCTCAGTGGGTATTACGGAAGTGGCTGCCCTTCCAGGACCTCCACCGATGTACAACATTGTTTCTTCTCTGTAGGTTCCTTGTTCATGGACCTGTGTTCCGTATACATCCCATATACACCCCATCCCATCATCGATGCCCTTATGATGACACGCTTTTTTAACTTTATAAACTTTTTTTAAATTTTTTTTTCATTTTGGCTTTCTGCCCCTCGTCCCGTCCCACATCTGCCCAGTCTCACCATCACGCGTTCTTTCCCCAGACCATCCAGCGGTGATGGAAGCCAGCAGGCAAAATGTCAGCACTGTTGTTTTAAAACAGCAGACGACTTGCCGCAGCATCCAGAGGGTGGGCGTGCAATTTGCTTCAGCCCCCTCCCCCCACCCTGACCAACCAAACCTGTGTACTTTAGTGCCCTGCTGATGTAAATCCAATTATCGGCACGCGGGAGGGACACTCACACTTGAGATCACCACCAGGTATTTTCTGTTCCACACTCCTGGGCTGATATTAAGGCCTCACTATTGGAATGAACTTTGAACTCTGACCCTTTGTGTCAGAAGCGTGGGAGGATCTGCTGTCCTGAAATGGGCTGTTCTTTTCACAGAAGGCATCACTTTGAAGCCTTTTAGCCTCTTGCTTGTCGGAACACTTATTTCGTTTTTGCCAAACTCGATAATTCAAGCGTTCACTCCAACTGGTGGAGTTTTAGGATCGGTAGGTCAGGTTGGTAATTACCAATGTAACGTTATCTCGCTGCACGGGTTCTCGCTGTCTCTCTGCCGGTTAAGGTTGTTTTCTGGTCTCCTCGTCTGGTGTGACCAATCGCATTAGCCTCTCCTGTTCCGCTCGGCACCTGAGTGCTGTCTGTCAGAGTGGGAGGCACCGGCTTGTGTGAGTAACAAGTCCGGCACTCTCATCACTGATGGAGACGTGCACTTTGTGAGGCTAGATGCTGCTCATTTTCTCAACAGACTTCCATCACTGTGATCTCTTAAAAAAAAATGAAATATGTTTTGTTGGATGATAAAAAAAAAAATGGCATGTTCTGTTGTGACTTGACCGGTTGGAGTAGATTCTCTGGGAAGGAGGATTGTTTGCTTTCTCACATCCGCACTGAATAAAATAGTAAAAATTCATGTTAAATATCCTGTATATCAGGTCTGCCAGATAATGGACACAGTGCCCCCCGCTTCTCTTTCTGCTCTCATCCGTTATTCATTTTGAAATGGACAGTATGCTTACATTTTAAAGCGGGTGGCAACGGAAAATCGATGTGCCGCAATTTGCATCGAAATGTCAGCCCCATGGAGGAGGAGGGAATAATGAGGGTAATAAATGTCACCGTGCCTTTTCACCCCCAGCTATTTTAGCGAGAGGGACCCGCACCCCTGCCCGGCCCTACGGCGAGCGGTCGTTCTGATTGGGGCTGCACCCGCACCGACTCGCCTTCATTGGGCCTCTTTGTGTTCCTCCATCTGCACACAGCCTCATCCGACGTGAAAACCAGGTGGTTCCGGTCCTAAGTAATTTGCCAGTAAAATCCGCCAATGAACCAAATCGTCCGGATGAGAAGCAATCGGTGAATAAATGTCATTTGTTGAGCGTTTACAGGTGCCTTAGGACGCAAGGCTCGCATTAAATTTGTTGCGAAAATGAAGGGATGCATGTCTTAAGAATGCTAGGAATGCTTTGTAAGTTTGCACAATGGATGATAAAAATTGGAATGCTTTTCTGGTAACCCTAAATGGATGTTTGAAATGCATTCATTTCCAATTTACTGGCACCATTGCTGTTGTGCATTTCTGCTAAATACTTTGCATTAATTTGCATCTATAAGGACCCACTTTTATGAATGGATCAGGCTAATATACGCCGTGGAAATCCCTCCGGATAAAGGCCTTCTGTGACTGAAATCCCATAGTCTTTGTAACTGTTGTATTATTAGACTGCAGTTGACAGGCCGCAAAGAGCCATGAATTAAACGATAGTTCACTCTCAAAGTTTCCGCAATGTTGACGAGCCTCTCGACCTTTTTAGTTGCCGGGAAATGTCATCTGAATCGTCACACTGGCACTTGAGTGCAGCATCATTTGGTCTCCAAGAAAAACGTCTGAATACATTATAGGCGAATGCATTTTGAAACAATGAAGAATCCAAAAACTATGAAATGACTATGTATTATATTCTCATTTGAGGAAGAGATTGCAAGCGTTTGCATCAACTCATTCATATTACATTCATATTATGTCACTGAATAATTTTTTTCCATTTATGTTACATTAAAGACTTGACTGGAAGGAGCAATAGTGGTTCTTGGGTAAATTGCCTTTTGTTTGTGATTGCCTTGCACTATTGGATTTAATGAAGCACTTAGGACTCAAATTGTATACATTCACATGCTGGTATTCTGTTTTGATATTGTGAATGAGAGAGCTGTAAGGGAACCTGCACACTATGACTGTCGAACTGGTAATATGCAGCACTGATGGAACGGCTTGGAACATGCCACTTGCTAAAGTTGGCCTGAAGTCCTGGCTCATTGGTTCTCATAAATAAAGTAGTGGGAAGAGGAGTAAATAAGGGTCATGCTTTAGCATCTTTGACGAACCACCTGCGTTTGTGTCGTGAAGGCAGTGGGTCAGCTTCCGGTAAGGGTTTCCGCCGGCCCTTTTCACAGGGCGTTGAGCCTGAATTTCTCCGCTAAAGTTCATTCATTCGGTTGCTTAGGCGGCACTTTTCATGCAGTCAGCTTGTGATTTTGCCAGCTTGTACAGCTGGATATTTGTACTGGAGCGGTTCAGGTTCAGTGTTTTGCTCCAGGATATCGCTGCACAGACCCACCTTGAACGTGAAACAGGAACCTTGAACCAGTAAGGCTGCCCAAGTCCTTAATTGCTATGTGCTCCTTTTACTTCTTGATGCAGTAAACCTAACCCAAACCCTGTCTTATTTCACTGCAGTTTTCACCCCTATGCAGTAAACCTAACCCCATACCCTGTCTTATTTCACTGCAGTTTTCACCCCTATGTAGTAAACCTAACCCCAAACCCTGTCTTACTGTATTTCACTGCAGTTTTAACCCCAATGCAGTAAACCTAACCCAAACCCTGTCTTATTTCACTGCAGTTTTAACCCCTATACACTCACCCTAATCCTCCTAGAGGCCGAATCTGAAGTTATCATATTAGCATCTCAAACCGGAAGTGGGTTTGTTTGAGATATGTAATAGGCTTAGATGCAGTTAGCCCTAGAATCACGGCCCATTGATCACGTGACACTCCAGCAGGAAGACTTTAAGCCTGCATTTCTACCACAATTCTACCATGTCTATCTTCTCAAAACACTGGTGGTCAGACAGCTCCCTCACAGTGATATTACAACTCGCAGACCAGCTTGAAGATGCTCACGGGGTATGTCAGCACTCTCTCGATCCATGGCAGGGGGTCTCAGAGCATAGCTGCAAACCTGCAAAAGTCCGATTCTGTCCCCAACAACACCCTTGAAACCAGAAGGAACATTAGACTAGTAGGAATGCCAGACTGAATTGCCAATATTGCCGTCATGTTGGCAGGTATCCCAAAGAACCAGCCGTTATGGTGAATGTGCTTCTGAGTCGCTAGTGGGAAGTATGCAATGCTTGCCACTTATCTCGTTGACCTACCACATTGCCTGCGCTGCCACAAATACCGTGCAACCAAAACGAAGCAAGCAAAGTAACTTTGTTCAAAACGGCAACCAGCAGGTAAGACAGATAAGAAACAAATAAAAAATGGCTTCAGAAATAATTTTTGTCGACCGTGGCCAAGGTCATTCATGTGTGGCAATAACTCAAAAATACAACATTTGAGAGGGAAACTCATGAATGGGATGGGGGGATGTTAGCAAAGAAGGTCCAGCTTGCTCCAGGAGAGCCAGGAGAAAGCAGGGGGAGATCCAGGTGCTTAGTGGACAGGGCAAACATAACTTGAAGGGGTGGCAGATGGCAGATGCTAGTCTGCCGGCAAACTGGTTTGGCTGATCAGGCATGCGCCAGTTTAGCATTGGCCTTCACTGCCGAAACAGATGCCTGGCATGGACGACGCCAGGGCGGAGGCAGGAACTGGTGCATGGGCACATATTAGCTAAAAGTAATTTGGCTTGGCAGCCGGGGTAAACGCAGCAGTCGGACAGACAGAAGCCAGAAACCCCCAGAATGTCTGAGGGGCACCTGCGCCGTCGAACGTGCACAGTTCACTGACGAACGCTGTCGGATTTATGTCAACTGCCACATCACGTTCTGCGTAATTCACCATGTGGTTTTAATGTCATTCGTTACCTTGCACAGAGATTGCCTTATCAGGAAGCCTGGAATATCATTTCAGTTCTGACATATTGCAGAAGCAGATTCATGGATCCTCTGGGTACGCTTAGCAACGCTTAGTCATGGGATTGTCATAAATGCATTGCTTCTTCATGTTATGACACCTGTAGCAACTATTATAACCTTTGAAGAGCTATGAGACAGTTGAAATTCATGTCCTCATATTTCTTCCTGAGGCTTTGTGACAGGTTATAGTAGCTGTCACCATGATGAGCCGTCATGACACATTTTGTCAACATTATGTAGGTGTTGGGTTCCTGCTCCCTTTGTGACCCTGGATGAGCAATTTGAAGACTGATGAATTGATTCAGGTGCTAAAAAGACTAGTTAAAGTACATTAATGCCTAAAAGACAACCAAAATATTACTGTTTAAATAGAAAAATGTTTTTCCATCTACTGTGGCTGTAAATGAGATGTATGGGGTTGTGAAGGATTAGATATCTCTGTCACAGTTGGGACATGGGCCCAGTTTAATTGGATTTTCTATTCGCTGGGTTTGACCGCGGCCGACAAATGTTGCACCCTGCAGAACTGCAGCTTTGCAGCCTTATCTGTGAACGTAGTGCTACATGACGAGAGTGAGTGAGTGAGTGAATCGAATGGCTGAATTGAATGAGTGAGTGTGTGAATGAATTGAATGAGTGAGTGAGTGAGCAAACAAATTTAGTTGTATCAATTGCCTAATTACCATAAGTAGCTAGTTCTGCTAATAGACCGTGAACAAGAGCATCAACTAATACATTATCATTCAAATTAGTTAATATACAGAATATAGTACATATTCTCTTGCTAGCTCTGGGGGGGGGGGGGGGGGGGTGTGGTGTAAGTCTTAATACAGTATTTTTCTTTCCCTCTGGATGTTCATCCTACTCCACAACATGTCTCCCAAAACTCAATTCTACAAAATCACGGTGCTCTGTTGCCATGTGTGTTGGTGAGTTGGAGTAGCTACAGTAATGCTGCCTGTTTAACGGTCCCCTCACACTGCAAATATCTGAAACACTGGCTGATTGTTCACAAATGCAGGTCCCAGCTGCACTTTCCTTATAACTCCTTGGCTTTTCATTCCCACTGTGACTAAACAGACGCTAAAACAGGCCTGCTAAGAACACCCTGGGGACCTTCCAGTGCTTCTCCTCCTGTTCTCCATGTTCTGCATGACCCAGCGTCTTTCTTCAGGGTCCGGCCTGTGTGTGGAGATATCGAGCTAACATTGGCATCCACCAGGGAGTCCAGCGGCTGGGTACTCCACAACTTGTGGGTTGAGGCAATCGGGGCGACAGCGGGGCAGCTTCCTGATGCCCCGCGGTCAGGGGCAGAGATTCAGGGCAGCAGAAAAAGCCACAATGCAGGAGTCACTTTCATTTGCCTTCCCTGAGGATGGGCCTTGTTCCATCAGTCCAGGCCCAGCTTTAAATTGATTTCTTTGCATTTTTGCTTTGTGCGAATACCTCCCGTTGCTGTTCCTATTCTCACTACAGCTGTATAAAGCCTGTAATAAATCTCTTGATTTGTGTTTTCATAAGGGAAATATTATATAGATTTGCATCAATGCCTTAAATTTTGCGTGTTCTTTAGCTGTGCTTGTTTAAATTGCTTAGAGTTTAAAAGGTATGGTCAGAGCTTTTTTCTGTTATTAATATTTTGACAGTAGCAATTTCTTTGGGGTTGGAGGTGGACAAAATATAAACTCAATGTGGTCATATAACAGTCAAGGAATATGAGGGTTTCACAGGACCAGGTCCAGCCTGTGGTTCACGTGCTGTTCCCTCGAGAGCTTCCCATACTCCAAGAAGAAAATGCCCACATACACACAGCTTACCAAATTCAAGAGTGCTTTTACAAACATCAGGATGAAGATCTTCTACAGCTTCCTCAAACACCAGATCTAAACATCGCTGAACCTTTATAGGAACTTCTGGAGTATGATGTAGATGTTCATCTCCATTATCCACCAAAGAATGGGAGGCTTTTCTTCCCGAAGAATACTTCAGTATCCCATTGCACACAATTCAGGACTTGACTGACAGCGTTTTAAAAAGGATTCAAATTGTTCTGAAGCCAAATGATGCCTCTTCTAGGTCCTTGATATTAATTCATTGTTAGCTGTTTCTGTTCTTCTTTATAGGGGAATTGTATAAAGGCAGTTACTGGCCGCAGTGTGCCCCCCCCACACATGGCAAAGGTCCATGCTCTTTGCCGTAATGTATGTTAATGAGGAGGTTATGTGAATTTGATTGCCGATGAGTTGAAGGGCAGCCTTGCTTCTTGAACGCCCCTGCCACTCGATACCCTATTAGTGTTGAATCACAGATAACTTGGCGCACGTCAGGAGAGGTCATCTGCAAATTTGCTGGGACATTGATCCTTGGAGAGGGTGGGGTGGTAGTGGCTCCATTTAATGCCTTTGGCGCGAGCCCTTGGTGCCTGTTGGGAGTCTGGTCTGAATACGTAAATTTACATCATTATTTTAAAAGGCTTGGAACTGGCAGAGGAGAAAATCTCCACCACTGGGCGGGGACTGTCGTCAATCCCAGCGGTCAATGCTATGAAACTTCGGTATTACATAGCTGACTTTCCTCCCAACTTTTTGTACCAGTCTCAGTTGGGCTTATCTGAGGCTCAAAGCCTAACACTGTACTTGATGTGCACAATTGGCTTCTTCAGTATTTTAATATGGGGAACGTCTCGGTGGTTCAGTGGGTAGTGAGTCTTCTCAGCCCGAATCAGGTCTGCTGTTATTGAAAGGAACCTTCCAGGATCTATGTAGCATGGTATATCGCTGTCAACCCAGAACCCAATCCTTGAGTCCCTCCATTGAGTTTCTGAGCTCGAATCGATGTTCCTTGGAAATCGAGCACGGTGAGAGTCACTGACGACAGCTGGCCTCCGGGGCACGGTAGGACACCCGCATCCGGAACAATAGCAGACGGCACAATCATTCCAGCGTCTCGACTGAAGCTTTTATGGGGTTAGCTGGCACCCTGCCTATTGGGGACTGTGTAAATGTATGCAAATCAGCATCCGCTGTCCTTTACAGGACGTGAGGCCTCTAACATGAGCAACAATGCTGGACTCCATCATTGCCAGCATCCTCAGCGAAATTCTGATTAACATTTTCTATGAAGCCTCCCCCGAATTAGTTTTGTTGACCTCGGCTGAAGGAAGTCGCGAAGCTTTTTTCATCCACATGACGTGTCACGCCTCCAATGCTAATCTGATCCGGGAGTCACGGTGACCCGTATTTAATGTGAATGTCACTCATTTAAACCCTCATCTAAAACCGAATATCAAAATGCATTGCCTGTCTGAAAAAATGTAAATAGCTTTTTCTTCTTCTTTTTTAAATCCCCAGAGAACACATAACCAAAACTGATCATGTTGAGCTCCACCATCACGCGCTTGCAGCTTGGAACAAACTGAAATCTTAATTAGGTATGGCGTCTTGCTCATGTTTTTCTCTGTCCTTGACATTCACCGAGTCATGATTACGTGCCTCTGGACACTGTTTTATTCTTTAGTTTTTGAGGTCCCAGGAAAGAATAAATGTTACTGCTCGGTGCAGACAAATCGTCACACAGCTCATTCCGAAACAGGAAGTGGTCACCAGAGGCACGGGACGCAACGTAAGCATTGACACGGAAAGCCATTTTGGTGTACATCCCAACTAGCTTTTTACCAGTCCTTCTCATGTGTAAAAATGAGCGAATGGAGATTCTTAAATATACCATGGCTCTCTCCCGCATCCGATTACCTCATCGGCACCCATGGCTCAGAGCCCAGCTCACACCTTTTGCTTCCTGTGCAGGTCAGTGGGTTCGACAGCTAAACTGGACCGATCCCAGGCCACGACCCTGCTTATCCTCCTTGAGTGCTCCAGAGGTTTGGTATCGCCTGGTCCATTTGCCTCCACTGACCGAACTGGTGATGAAGTTGGGCATCTTTCACTTGCTTTCAAAGGTTTCAAGGAAACAGCCCCCCCCCACTTTCCCAGGAGAAAAATAGAATTGGCCACTGGCCATCCAACTCCCCCTCCATTATCAGAACAACCACTTTTATTGCTAAAGTTTCTTTGTCCATTGTTCCCTAAATCTGATGCAATTAATGAGCTATGTGTCTAAAATGAGAAGCATCACTCAACGGAATGAGTGATGTTCAATACAATCGCAAAAAGGGAAATGAATATGGTCTTTATATTGGCCCTTATGGGTAAAGGGATTAAGTTTACAAAATCTTTCTGGAGAGCCACAGTGTCAGTCCTCAGCCGGTACCGGAGTAGTTCTTCTGTATTTGCAAGATTTAACCCATTTGACTTGACAGGTGCATTAAGGTTACAAAGGAATGTTCTGGATTATGGCCTTAAAAACCATTCATGGGAAAGCTAACTGTAAAAGGTGTGTGTGTGTGTGTGTGTGTGTTTTTAACATATATATATATATAATGTACTTTTTCCACTGTAAGGAAAGCTATCAGTAAATTGCTACAAAAATTCAGTCCTTTAAAAAAAATGCATAGATTTGCCCCTGACCTTTAGTGGTAAATTGTGAATCCAGACGAATATTTGCTGTGCATGTTTGTTAAATACCATCTTAAAGAACTAAAATCTGGGGCAAAATGGAGTTATTTCATTGCTTCTCTCTTATTCGCTCTTGGTTATGAGCTTTTGAAAACGCTATTAGGGTATGCAGGCGAATCATTACCCTCTGCTGGTTGGTATAGTAACATTCTACAATGTAGGTACCATGTACCCAGTATGTGTAAATAGGAGAAATAGAATCCGTGGAGAATACATTCAGGGTCGGCATAGCAACAGAAGTAATGAACCTCAAAGGAGGTCACCTCGTACAGCCATTCTTTGTAATGGGGAACTACAGGAGTGGAGGCAGGTTTCAGCACATTTAGCACATAGACCAACCGAACACATAAACCCATTTAAACCATGAAATAAAAATGGACTGGATATGCTAATACTGAGGTCTACCTGAATCCCAACAAGCAAGACTGTACCAAGACTTAAAATGGCGGGGGGGAGGGGTGAGCAAACTCCAATGCCAACTGGATATGCCTCCCTGCCCTGTGAGGTCGTAGATGGGTGGAGTTTAAAGATCCACAGTGTGTCCCATCCAATGAGGTTTCTGCATCGTGAAAATGCAAATAACACATTAGCCAGCCAATATCGTCTCCTGTTTTATCACTTTTGACATCAGTGGTCTGCCAAACCCATTTCTGTGCTTTTCAGTACGGACACAACTTAAAATCAGACCCAGTGTTCTTTTCCCGACTCTATTGCTATTTGTTGCTCTTTTTATTTGTTTCACTCATTTTTAAACAGTAGATTCTGTTGTTCTTTTTTGTTGTGAAAAATTAAGAGATGAAGTGTCATTTAGGTCCTTGATTTACAAATCTAGATATTTTCCTGTAGATTTCCATGCACCCCGGCGTCCCCGAGCCGGGTGTAGCCCAGCCTTGTGCCCTATGCACTTTAGATTGGCCCCAGCTCCTCCCTCCACCAAAACCATAACGGCAATATGCATTTTACGAATGCGTGGATTTTCACGTCAATAGTACGGTGCCATGAAAATTGCTCCACAAGTTCCATTGATATACCCAGGCCGTAAACTAGCCTTCAGAAGTACCAGGAGATTTGTCCTGGCCTAAAATTGAGAGCAGACTTTTAAATAATCAAATGGTGAGACTGTGTGCTTTAGTATAAAATGCACGCACAGTACATTCCCGCCCTGTGCCCCGCTGTTTGTGGTATGATCTGACTGTCACGATCCCACAGTATAGATATAGGTTTGAGCTCACGGATAGATATCGTATCGACGTCGTTTATAGATAAATAAATCACCGTGTGTATTTTAGTTAAATAGCTAATTTGCACTACATCTGTGGAACAGAATCAAAGAAAAGGAGAGATGAATCTGAGAGTAAGAGACGGATGAAAAGAGGATCCATGGAAATGGAAGCTGAAGAATGCTTTAAAATGACGGACTCGTCAGGCATAACGTGATCAGACGTGCAGTCAGCGACTCAGGTGTCCAGCTGTCCTTCTTTACACTGGTGTTTTGGCTCGATGTCCTTCATCCGGCACAAGGTCTAGACAGAGCTGTATTTGTCCTTTTCGCCATCGATTTGTAATTTGTAACGGATTCCATATGGCCACTTACCGAATAAATCATTTCACATGTGAATAGATCAAAATGATTTTATACCTAATTACAACGCTTCTGCTGAAAAAATAGTCCAGTTGCCCTTATGTCAATGAAAATGAGCGAACACATGGTACCCAGATCACTATTCCGTCATCATGTTTAGCGGCCGTAAGTCCTGTTATTCACTCAGTGATGCACCTGTCAAATAGATGATGTTGCGTTTCATTGGTCAATATCACACAGCCTCCCAATTCTATTTGCTCTGGATAATGTCACTCAGAATGCCTAAATGAAAAGCTTCTTACAATTCAGAGTGGTCTAAAGACCCCGTTCATTATGAAGAGTAAGATGATGAATTCTATGCTTTCATGTGAATTTCTATGCACACTTTGTGATGCGGATGTAAGCAGCAATGGATATTGTTCAGTAACCACTGGCAGGGTTGAATTAGAGTTAATCTTCACCTTAAAATGATTGCAGCTCTGTAACCCTTTTTTTTTTTTTTGGGGGGGGGGGGGGGGGGGGGGTGGT
>JAODJU010000017.1:45539-67650 GCA_026776725.1 Gnathonemus echidnorhynchus | reverse complement strand
TTTATGGTTAGGGTTAGGGCTGGGGGGGGGGGGGGTTAAGGTCGTCATGTTGTGCTTAGGGTTTTCCCCACAGAAATGAATGGAGAGTCCCCACAAAGATATAATTACAATCTTGTATGTGTCTGTGTGTATGTGTGTGTGTTGGCTTTGTATATATTACACTGTGGGGCCATTTGATCCCCACAATGTGACAAAAACCTGCTATTTTGACCTTGTGGGGATAGTTTCCAGTAACCATAAGGGGACACTCAATTTTATAAAAATCTGTGAATGCAATCAAAAAACTAAAAATGTCACAATTCTTGTATTTTGCTTGGTTGCTTATGGTTAAGGTTAGAGCTGGGTAGGGGTTAAGGTTGTCATAGTTAGGATTACGGTTATGGCCATAGAAATTAATGGATGGTCCCTATAAAGATGTGAATACAAGCAATGTATATGTATTATATATGTGTATATATTATACGTATGTGTGTGTATATATTATACATATATGTGTGTATATATTATACGTATGTGTGTGTATATATTATACGTATGTGTGTGTATATATTATACATATGTGTGTGTATATATTTTACATATATGTGTGTGTATATATTATATATGTGTGTGTATATATTTTACATATATGTGTGTGCTTCCACTCTGCAAAGTCCCCTTCTGTCATTAAATGGATACCACGTGACACATCCTCTCCTGGGAAAATTCATAAAAGCAACAGTATTTTCTAACTCCCGAAGGAAAATGGTCACCAAATGACTCTAAGCAGGTAACATTTGCGGCAAATGTGCTCAATAGTGTGGTTAATAAAATGTTTATCATTATATTGGTTGGACATCCCACCCACCACCACTGAAATCTGACAAAGGATGTGTTATTTTGACCAGCGACCATTAAACAAAAACATTTCCTACCTTTTTTTTCTCCAAATTCCAATTTCATAGTTAGTACATCAACACTGACCATAGAATAACTTATTATATGTTAAGACAGTGATGCTATGTTGTATGTGTTTATTATAAAGTTGTCTAGGCATATTAGCCATTCTAGGCTTCACTGGACAGAAGAACAATGTCATCATTGTTTTTCAGACGTAATGTTACGAGTTTGTGTTGATGTACCCCATCAGCCAGATACATTGTGCTTATGATTGCTTGTTTGATCGAGCATGTCCAAACACTGCATTGATATCAGCAAGAAATTTAATTATCGTTCAGAGTGGGCTACAAATATTTATCCAACTGCAAATTGCCATTCCGTTGTTTGTATTTTAAATGTGAAAACTTGAAAAGTAATGAGGTTGGAAATGTGTTTGTGTTAGTAGGCATTAAACAAAATCTTTAGTAAATGAATAAAAACCCAAAGCTCATCTGGATTTAGTATGTGGGGGGGAGGAGGGGGGTTGGCTGGTCCTGCTATGGAAGCCATATACCATGTTCCACTGATCCTGTAGCTCTATTTTCAGTTTATACACATTTATCTTTATACATTTTAGTATTATTATACATGATGATGATTATTAGCAGTATTATTAGTGGTTTAAGGATCTGCAAATCTTAGTATTATTATTATTACTGCTACCACCGTGTTTATTTTGATGCTTCTTTTAAGTGAAATATACTCTGGCCAGCCTTATCAGAACTGTCCAGAATGATTCCATGATTCCATGAACTGACCCCTCAATTGAAAAATTCACCATGCCTGTCCCTTATTTATTTGTTTGTTTGTTCGCACCTCTGTTCGATAATTTATAAAGATAACATTCTACTAGCCACGTCATACCTTTTAAGTTGCCGAGTGGAGCGCTGACCCTATTTATTAAGAGTCTTCCCTGAAAAAGCACTACACTGTTAATGTGAAATAAAATTGTTTAGAAAATACAGCTTTGTAGACAGTGCCTCTCTCTTGCTCTGCAGACTGTTGCATAATGCATAACAAGTTAATTCCCATCCTATAAAATTTCTGTATTAATCATTTAATGAAGAATCCAGTGAATGAATCCAAATATACCGTCAAAATAGTAATTACTTTTTTTAGATAATTATTTCAGCAACACAATTAGCTGTTTAAATATATTCATCTTGTTTAACATAAACAAAATAAACACAGGCAGTGTTTATTTTGTATTTAGGGAGCAGTGTGTCACTCAGACTTCAAGCAGCCTGTGCCTGTGTTTGAACAGCGGGGAGACTGATGTCACTGTTTGGCCCCTGAGTGATGCCCTTAAGCCTCAGTTGCTCCAGGAACTGCCTCAATTGTGTGTCTCTTTGGATAAAAGGTGTCTACAAAATAATTTAGAAATATACAGTCTTGTTAATAATTGTATTTTGTATAGTTTAATTGAACGGGGGGAAAAAAACACAGGTGTCATTTCTCATTGTCTCATTATCTTTTCCTGAAATGGGCTGTAACATTTCTCTGTTTTGATTAGGCTTACTGCTGGTTACATAATGTCATTAACAATTAAGAGTTAACAATTAATTGTCATTAACAAAGAGTTGTAATACATGTGTCTCTTAGACTCTGGAAGCTGTTATTTATGCTTATTCGTTTAAAGAGCAGATCCTCTGCCAATTAACTGCATAGCTGGCTTAATGGGCTAATCAGTTTTGGACTATGTTTACAATTTACTTAATTCGTTTAAATTTCGTAATATTAAATAAAGAAAACCATGTAACATTTATATTAAAACAGCCTTAATTGGTTTTAGAAAGAAAAGATGGTTAAAACACAATGGGCTATTAAGATAATCTTGCATTACTCTAGAAATTAAAGTCACAGTGTGGGCGAGAGACGGGAAAATTGACACCATGAGATGTTAAGCACCAAAAAACACGCCAGGATATTAGTTTGTATAACTGGCCAATTACATAAGATTTATTTTTGATCACCATCAGGAAAACAGGAATTTACTGGGGCAAGCGATGTGGTGTGATGCATGGAGGCACATGTTACTGAAGGCGTCCCTTTGAACTGCATCGCCGTACAAGTGGCTGCAGATTAGAAATGTCATTTTCAAAGCCCTGGGCGCATTTTCCAAGGCACTGCCCATGAAGGAGACCAGGCCCAAACTGTCACATGGGGATTCCAGGCTGGGGAGTAACCGTGCAGAGGCAGAAGTAGCGTATAGAATATAAAACATGGCTGTTTTGAGTCCCACTGACATGGTAATGAACCGCTTCCCCCCCTCCCTGCACCCCCGCACCTGCAGTAATTCAGTGGGTTCGGTTTCCCCGTCGACGGTCTGCCCTTTGTTCAATTTACAAACATAAAAGATAGCATATTAAAAGGTAGACTGGATAAACCCTGATTATCCCCATTCCTGCTCAGGGGGCGGCGATTGACAGTCCGATAATGGATAAGGCACGACCGCTATCTTATCAGTGATTATGTTTGACGCGCATATATATAACGCTGCCTGTGAAATGGCCGCTTTCCCCCGACGTTGCCTGTGATTGTTTCCGGAACACGGGGAGGCACATCAGAAGGCCTGGCGCCCAGACACGGCACGTCTGCGGCTTCTGCAGGAGCCCTCAGGGCTACAGGATCAGGCTCTAGTCCACTCTACATAAACTGCTTACTTCTTTATGTCGTCGATTTTATTCGCATTATTTAATTTGCTAAGCAGACACTTTTATTAACAGTTTATCCGTATCATAAGCCAGCCCTCTTTATGGTTTCACATTTGGTTTGTTTACGCAGATGTACAGTATTTGTCCGATGAGTTGAAAATGCCAGCAAGGGTCTTTGTCATATGGGTCTTTGTCATATGGGCCTTTGTCATATGTTAAACTGTTAATTAGTGTTTAATCCTTAATGTGAAATGCACTTCGATGCTTCTACTGAGCAGGACCCCTTGTCTATGAATCATACAATATCAATGTTATTTCTGGCACTGAAATCCTAAATATAGAAGAAATCATCAGAAATGCAACAGCCTTGCAGTTACAGCCAACACCCCCCACCCCTTCCATCCATATTTCATGCCAGTTTATGTTATTATTCTTGCAACTGATCATGAGCAAGTAGCAGTAGGCAGAGGTGGGTAATTTAGGTCCAGAGAGTAAAACTCCAGACCAAGGTTTTGTTTCAACCAACCAGTTGAGTATAAAAAGTCACAGTCACAGCTTGCTTAACTGGTGGGTGGAAACGAAATCTTGGTCTGGACTTGTACACTCTGGACCTGGGGTACCCACCTTTGCCAGGAGGCAAGTAGCATGAGGACTGTGGGAACCTGTGGAGTCTACATGCCCCCCAGCAGGGGGCACTGCAGGGCATGGATCCCCTGGCAGATTCGGGGGGGGGGGGGGGGGTAGGGTGGGGGGGGCAGAATTTCTAGTTATGCGCCTGCCTCTAGCTAGTGAGACAGGAGAGAGCACAATCTGCCAAACCACCCCCGCCTCCCCCTCCCACTAGAGGAGTGTAAATGTACACTGTAGAATTTTGCTAAGAGTACAGTCATCTGCTAATTACGCACATAATGAAGTGTTTGCTGTTCTTCATGCATTTCCGAGGGCATGCTGTGGGTCCGCACTGAGCACCTTCTCCCACACCCTGGCACGTGCCCCACTAAAGCTGCAGATGCATTAACTACACAAATTACTGGCCATGTTACAATATCTGTTTAGAGAGGTTGAAGGTCTATGAAGTATCCAGATTTAATTAGTAACCTACACACTTATTAAGGTTAAAGGTGTATTTTGCTGAGGATGCTAATATATGCATTTATTTTCACAGTTTCCAGCAAATGCCCATCTATCTGTTGGCTGCGTTTGGACCACTAGAGCTCTTATCGACTCTTTTATGACTTGGTCTGAGGTCAGCTTTCACTGCCTGATTTCCCAACGATGGTAGTAGCTTCTGATTGCAATTTGAAAGCAAATACCTTGATATGCCTTAGGCTGTCCCTCACTAATCAGTCACTATTACATCGTCTTTGCATCTCAGAGAGATGTGAGCTCCGTTCCAAGCTGACCTGATCCATTCGGCCAGCTTACGGGAAGGGGCCCCCATGTCCCTCGATCCACCCAGTCACTGGAGGACTTGTGCCGATGAGTTAGGGTCCTGTCATTTCCCCTTTCCTTTTGGAGAACCTGAAAGCGTTCATCGCATGGGCGTAGGTGACAATGCAGCTTTTCCCTCCCTATCCGAGGCTAATTGGACTCCGATGTTGGTGGTGGGATGTTTGGGGGACAGGTGCCTGAACACACCCAAAGTCCTACTGAACACTTGGAAGCCATCACAGCTCAACCATTCATACTAAGTCTCTGCTGTCTATCTCCTGTTACGTAAGGGGGGGAAATTGGCTGGCTTCTCATACATATTATTATATCTCTCCAGATTTAACCCCCCTGGACCCCCTGCATGAATGCAGTGCAATTTCTTTAGAATAAATTATCCAATTTAAAAGGTTGTGTCATTCAAGCGGTAATAAAGAGGGACCATAAAATGACAAAGAATGGGGAAAAAAAAATCATAATACACATTTTTGATTATTGACTGACGTTTTAATTGTATTATGATTAGTCAGTGTTTTTTTTTTTGCAGCTTTATAGTCTTTAGCAGGATTGTGTATCACGTCCAGTATAAGATTTGTATTTGTTTTGAAATGATTCGTTTGCCAAGACTGTCTCCCCTGAGCAAATTAAGATGATTATCTGAACAGCTGTCAGCAACTAAAATCGCTTCATCAGTATCTAATGAATTAACCATTATGTCTGTAACTTCTGTCCAGTCGAGTGCCTTACAGTAATATCCTGTATAAGACACGTCAGCATATATCTGACAAAGAAATGTTGATTTTAATCTACAGAAACTGATAACAGATCATCAGTTTAGGAATTAGGTTTAAAACTTGAAAATATCATTATACCAGTTCATTTAGTGTAAAAGAAGGGGTTTCTTTGTTTCTAAATGAATAGATTTTTAGTGGCCATTTATAAGTTTGAATCAGGCATATTCATACATTATGTCTTTTAATACACGCTAAAGGCAAGGAGATACACGGCTCTCGTGAGTTTTCCCTCAGCTCTCCACAGAGGGCTTTGCTGTCGATATTTCTCATAGATTCCTGGTTGCTGTGGACCCAGGCTACGGTTGTACCAATCCGCTCGTCTTGCTGCGTTTTTCATGAATCACTGCTGTCACATGACTGCGCTCTAGGAATCTGAAAACATCCGTCTCAGCTTTGTTTGTTTGTCTGTTTGTCTGAACACACAGTTCAAATGTGCAGTGAAGAGAGCAAAATATCACCAGTTTGGCGTCAGTTTATCAAGGTTTCACTTAGTTTGAATTTACAGTTTTTGCGTTTCTGTTCGCTGAAGCTAGAGTGACCAGATAATCCAGGTCAGGGAGACAACTTTGAGCTAGGACAGGATTTATAACCACCATTTCAAATAAAAAGACCTGGATTTCACTAAAGTACTGATTTCTTGCTGTATGCAGATTGGTCAGTCTCCTATAATCATGCACGTGTCCCTAATGTTAATGTGAAACAGCTGGATGAGTCTTTCAATCAAGGAAACAAACCAGTCAAAGCACAGGAGCCTTTCAGTTTTAAAGTAGTTTGTAAAACCTGAAGTAGCGCAAAGTGACCTTCTCACGTGGATAATCTAGTCATCCTCCTTAAGCTTCCAGAGATTCTGACTCAGTAACCTCAAGATCTACCCATGATTGTGAGGTGATTATAATACATTTTATACATTATAATACATTTTGAGGAATAAATATGATTTTCTCTGGTATTGATCTCTTATGCCCCATTGAATCTGTTTTGTATTTGCTGTGCATTGTTGTATGCTGCTTATTAATAACTGATTATGGCTCTTGACTAATGATTGATTATGCATACTCTTGATTAATAATAATGGACTTGGTGCTAAGAGACTGGGTGCCATGAGAAGATTTTTAACTAAAACCAACTTGCCACTCTTGTGGACTAAGTGATCCTTTATTACATTAGCAACAGGATGCTACATAGGTTGGTTCTGTTGGGGACAGAATAGCAAAGTGGCATATACTAACTGCTGCCATGGAAACCAATCTTCAAAATTGAGTCTGTATCGTTAGTCATTAAGGGAGGCCTTTATCCTTGTTGGATAATTGACAGAATCAGATAGATATGGTTATTAAGTAATCATGCAGGTTAGTTACAGTAACCACATCACAGCTGTATTAATAGTCATAGGGGATGGAGGTTGTGCCTTGCATTGTGAACAGTGGTGGTGGGATAGACTCCGACAGTGTCTATCAAAAAGCCATTTTGGGAAACATTACAGTCTCCCAGACCAGGCACAAGTCTAAATATATTTTATGTGCTGGTACACTGCACTAATTAAGCCCCAGGGGGATTTTCTGCTATAGTGCCCTTAAGCAAGGTGCTAATCCTTAATTGTCTCAGTCAGATATCCAGCTGTATAAAGGGGAAAAAACACTGTAAGTTTGCATATGCTTAGCAGTATGCTATGCCTGCTTTCCAAATGTCTAATATCTTTTTCTGAATAGCCCTTATTCTGATTTCTGTAATTTGTAGAAACATTGACTTTGTACTTAACTTAGATAATTTCTGAGAGTGATGTAAAGAAATGCCTTCAATCTTCCTGGGTTAAAACAAAGTTTATCTTGATTTCTGCAGTACGAGGACATTTGACGAAATCCTTCTTCATGAAAATCAGAATGTTTGAGACGACTCACCTAAATAGATTTAGGAAATTTCCTTGATTGCATTTTTGAGAAGGACATCTAGTGAGGATTCTGCAGGGGTACATGTTGGACTTAATGTCCATCGCAGATACGCAGAGCAGTTTGTGGAACAGTCTGAGCCTATATCAGATATAACAGGTCCTGGGCATCACAGCATCCGGTGGAGGACTGGCATCAGCCACAGTGGGTGGGTGGCCCCGCTCTGGTCGAGTGTGTTCAGACTTGTCCATTGTGACCTCTGACAGGGAGATGATGTGGGCAAGTGCAAGGCATGATGGGAACTGGGTGGCCAATGCAGATCAGTGGCAAAAACCCAGCTGGCATTTTTGCAGGGGAGCAAAAGGTTCTGTTTGATCTGCTTGAAGAACATCATCTAGGGGCACCAAGGACATCGAATCTATTACAACATACACTTCAGTTCATGACAATAGGATCTGCCTAAGCTTTCTTCAGCTCGATTCATATTTAACTTTTCCGCGTGCACTTTCAGTCATAGATGAGGGGACGTGATGTAAATATCATCATCAGGGGTTGGCTGCGGACAGATTATTATGTCTAGCAGAAACCTTGCGCGTCAACTGCACATGTGCAAGATAATTGACTAGGTATATCCAGTAGGTGCCATGTATGTAAACATCGTCATTCAATTTGTTCAGCCCAAAACGATATACATCAAAAGCTCAGGAAACCACTTCTCATCTATATTTGTTCAAGATTAATGATATATTACTACGGAGCCCCAAAGAGGTCATGGTGAGAAAATATTTTGTGAAATAGTGTTACGTTCCATCGCAATAGTTTTCCGTTACTAATAATAACTGCACAGTCTCCGTTTAAAGTACAAAACATAGAATTAGGCTTTAGTGCCCTTTATCAGTGTTTTGTCTCAGCTGCTGACTGTGTCATATTTTAATACGTGGATTACGTCACTTCCACAAGGGCTTAAAGTCTTCATTTGTAATTATACTGACAATAGTAATGCAATGTCGCATGTATTTTATGTAGCAATCACTTACATGAAAACTATTAATGACATGGAAAATGTTTAGTTTATACTGCTGGTTACACTGTGTTCTAGAGTATTTTTCATTGTGTTTTATATGCGCTCCAATTAAATGTATTATAAAAATAGGCATCTTTTCCAGAGAGAGATGCATTAAAATTGTCCTTAAATCTCTGCATAAGCCCAGAGCTAAAAGCTTCTATATTATTTTGCAAATAATGTATTCCTCTTCACATTGCTACTCAGATTAGTGTGGACTCAGTCATTGATGCTCACAATACCACTCTCCCAATCCTTTTTTTATATGCTGCAACAAGCATTTTCCACAGCTCAAACTTTTTTTTTCCCTGGAACTCATTTTGAAGTTGCATAAATCTTGTCTTTGGTGGAGAGCCGAGAAGACGAGTTAATAAGAAACTGTATTATTGCCTCAGAGAAGAGTTATCGCCTTTGAAATGTAAAGAAAACTGTATTTATCATCTGCGTTACCTATATAAAAAGCTGGTAAGAACAAATACTTCACAGGTCATGAACGTTGAAGGTAGAATTTAAATGGTGTGGAATCAGCCATCTATACAGTCTTTATGGATTTTAATGGAAATTAATTTTCTCTTATCTGGGTTACTTTCCATTCACTTTGAGGGTAAAAATTATTGCAGGAAATTACCATTAAATGACTATATCAGGTCAGGTTAGATCAGGTTGGGGAGCATGCACTGGTGCAGCGTGTTGCTGCACCCACCACATGACAAAACACCCCAGGATCCCTGTTGGCGACCCCCCCCCAGGCCAAAACGTGGCTCTGTACAACCTTCCAGAAATGGCCGTCTATCTGCCACAGCCAGATGTTGCATGGGCATCCCCTTGGCCTGGTCCAGCTGCTTGAGTCTTCGGCAATGATGATCCCACAAGGCGGATCACGCTCAGGGAATTGCACCACATGGCTGTAGTGTCATAACTGATGCTCCCTCACAATGCAGGTAATGTGCCTCATTTGGGGCAAGAAAGAGACACAGTACCAAGGCCAAGTCTTCACTGGATAGCATCCATGTCTAGCAACCATATAGCAAAACAGGGTGCACTGGGACTCGAAACGCCAGACACCCCTTTCCAGGGACCTCATGACCCCCATACTCTTCCAATCCATCTACTAAATTCATAGGAGGAGTCACCAGAGACATGAATGTTGCTGCCAAGGTAAGTGAACCTCTCGATGCGGTCGACATTTTCTCTGCAGACAGACATACTGGCTGTACCCAAGAGGTCATTAAAGGCCTGGATCTTGGTTTTTATCCAGGACATTTGCAAGCCCAGACACTCAGACTCCTCAATCAGTCTCTCAAAAGCCCCGATCAGATCCTCCATTGACTCCGCAAAGATCACAACATAATCTGCAAAGTCAAGATCAGTGAACCTTTATTCACCAACAGATGCCCCACAGCTGCTGGACCCCACGACCCAGCTCAACATCCAGTCCATGCAAGCACTGAACAGAGGACGAGCAAGAACACACCCCTGATGAACCCCAGAATCCACTGGGAAGGACACAGAGATCCTGCCTGCACTCTCCACAGCACTCACAGTACCAGTGTACAGGCCGGCCATGATGTCCAGCAACCTCGGGGGGGTCCTGCAAAGTCTTGGGATGCCCCACAGGGCGACTCGATGAACTGAGTCGAATGCATTAAGAAAATGGACAAAGGCTCCAAACAAAGAAAGATATTCAAATTGTGCTCGGTGAGAATCCTCAGTGCCAGATAAGGTTGACAGTAGACTTCTTAGGTGTAAAAACAAAGTGCTGCAGTCACTGGTAGGTGAGCAAGTGATCATGAACCCTGATGACTCTAGCAAGGACCTTACCTGGCACTGAGAGCAGTGTTATCCAACTATAATTGTTGCAATACACGTGATCACCCTTCCCTTTCCAAATAAGGACACCAAGTCCCATTTTCCAGTCAGTTGGGATGATGTCCATCTCCAAAATGGAAGCAAAGATTGCTTGCAATGCTAGGAGGACACCTTACCAGCAGCCTGGAGAAGTTCAAAACAGATACAACAGATCCTTGCAGCCTTCCCAACCCCAAGCTGATTCACCACCTGTGCAATCTCAGTGAGATTGGGTGGTTCACAGCCTCAAGAACTGTGGATCCAGAGATATCCAACATCCTAGCTAAGGATCAACTTTAAACAGCTGCTCAATGTAGCCGGCCCAGCAGGTCACAACTGCAATGTCCTCTGTAAAGACCGTTCAATCACCTGCCCTGACAGTGACTCTCCAAGGAACAGATTCAGATGTGCGTAATGCTTCAATTCCTCTGTAAGCACGACGTGGGTCACTGTACCACAGATGGTGTGTCACCTGCTCATAGATTCCTCTAACAAACACCTCCTTATCTGTCCTTAGTGCCCTCACAGCCATCCTTCTCAGTTCCTGATACAGACCGGAGTTGCCATCAAGTTGTGCCCTATGACTCCTCTTGATGTCCCAGGGTGCCCTGTGACATTTATTTCTATAAAATCGGCTACATCAACACAACCCTCAGCAACCATCTGGGTCTTGTCATGGAAGGTCTTCCCCATCAATCACATCCATGTCTGCAAGCTCCTCACGTAAACTGCATGGAAACTCATTAGAAACAGCTTGATCTTGGCCAGGTCCAGCATCATTCCCCTAGTAGGTTGAAGACTATTGGACTTAAGCTGAATCTTCAGAGTAGCAACAACAACTCTGTGGTCAGAATTCACAAACTGGGCACCTCTGCTGACCCTGCAGTTCTGTAGGAGCCTGCAGAATCTGCCCATGAGGATGTGATTGATCTCCTTTGCCACATCACCAGTATTGCAGTACGAAGTCCAACAATGCAGATCAGGGCACTGGAACCAGGACCCAACTACTCGCAGCCCCAGAAATTTTGAAACAAGAAACATGGAACCACTTGCACCATGGCTGCCACACCCATGGAGACTGGCTCAATCTTCATTGCCAGCTCTGCCAGTGCCAGGGGTTGCATTGAAGTCACCCATGACCAGAG
Organism: Gnathonemus echidnorhynchus; assembly: GCA_026776725.1. Lineage (NCBI taxonomy): Eukaryota > Metazoa > Chordata > Actinopteri > Osteoglossiformes > Mormyridae > Gnathonemus > Gnathonemus echidnorhynchus. Next base: position 55,914 of record JAODJU010000017.1, on the reverse strand, counting down.
GAATGTCAGCTCATGGGCACCCATCAACCACTGAAAGAAGTTGCGAATGAAACCTCTCCCTCATTGAGACATCACTCACCACGGCTGGAGCATAAACTGGGACAACAGACAAGGCAGCCAGAGAATGAGTCTCATGATACGCTTGTTAAAAGGAGTGATATTGGACATTATCAGGAAGAACCAATCCATCACAGCAACAGCCACTCCCTGGGTATCACAGCCAACAGGGCAGCCGGTCCTCATACCTCAGAGAGTGCTGCTACTGAAATGCAGAGTTTACAATGCTCCTCTGACAGCAGAGGAAGATGGTCATCATGCTGTAGAGACAAGACGTTCCACCACACCAGTCACCATCCCCAACAGACCTGTCCCCATTGGCTCTCTGTCAGTTTTGACTTTTTGGGGCTTTCCCTCATCCGCTTCATCATGTGTGCAGCCTTTCTGTGGGTAGCTGCACCAGAGCTACTCCAATGGAGTGCAGAAAAGAGTCTTGTTTACTTTTTCCAAGCTGCGTGAAGTTTTTATGGTGATTGGAGGACTGCTTTCAGGGAAAAAAATCGTAGGTTAGTGGCAGGATTGGCACTCTGTGGTAGTTCCAATAATCCAAGTGGTTTCCTTAAGGTGTAGAAGCAGTCATTCAGGATCTGTTAGTTACGTACTTTTCTGTTTTAGTCAGTGTTTAATTGCTATGTCACCTACAGACATAAATTCTCTCGGTAACAGTTCATGATGTCTGATCTGCCTTACCAACCTTGCATGAGCATTGGATAACAACTTTAATGAACCCTATTTTGCTGCTATGGAAATGAAGTGCTGCTCATTCTCTGGCTCACTAAGTACACACTGGAGTCCCATTAGCTTCAGACACGTATGCTTTGAATAGTGACTCTTAGGTCCCTTCTGCCTCAGAAGTATGTTTCCGCATTTTCAAGATCAGGAACGATGTTCCATTTTCTTTTGGGCAAATTATGTATTTCTTAAGCTAGTTTGTTATAGGAGGAGTGTGTCATTCCTTTCTTGGTGGTCACGTCCACATTTGTCCTTAACTAAATCAGCTTAAAATGGCCAACACAAACCTGTAGACCGGACGGCACCAACACAAACATTGGCATGATGTGGAAGATGTGGGACAGGCAGATTCCAAACAGCTCATAACATTCAAAGCTGCTTCTTAACGAAAAACAGGAAGTGAAACTACTTAAGATGATATGAGATAATAAATCACCAGCAGTAAAACAAGGGCGGCCATTGTGGCTCTTGTGGTCCTTAACAAAAGCATCTTTTATTTCTGACATCACTGCATTCACGCCCAAAGCATGCATGCTTGTGCGTGCATGTGTGCTCGAGTGCTTGCGTGTGTCTACTCTTGCGTGCTCATGTGTGGCCTGTTTGTTGGCACCAAAATTATTTTTAGCATGCTTGCATTACCGCCGCCTTCAAGGGTCAGAGATAATTGGCCGTTAAAATCCTATGATCACCTGCCATTATCCATTTTCACTGCATTATCACTGTTAATGGCATGTACTTCAGGAGAATATAGAACAATGAAGAAACACAGAATATGCTTGTAGAACAGAATTGGAATGAAATTGTAGGGAGTCTCTACTAAATTGGATTCTAAAATTAGAATGTCAATGGAACTCTCCTGATGGAATATAAGACGCTATGCTGCTCTATACCTGACCTTCCCTGTCGCCTGGGCTGTTATGCTTTAGAGTTTCCTTAGTGCTTTGTGTCATGTTCAGCGGAAGCAAACAGGTCGAGATCTTCATGAATCAATGAAATGTTCATTTTAACAGACTCATTAAGAAAGGGGTGGCTGTGTGTCAATATAAATATTCTGGTAATTGTTTTTCTAGCTGGGGGCAGTAGATGCAAAATAACGTCATCGCTTACATAGATCATTTATTTCTCATAATATCAGGGTAATATACAGGACATTACAACAGGAGAGCAGTCTGATTGAAGACATTCTTCAGGTGGCTTCTTTGAAATTGGAATGTGAAGTTATTCCTGGATGCAGTATGTTTGCCTGCCTGCACCTGGGCTGATTCAAACAAATCTCTTCATTGCTTCTTATCTCTTCCATTGACAAAAGAAAAGAAAAACATGTTGGCTGACAGTGAACGTACGGAACCTCAAACGTGCATTCATGGGATTAAAAGCAGATAAACAGCATTTAGAACGTTCTAACAAGTCACAAAATCACTCTTTCTCACTCATGTTCCATCAAAGTCTACAATATCTAACAACTTTGGGTGTGCACCACTTCTCTGTCTCATGCAGTTTTCATCAAGTTCTTGTGTTTTTCTGCCAATATGACCATATGACTTGAGGCAATAATCATCCCCAAAGTCCAATACGATAACAGCAGCGTATAGCGGAAATAGAGTAGAATCCAATCTCTGGTGACAATAAAAATGATGCTTTCCTTCATTTGCACTTGGAAGGAAGCTAAAACCATTTTTTCATCTGCTTCATTTTTATCAGAAATAACCGAATTGTCTCATGGATGCCGTTTTCCATGTCCTTGCCTGCATTAATTGATTCATGTACCCTCTGGGAAGGATTCAGAGGGAACTGGCTTTGCTGTAACCAGGAATTCATATTTTGTGCTGTTTATAAGGGTGGACTCAGAGGCACATTCAACCCAGTGACAGAACAAAGTGTCTTTTTCTTAGCTATATAGACAAAGCCATGAGCGACAGGCTTTAAAATTACTTAGTCTTTTAAGAGTGTAGCTTTCAGCAGAAGTAGATTTATTTATGATATATGGGCTCTTTTGTTAATTCCTGTATGGGATGCACTGTTGACGCTCCTGCAAATCCATAAATACAGCTGAGATTAAGTCTCCTTGTCTCTTGGGGCGGCTTGTCCCATAGCGATTACGGCTTTGTCTTGGATATAAAAGAGCTAAGCTGGTAAACAAGATGAATTAGCGTGGAGATGAATGTCGAAAATCCCCGCATTCTGCTCACAAATGGAAGACGATGTTGCTGCACGCCGATGGATTGACAGCGACGCTCACCTCCCCGGCTGGACCCCGCGCGCTTTAATGAGCCTTGACGGCTTAATGCGAGCCATATGCAGCGGCCTGCTGTCGGCTGTGCAAACAAAGCTGGTCCGAGAGCCATATGGAGAGAGTCGGGGCCAGGCCGACCCCAAGTATTCAACTCAAAGTGATGGAAACACGGGGTCGACGTTACGGATGTGTCCAACATCCGGCCCCCTGGCTTTCCCGTTGGTCTCAAGTGGCTTGGCAGCCCCGGGTGTCAGGCTAGAGAGCCAGCTACCCCCCCTCCCAACCCCGACACTGAATGGTGGCAGACAGGGTGCTGAGTAAGTGCACGGTAACAGCAGGGAGGTGTGATAAGGCTTCCACCAGGCCTCCGCAGATTAAACGGCTTTTTTTTCCAAGCCGATATCTCAGCCCCCTCCCCCACGTTCTCTCCCCGACATTTGTCACCATACATTTGTACAAATGTCACGGCAGGGAGATTGCCTTTTAACCCACTTTTTTCCCCTTGGTTCTTTTTGAGATTTATTTTTTTTTTTTATTTCTGCATGCCACTAAAAACATGCCCAGCTGGCCCTACAGCAAATTAATGAATGATTTTAATTTGATGTATATGTCCGTATATCCTCTAGCGTCTCCCCCCTCCCATGCTGGCTGCCAGGGCGCTGTGTCTCCTGGGTTGTGTATTCATTTTGGCTGAAAGCAATCTCAAGTGCCACCAGATAGGAAGATGGAAAGATGGAGGAGGTGACTGAGTGAATCGCAGATTACAATAAAATGACATTTATTTCTCCCTTTGCGCTCAGAGCATCAGTAACTCTGTTTTACTTTCATATTTTGTGTAGAATAGACAGCACCTATAAATCGTGGCTATGATAGAGCTGTCCTCAGCCTCAGTTGTCCATAGCGGTTCTGTGAAGATGCTGTGTGGTTTGTCATATATTAACTTCACACCCTGAGGTTCACAGTCATGGCTATGTCGTGTGGAATTGCCTGGCTGGACCTTGTTGCGTTTCTGTGCATCTTTTGTGTCTGCCGGACCTGCCACACATCTGCCCGTTGTTTGGTACGCAGCTATTTTCTTTATTTACAAGACATTCGTTTGTTTTCTAGACCCAGGCAGGGTGATTTCCCTGTCTTCAGTGTTTTAGTGCATAAAAGCCTCTGACTGTCCAACAAAGCAGGTAAAGCCACAAAAACAAACACTTTCTGTTGTGTAACCACTTTTTAAGTCTTGTTTTCCCTCTGATAGAGAAGAAAAAACAGGACAGCTTGTACTGTAGAAAGAAAAGAGTCTGAGGGCAAAATCACTTTCTTCTGAGCTGCCTGACAATCACTTAGGGCTCCATGCCTTTTACAGATTAATGAATGGTCACCAGTTTCGAGATAAAAGTGCTCCCATTCATTTTTTCCCCCTTAAATCGGATACAATATAGAAATTTACATCCATCAATATTTCTTTGGTGTCGCCTTTTATCTCTAACAACTTCATCTAAAATCTAAATAAATCAACCAACCACATGTCGTTTCTGCAGCTGCCACATTTCGACATGAACAGCTGTATCCCACATATAACTGCCTTTAAGCGATAGTTAAAGAAGATTAAAGTTTAACAGTGCCACCAATAACTTTAGATATAGGTAACTGTACCATAAAATATCCATCTGTTAAGCCATCCATCTTCTAACTGTTTATCCTGGTCGGGGTCACGGTGAACCATTAACCAGATGACTCCATCTAAAAAGAGCCCATTTAGTATTTAAAATGTATGCCAATGTATGTTGAGCTGTTCATCTCCAGATACCTGTACTGATAAATCCTTTGCGTCCCATTCCTCAAAGGTTAATACCTTCAGAATGATCCATGGAACATGAAATTGCCTGGCATTATCGCCATGGCAGCCCCGCTCCCCCCCTCCCCCCCCCGCCCCGGGACGTCCCTAACCTGGCTGATTAGCCTAGGCTTCCTTAGCTCTAGGTGCCTCTGATAAGAGGGCTGCCCAATGGACACACCACGACATTCCATTGATCCAGAAAATTGCTCCGGGGCCAGTCTGGAAATTAATTGAAATTGCTGAATCAAAAAGCGTTATCCTCCCAGTGAGGGGGTGCGACTTAAGCCCCGTCACGGCTAATCCCGGACCGACGTGAGAACACAGGGTCAGGTGGTCTGCTGCCAGACGGGCTCTTCGGAGAGTGTGAAACAGAGAGATATACCTGCGACCTGCGACCGCAGTCCTCTGCCTAATGCGGTCCTTTGTTATTGCTGCTGCTGTTTGCATCACTTCAAACAACAATAAACAGTTTCTTCTTCAGAAGAGAAACCCATCCATTTTCTGTAACCACTCACCCATTCATACTTATGGGCAATTTGGTAACTCCAATTGACCTTTGTATGTCTTTGGACTGTGGGGGGGGGGGGGAAACTAGAGTAACCTAGAGGGAACCCCACAATGACACGGGGAGAACATGCAAGAAGGATGATGCCAGAAGTGTGAGGCAACAGTGCTAACCACTGCGCCTCCCTGTCACCTCTCCTGAGCAGCATAGAACAGATAAACCCTAATCCTCTGCTTCATTGACAGGTGGACTTAGAATGTACAACATTGGGTTCATGAGCAGATATCACAGTACATCGAGGTAGAATCCCATAGACTGCTCCTGACATGGAAGGTGACCTGGAAGCCACAAAGGTCAGATTTCATGAATCCAGTGCTGTAGTCCAGAGAAGGTCCTGATGGTGCCCGGTGGCACTCAGGAAGCCCCCAGCCTCAGTGGAATCATCTGCCTGAAGCTCCAAATGTGTGTTTCCACATCTGTGAAAACAGCTGCTACGGAGCAAAGTGTGAAGCTAATGAAGGGAACAATGAGTGCTTCGTCTGCAGCTTCCGAAGACGGGGAAGAAAGCCAGCGTGGCTTCTTGAAGCTGAGCGCAGAATCGAGCAAATGATTAATATGGACCTAAACACTGCAAATGCAAAACAGATAAATAACCCACCCAGACACAGCTGGTCCCTGTCCCGATCTCCACAAACAAAAAGCAGATGTTTTCACTCTTTTTATTTATATATTTTTCCAAGAAACATTTACCAGTATTAAGATGCAGGAACAGCTTCTGGTCCAAATGGGGCATTTTGCCTTTTTTTTAGCCGCTGATGTTGAAAAATGTCTGCGATAAACCAAACAGATGGCAGTGTGTCTACTGTTTTGATGGGGCTTTTTTTTTAACACCCCCCCTCCACACACACACTTTATTTATTTTTATTTAAGGTGTGTTGGGAAGTTTAAAGCTGCCAGATACCAAACACAAAACACAGGCAGATATGCATCTTTCATTCGGGTGGCCATTACAGGAGTGTAAGGCAAGATCCCATCTCTAAGGTGAAGAAAGCCCAGGTCCTGCCAGCCTGCACTGCAGTGGACAGTTTTAAAGTTAGTGGAAAAAAACAAGAATGCCATGTGGGGGGGGGGGGGGGGGGGAACAATGTCCTTCAGCCATTTATCTCAGTCGGCTTCTTTTCTGCAACAACACGCAGTGGATTACAGCAGAGCTGCTGAGATGCTGAAAGGATTCAATCAGGACGATGGTGTTTTGTTTTCCTTGTTTTTACTTCGGCTGTTTGGCACTGACAAGTGCATGGGAAATAAAATACTTAAAAGTATCGAATTTTGTTACAAATTACAGTGAACCTTTGCGCTCACTGCTCCTCTCTGCTCACTGCTCCTCTCCACGCACTGTTGCTCACTGCTTCTCTTCGCACACTGCTCCACTTAACTCACTTCTCCTCACTACGCACTGCTACTCACTGCTCCTCTCTGAACAAAAAGACAAATATCAAGACTACATTGGGAATGTTCCTTTTAATATCAATTCATGTCATACATTTTGGATTTGCACATCAGTAACATTGCACCTTAGAGAACATAAAATGCTTTAATTATTTATGAGCCATTTAAATGGGTTAAATGATACAGTCTGGTGGAGAACTGAAAGCCTTTTCAGATTCTCACAGACATAAGATAAGAACACAGATCTATGACCTAAAGATGGCCAGTTTGTCCCGTGAGGGAAAGAAGCTGTAGAATGTAGCTGGAGAAATGTTCTTACCCTGAATGGCTCCAGTGAAATATCCATGTATTGGTAAATTGCAGTGAATGAAGATGAGCACATTTCAGAAAGCAGAAGGCCGACCTCTCGCCCCCCCCCCCCCCCCCCCCCCCCCCCCACCCCACTGAAGCAGGAGACTATAGAGTGTTGATAGATGTGACCAAAGCGGTAGGAATTTGCCGATCTCTTCGCTCCAGCTTCATCCTGGGTGCTGCGTCCAAACCGCCTTGTTAGTTATACACTTCACTGCACTTGGGTCTGGTGGAAATAATTGCGAAATGCTGGGCCAAAATCAATTTTTTCACTCAATGAAACAAAGCGGAGCAGAAAGACGGCGGCAAAGAGGCGTCTGAACCTTAGACTGAAGCCTGGAGCCATTAAGAAATGCATACCTAGTATAAAGGTTTTAACATGCCATTCATCATCTAACCATCTATCCATCTCCCAGCACTGGGACGCAGGGGAGAGTCGGGGACTGATCTCAGACAGCACTGAGCACAAGATGGGCTTTAACAACCTGGACAGGATGTCAGTACATCACAGGACACACACACACACACACACACACACACACACACACACACACACACATACACACGCTATGAGAACTTTAAAGACCCTAGTTGGCCTAACCCAGTCCCACATGGGGAGAACAAGCAGCATGTCAGACAGCAGATCTCCTCACTGAGCCTCCATGCCCCCCATGAATGAATGAATCAACAAGGTCAACGAGAAAATCAACGTAATGGTTTCATAACATTTGCTCCAAGGGGTGTAATTCTACCCTTCTTACAAATGGAATATAGGATACAGCCGTTTAGACCAAACTGCCCTGACTCTTTCGTTCAAGGACACGAAGGATCCGGAAATCAGCCTTTCAACCAGCTAACCTTCACTGGCCACTGGTGGCTTTGCGTCTTTATTTGTACAATGATTATCTTTAGAAATAGAACTATGAATTATTTGACGTCTCACAAATCTTCATTGGATATCTGAACAAACCAAATGAAGCTGAAGATGCACCAGTGTTTTTCTCTTGCTTTCCAGTGAAAACTGCAGGCCTCTGTCACAGGAAGCCAGTCATGTACGAACAGACACGAGCAGGCAAGTCTGTAAGGGAGGCAGATGTTTGGAGAAGGAGCAAATGTACACACCTCAGCTCGTGCTGCTGAACGTGCAGCACGCGATGGAGATGCGCATCGCATTTTCATTATAGCTGGAATTGATTTTCATTTTATCCACCCGGAGGGACTAACAGGAAAACCGGGGAAGCATGAAATGCCAGCCGTTTACCTGCATGGTGACCTGACTCCACCAGGGATGCCCACCGGTTGTCATGGTATCGGGAACTCTGCTCTGCAAGATAGACGTGACCGATCAGCCACAACATCTTTGTATCCCGTATCGTATTTCACACAAATCCAATTTATCTTTCCCAGCACAAAGTCTTAGGCTGCATTCAGTTTGAACTCGGAACTCGGAAATTCTTTGTTCCTAGTCCAAAATTTCAACTGGATCACCCTCTGAAGTTCCTACTTGGAAAGTCGGAAGAATCTACACAACTCTGACCTCAGAATTCAAGATGGCTGCACCCTTGAATTCTGGTAATACTGCTAAAGGCATTCTTTTGCATTCTGTTAGCACTTACGTCTTATTTGTGACTCATTAAATCGGTCATACACTCAGTACTGGCCAACCGCTATCTGTTGACATGTTGCTACTGGGTTTTATGCGCAAAATAGCACGTAGCGTGCTGTTATCAACTCATATTACTAACAACAGCTAATAATGAACCTGGCTAGAATGGGGGCTTGTTTCAGAAAGCAGGATTTCTTGCTTAGCCAGATTGTTGGATTTAAGGTAGGCTGGGCTAAATGTTTGTGAATGAAGATGAAGGCCATTTAGACTGGATTACACTAAATCAGACAAGTTATCCAGCTAAGCAAGAAAGTTTGGGTGTGACGTTATTCCCTGCTCCGACATTCAACCTCTGAGGTAAATGGGACACAACCTTAGCTTTTAAGTTCTCCAAACCTTCCTCCCTTCAAGGAGAGTTTGCATGTTCTCTAACTCCCATTGCCCCCCCCCCCCCAAGGCTGTCAGAGATCACAATAGGCCTCCTGCATAGAGTTCAAACAAGACCATCCAGATTAAGGTTTTTGATTTGCATTCAGCTGGTCTGGCCGTTGCGTGATTGTTTCGCTGGGTAAGTCTTTCGAAAAGCTGATTTTGTAACCCGCCCCCCCCTCTGCTGGGATCCTGCTGCCAAACTCTTTTGTACCGTCAGCAGAAATTTAACAGAGAACATTTGTCTTAGGTCCTACTGAATAAAAGAAACAATTCTGTATTTGATTATGATTATTATATAAAATATATGTCTGGATTGACTGGCCCTGTCAACTTCCTTTATACCCTCTTATGCTCATATTATAATAATAATAAAAATAATACTAATAGTATTAGTAATATTATCTCTAAATTGCCCATACTGTGTGTCCTTGAGCAAAGGGCTATTCAGTTATTTGTCTTCAAGGTCCAAAGCCGCAGTCCACTTCCCCTGAACGGTCCCCTTCAGTATATTTTGCTGACTGGGGGGGGGGTCATCCTCGGTAGTTTTCGCTAACTGGGGGGGCTGTCACTAGGGGGTCAGGGGGCAGTTGTCCAATTGAGGGCTCCTGCCCTAGGCTGACTCTGTCCCTCTGAAGCTATGGAGACAAAGCATGTTAATTATACTGCACTTGAGGTCACTCAGTTTGCTTCAGAGAAATAAAAACAGATGTAACAGGCATGGAGGACTTTGTAATGTGTTTACTCTCACCTGGAGTAAAGGTCCAGCCTCCCAATGATGGATTAATTACAGTTCACAGGCCTTGCTGTGCAATGGGCTTCCACTACTGGCCCTGTATGAAAATCTGAGTCACTGTGAGGCTGCTGCATAATTTTAGTTTCCTTTATCCATTTCCCATAAACACTCATCTGACGCAGAGTCACATTGTGCCAGAGTAGATGAAACCCTCAGTGGGATGCCAGTCCATCACAGGGCACAGGGCAGGGGATATTCTGGAAGGTATGCCAGTCCATCACAGGGCACAGGGCAGGGGATACCCTGTAAGGGATGCCAGTCCATCTCAGGGCACAGGGCAGGGGATACCCTGTAAGGGATGCCAGTCCATCACAGGGCACAGGGCAGGGGATACCCTGTAAGGGATGCCAGTCCATCACAGGGCACAGGGCAGGGGATACCCTGTAAGG
>JAODJU010000017.1:19826-35171 GCA_026776725.1 Gnathonemus echidnorhynchus | reverse complement strand
GGGGGGGGGGGGGGGGGTCGCAAACGTACAGGACTGTGCCTGGGAGCAGAAACGCGATGAAGCAAATCATCGGTGTGAGTTTGGCTAAACGGGCAGACAGCCTTGTCCCAAACTATTCAAGTGGATAGTCCAGGCAAAAACAGAGGAAGGCCTGAAAGAATTGTTTTTGGTGGTGATTCTCAGAGGTGGGTAATTCAGGTCCACAGAGAAAAAATACAGACCAAGGGTTTGTTTCAAGCAACCAGTTGAGTATAAAGAGTCACAGTCACAGAGTACTCAACTGGTTGGTTGAAACAAAACCTTGGTCTGGATTATTGTCTGGACTCTTGGTGATTGTGTGTGTGTATGTGTATATGTGTGTTGGGGTCTTTCAGATGCCAGTAGGAATGGGGCAGTGGGACAAAGACAAGGCTATTACATGGTTGGAGAGTCTGAGGACTCGGTGCCATAAGTGCTTATAAAGGAATGTTTTTTAGCTGCTCTTTCGCTCCTGGGGAGAAGCTGGGTTTGTTTCCATATTTTCAGAAACGATTCAGTGCGCTTCGTCAAATCCCGAAAAGCTGAAGCCGCGAGTCAGACTCACTGCTCGACTGACCTAATGAAGGGAAATCAGCTACGCCACACGCGAACTCTGAGGGGGCTGCTTCAAAGATGGCTGGCTGGCTGGCTCTCTGACAAGGTCCAGGAAATAAAGATAATGGGAAAAACTCATGAATAGGGATGATGCTTGACTTAAAAGGATTTATGTGACGTATGTGTGATACACAAAGCTTCACTCCTGCTGATGGAGGTGAGAAGAAAACCCCTATCTTACTTTCAGCTCATTATCGGGGTTGTTTTGGGTAAACAGAAATATGATATACGAATTTGATTATGGGTAACAATGCCCCTCAATCCATCTAAAATAAATTTGATTTCACCATATAAAATTTTATAGAATAATGTGATTAATACAGCCACAGAAGCCCTTTTCGTTGTAAATGGATGTCATTAGCGGGGATAATTTTGCTCCTATGATCAGGTCAGCAGGCAGATCTGTCAGCATGCTGTAAAAACAGGGATAATTGGGTAATTAAGAAGGAAACAGTATCAGGAATGAGAAGTGCTTCATGGGTCTGAAGAAACATCCTTTGGAAGAATCATTCAGTGGACATGAACTCTCTATACCTTCCAGATTATGCAACAGTATTAAACACAAGACCCTTACATTTATGAATTTCCCTAAGTAACATATTCATGGCAGTCCATCCATCCATTTTCTGTAACCACTTGTTCTGTTCAGGGTCACAAGAGGTCCAGAGCCTACAAACGCAAGGCAAGGAACAACCCTGGAGGCTCCAAGCCTCTGCAGGACACATTCACACACTTTTCACTCGCACATGCATATCTATGGGCAATTTGGTAACTCCAATTAACCTCAACATGTTTTTGGACTGTGGGGACCACCAGAATACCCAGAGGAAACCCCACGATGACATGGGCAGAGCAAACTCCACACACATAGAGCTAACCCCCGTGCTTCTCCTCCCTTATGGCTAATTGGATACAAATTGAACTTGAAATTACACAGTATGAAATGCATCTGTTTTTGGGTGCTTGAACATCACTGTTGTAATTCTCAGGGACATTACACTGCCTCCCGAGCTCCACCTCTCCTCTTGGTTGCCCAGAGGTTTCCAGACATGTGCCCAGGAGAAGAGCTCTTAACTCGTAACCTCTATTCCTGTCATAAGCAATTGAGCCCCACCAAGGTCTTCTTAGTGGTGTCAAAAATGTAGATACCTCTAGGTCACATGTGCTCCTGGATCCATTTACTTTCTAAAAGCTATTCCCCTTTTTTAAAAAATTAAATTAAATTTAAAAAAGCCGCACGTGGGAGTTTTACTTACACAAAAATGTTCGGAGGGCAGAACAAAAAATAATAATGGTTGAGAGAGACAACCAATCAGATTGTGGAGGAAGGTGGGACCAATCAATCAGATATCTTTGTTCTGCCTCTAGTTGCTTGGACCCACCTACTCTACAATCTGATTGGTTTTCTTTCTGAACCAATCATTTTTGGTTCTGCCCTCAGAACATGAGGGAAAAAAGTCCTAGAGAGTGAATGCTTTATAAACACCTGTAAGACACAGCATGTTTCAAAGATTTCTGACACCGTGCAGATATGGTTAATCTAGTTAGACGAGAATGAGTAGCAGATGCCACAGATGCACTCAAAAAACCCGGTTATCTGTGTGACAAAGTGTCAGAATTCAAATGCAGAACTTACATTCTCCTAGAACCTGAGAACACTATGCAAGAAATACAGAGTTACCGGAGGGCAATAGAGTGAATAGACCGTGGCTGAGCCGAGCTGGGTCTGTGACGACGCTGAGGGCCCCACAAAGGCCCCCATCATTTTAAGCATTTTCCATGTCCCCCAATTATAGGCCAGTGATCTGCTTGGCTGACTCAACGACTCACCAAAGAGCTTTCTGATCAACGAATGAGCAGCTAGTGTAGCGTGCTGGTATGCAGTAGGGGGGAAAGATACACTCAGGAATTGTGAGGTACTAGGGTATATGGGCTTGTTCTACCCTCCTTAGACAATACAGGCAGTGTTTGACTTTTCGATGACATGGGAGGAATTGTGTGGTTATGTGAGGGACGTAAAAACCGAGGAACTTGAAGCTGTAGACTCTATTTGCCACATCCCAATTTAGTGTATGAGGTTTTGTGCATCTGGGTGTCCAAAAATCTATTATGGGTTCTTTTGCGTTGTTGGTGTTGAGGCCCAGGCTGTTGGCTGAGCATCACCTGGCCAGTTCTTGCACCTCCTTCCTAAATGCTGACTTTTCGTTCTTGGAGATCAGCCTTATGACAGGAGTGTCATCTGCGAATGTGATAATGGTGTTGGAGGAAAATGTCAGACTGCAGTTGTCAGGGGAAGATAGCAGTAGTCTTTTTCAGCTCCTGTGCTGAACATTAGAGTGGAAGAAGAATAGTTACCCAGTCTTGAGGTCTGTTATTGAGAAAATCCAGGTTGTGCAGTCTGGAGACCAACTTCTGGGGAATAATGATATTGAATACTGAACTGAAATCAGTACAAAGCATTCTGAAATTCTGCAGTGTGATGGTCCGTAAGGGGTTAGGAAGGTGTGGAGAATAACTGAGATGACATCATCAGATGATCTGCTGTTTGTTTGATCTGGCGTTTGTCCAGAGTCAGGGAGATGTTCACCTTGATATCTTTCAAAGCACTTCTTCATTACTGACGTTAGTACAACAGGACAAAGGCTGCTGAGAACTTTGGTACTGGAATGATTGCTGTTGTCTTTAGATGGGCAGGAATGACATCCTGGGATAGTGAAAGATTAATGATGTTGGAGGAGACCTCCAGCATCTGATCAGCACGTGCTTTAAGCAGAATCCCAGGTATTCACTACTTACACTGGTCCTACACTGGGCTCACTCATCATGGGTTCCCAGTGCCAGTACTTGGTATCTGAGAATGGTGTGGCCGTAGTGACTAGCTCTTTGTTCTCTTTTGTCAAAGCGCGCATTTGTCAAGCTCATCTGAGAGGAGGTTGCTGCAGCCTGCTTTGTTCCGAATTGCCGTGAGGCAGTCTGGATAACACTGATAGCTGAATGCATTACACAGATTAAATTAGGTGATTGATTTAGCGATGGGATTTGGAATGTTAACTATCTTCATATGCAGGACCCGCACTCAGGGATGCAGATTATAGTTCACAATAGGGAAATAATGACCTAATAATGACCGACGTACATGCCTGGAGTCGATACTGTAAATATCAGCCATCCATCCTTTTTCAGTAGCAGTAATACAGTGAGAGACAGAGTAATTCCGAGCCGTTTCTGGTAAGCAGGTTTGCCAGCAGAGCTTATACACAGCCAGGCCAAAAACCTGAGGACCTCTGCTGTCTGCTTCTGCCATATGGAGGTTAGTGCTGAAGCCTTGTGGGACAAATTTACACTGAACTTCATCAACCTTCCACACATTCCCATGCGCTCACTTCCGACCATGGCTGTGCCAATTTGAGATTGAGCTGCAGAACTAACTTCTCCAGTTAAACAACATTTTGTTTTTTTATAAAACACATATAACATGGTAACATTAAGGCTAAATCGTTATGTAGTACTAAAGTCACACATAGAATAAACTGGCTTTACAGGTAACCCCCCCCCCCCCATTGGTTACTTTGTGTTTGTGGCACATGGATTTCAGAGTAAATAGAGCTGGAGATTCAGTTGAAATAGACAGAAATGACTTTAGTGTTCTCTGGTTCCATTGCAGTGGCGCTGCTTTTGAGATTCACTTACAGCCCAATTTGGAGTTACCACAGTTCCCTGATAACATAGTGTCGTGTGTGACGTGAACTTCTGTGAAGCAAAAGGAGTTGAACTGTCAGCCCTCAGAAGGTCTTAGATGGAAAAAGCAAACAGTCAATATGGGGAGTAGAACTGGACGAGAAAGGGTCATTAAATTTTGTCGTAAAGTCGGCGTGTCCCTATAAACACACTTACCTCTGTTACTATCCTCGCTTCACTGATGGAATAAGTTACGGAAGTTTGGGCTGTCGAGTCTGATTGCTTGCGACATCAGTCAGAGCATTGGGACGATTTGAACAGCGGATTTAAACGTCTGAGCTCAGCTGTGGGTTCATCCTAAGGTATCTCAGCAAGCTGCTTAGAGCTACTCAGCCATACACAGCGTTGCTGTCGCTGTTAGACTGCAGATGGACGGTTGATTTGCCTTGTGGGGGAAGGGGGGGGGGATTATGTTCTTGTATGATGTTGTGTCATGGAGAAGCACCGCGTGTGGATCCTCCTGCACAGGTCCATGGCATTAGTCTGCACTTCTGATGGTTCACCTCCAATTGGGCATGGACTACTGATCCTTTCTGTCTACTGAGCACAAGAAGTGACTGAGTGACATGTACTGACTGCAAAGACTATAAATAAATTTAATTACCTGCTCACATGGCTGAAAAACACAATGCTTTTACTACACCTATCTACACCTATTGAAGGATATTTCATTTGCCTATTTTTTGGTATTTTTGTCTTTCTCAGGTGTACACAAGATATGGAAAATGCTACACGTTCAACGGAAACAGGACCACGTCCAGGAAAACAAAGCAGGGTGGGATGGGCAACGGGCTGGAGATCATGCTGGACATCCAGCAGGATGAGTATCTGCCAATCTGGAGGGAGACGAGTAAGAGACGCTGCACCGTAGACATGCTTTAAACACCCACCCCAGGCGCAAACTGCTTATCAGGAAGCTTAGCAGTTTTCCGGCCTTGTCAGGGCTGCTCTCTCTTCCCCAACCCCGCGATTATAAAGCCTTTATGCCAGGGGTGATCTCGGCATCTTCTGGGTTGATCGCAGGAGATGATTAATGGATAATGCTTCGATGGTCAAACGGTTATCAGCAAAATATACCGAGGGGGACCCACCAGGTCAGTGGCAAATTCCCAGGGTGCTTTTGGTTACCATTCCACTCCTGGTTCTCATCAGTTTGGGACTGAAAAAGAGTAGAGCTCCTAAAAGTACTTAGCAAGTTGCGTTTGCAGATACTTGTGAATACTGAGTACTAGTGATGACCAAACGAAACTTCATGTACCATTTGCAGTATTTTATGTCCCCACTAGATGGCTAAATGACTCAAAGCAAACCAAGAACGCCATCTAGCAGGGTCAAAAAATACAGCAATTGGTTCATGAAGCTTCATTTGGCCATCACTACTGAATACCCCATCAGCCCCTCCCTCACGCCTTATCACCTGTGTGTGTCCCCTGTATGGAAGATGAGACCACGCTGGAAGCAGGCATCCGGGTTCAGATACACAGCCAGGACGAGCCTCCCTACATCCACCAGCTGGGCTTCGGGGTCTCTCCAGGGTTCCAGACCTTCGTCTCATGCCAGGAGCAGAGGGTAGGCATATCCCCCTCCCCGCATGCATGGTTTAACCCAAAGGGATGCCAAATTGTGACCCAGCTCTGCCCCCAGCTGACCTACCTGCCCCAGCCCTGGGGTAACTGCCGCACTGGGGCGGGGGAGCTGATCCCAGGATACGACACGTACAGCATCAGTGCCTGTCGCCTGCACTGCGAGACCAGCGCCGTGATGCAGGCATGCAACTGCAGGATGGTGCACATGCCTGGTAGGTCCCCTGTGTGTCTCACTCAGTTATATCAGCCTGTAACGAATCTACACACGTCTTTCATTCATCTGCAAATCACTGCCAGCCATTACAACGCAAATAATCCCCTCGTGTCAGTCAGTCAGTCACATTAACCTGTAACTAATCAACTTAGGTCTGTCATTCATCTCATTCAGCTCTGTCTGTCACTCATTCCCTGTAAATTTCTTTAACCCATAATTAACTTAGGTGCTTCCCTGTTGGTCATTTACCTGTAAACAATCAGAGATTCCCTCTCGCATAAAGTACCTGTAACTAATTAACCTGAATCTGTCATTTATCTCATCGTCTTTGCCTGTGACGGGCCATTTCCCCCAGGTACCGAGTGCCTCTCCTTTATTCGGATGCCATCGTTACTAATTTACCGGTTATTCTGTCACTTCTGCTTGTTGTTCACCTGGTTGTCCCTGCCGGTCATTGGCCTGAAAGTAATTTATCTTTTTCCTGTCATCGCTCGTATCTTTGCAAACTATTCCCAGTCACAAATTCACCAGCTTTTATCAGCACATATTCTAGCAGGTGATTTACCAGTCAGTCATTCTTTCCTGTCCACTCCACCTTTAAGGCTTCCTGTGTTATTTATGCGGCCTGGTCAATAATTTTGCCCCAGCTGGTATTGAGGTTTTAGCTGTATGAATATACAGCTCGATTACAATGATTACATTGTGAGTTTCCCATTAAGCTCAAAATGATTAAAGTCAGACAAGAAATTGTAGTATCTTCTCTCAATCAGTCAAGTCTTGGGCTTAATGAGTAATCAGTTTGTCTGTGATAATGATAGATATACCTTCATAATTCCAAAAGAATAAGAATCCATTATGGAAACATTAGTTCAGAGAACACTTTGTCTTCATTGGCATTTATACGGTCATTAATTAATTACCTAGTTGATGAATTCCCACATACACATAGTTATGAAGAATTATGAGATGTTTGATTGTTTTTTTAGAGTTCCTAAAGATGCCTGAGTGATAACGTGCAATAATTTAGTGTTTAATGTTGAACCTCGAAACAAAACATGGAAAGAATATTGTTGTATTGCTAATTATATATTAAATGCTGTCCTTATCGATGCTTATAATTACATTTATTAACCATTTATTAATTCTGTGTAGTAGCCACTTATCCAGTTATGATACTGGTGAACTAGATTCCATCATAGCATACACACACACACGCACACACACACACACACACACCATTCCAGAGTCCTCAATTCACAGTGGACAGTGGCAGGAATCTCATCCACAAACAGGCTGAATTTCACCCTGCACTTCTGGAGGCATGAAACCAGGACAGCAGCAGCTGAGCCACTGTGCTGCCCCGACACGGAATCCATGGAATCCAGACCGACCAACCTAACTTTGTTTTCTGTATCCAGGAAATGCCACCATCTGCCCCCCCAACAAAACCAACTGTGTAGACAACGCTCTGGGTAAGACGCCCATCCGTCTTGCAAACCTTGCGATATCGATTGTCGTCCTGTGATACTCCCCAAATAGCATGTCGGTGCAGCTCTCGTATCTTTGGGAACATTAAGAGAGAGTCACACACACAGAGTATCATTTTGCTCCTCTGTGCAAGATCAGCAGCGTCAGTGCAGCTTGACTCCTGCGGGGCTCAGGTGAACAATGTGGAAGCTAAATTAGTGGCATCAGCTCTGCTGTGATGTCAGGTGTTGGAGTAGCGTGAGATAGCCAGCACCGAGCCAACATCACACTTCCGGAAGGCCTTCGGAGCGTTTGAAAGCGATAGCGGACCACGCTTCAGTAATTGGGAGCAGGACGCGTGGGTGCAGGGGTGAAAACACTAGACCAGAAATGCCGGGAAAGACCAGTCCAGCTGCTGTGGAAGGAAGGGATGTTTAAGAGATTCATTACAAGACTCTGAGCATCATGGTGGACAGCTCTCTGGTCCAGATAGCTCATCTATCTATCAGAAGGCCTGGGGAATGGGAATAGGTGGGTCAACATACTATTTACGTGGATAATGAGTAATACTGACTTTGTGTCACATGACCAAATGACCAGCAACCACACCTCCTTTATATAGTCGTGTGAAAAAGTAAGTACACCACCATACATGGACAGATAAAAATTAGATCTTCATTTCAACAATACTGATTGAAACAGTTATACTTCAAATTTACATTTAGCAACAATTTGAACATTTGAAATATACAAAACATTTAACTTATTGTGAGGAGAAACACCTCTGCAGAGGGGCAAACATTTCTCCAGGTTGAAGTAAAAGGAAAAAAAAAAAAAAACAGATTATACCTTCCGTTTATAAGACCTCCCTTTAAGAAGCTGTTTCTGCCAAAGGAGACAATACCAAGTATTAAATGTGAGGATGTATCACGGAGAAAAGTCATGTTTCTGTTGGATATTGCTGAATGATAATTTTGAAATCACTATCTTTAAAAAATATTCACATCAAGATTAATTATTTGTTTCAACAAATTTTTTGAAAAAGAAAAATTTGGTAACACTTAAGGCAGTGTTTTCAGTAATTTATAAACACATTCATAACAAATAGTACTGCATTGGTAAAGTATTATAAACATGGCTACAAATATAAAAAGGCATAACACATTATATACAGTACATGTGTATTAAACATTATGAATGTTTTATGAAGCTCTCATCTATAATGCACTAAAGCTTTCTGAACGCATTATAATGCATCATGAATGTGTTTATAAATTATTAAAAACATAGCCTTTAGTAAAGTGGGTAACGCTTTACATTAAGTGCACCTTCATAATGCATTCATAGAACATTCAGTGCACCTTCATAATGCATTCATAGAACATTCATAAGCAGTATGCAAGTACACCTTAACATCCTAACATCTCTTAACAAGTTCATGATTATACAAGTATAATGTTTGTTATTATTATATAATGTTTGTTATTAATATATATTACAGCTGTTAAGGGATGTTAGGATGTTAAGGTATACATACATGATGCTTACAGGTATGAATGTTTTATGAATACTTAATGAATACATTATGAATGTGTACTGAACGTTTTATGAATGCAATATAAAAGCAGTATGAAGGTGCAGTTAATGTAAAGCGTTACCCTAAAGAGTTACCAAAATTTTTTGAGGGGTGCACTTCTTATATATATATATATATATATATATATATATATATATATACATACACACACATGCACAAAATGCTAACACTAAGTATAACAACTTTAACCCCTACCCAGCCCTAACCATAACCATAGGTAACCAAGCAAAATAAAAGAGTTTTTGCATTTTTGTTTTTTCATTGCAGTCACAGATTTTTATTAAATTGAGCTTTCCCTTATGGTAATTCATCACGTTGTGGGGACATTGAGTCTCCATAAGGTAAGGTATATCCGCTCACACACACACAGCCTGTGTTTAATTCATAGTTTCTTCTATGATCACCTCACAATGAGCTGTTTTATCCCTCTAGACTTTATGATGGCAGTAAAGGAAATAGTTTATGAGGAGGCGAATGATGTACAGTACATACACCCTCAGCGCAATTATAAGGTCCAGGTCCGAAACCTGGAAATATAATTTCCTTGCATTTTCTGTAAATCCCAATCTAATGGGTGGCTGCACATTAACACCTATATTTACATCGGCTTCATTCTGCATCTAAACATCAGCTGTTTATCTCCAAAGGAAAAATTGCGCCTTTTAGAACTGTTTTGCCATTCGGAAGCTATATTTGCTCAGCTGAAAAACGTGGCCCTTCGCACTGAAGACCTCATTAAAGTTGTGATCCTGACGCATTGGTGCTTCTATTATCACAGTATAAAATGTGCCCTTTTTGCTTTTGACTTTCAATTTGGAATTTCTCATAAACAGGGTTCAGAACTGAGCCAAGCGTCTTCAGATACGACTCGAGAGGGACATACTTTTTCCCTGAGTAACTCTACTTTTCTTGACAGCCTTGACTGTAATATAGTGTTGCTTGGGAGCCCTTCTTACAGTAAGTGTTCTTGGCTGTGTTTCCAAAGGCAAAGTCTGACGGTTAAGGCCTTTAGGGTTAGGAATACCGCCCAGCTATGGGAAGAAGCCTGACTGTGCTAAGCCTCATTTATCTGCTGTTTAGCTGCAGGTTTGTAGAAGGCCTTGGCCTACTGGCCAAAGCCACAGGTCCAATAGTAAGAAGCCTGAGGCATGGGTATTTTAAGTCTCTTATCCTTTGTTGAGATGTTCTGCACTGAAATCTAGGTTTAAAAAACTCTCCACAACTCCATGTGAACATAGGTGCTCAGTCAGTGCCCCCCCCCCCCCCCCCCATGTCTCACAGTCTCTCTGCTGAAGAAGCCGAGTGACTCCTGCCCATGTGAGACGCCCTGCAACCTGACCCGCTACGGTAAGGAGCTCTCCATGGTGAAGATCCCCAGCCGGGGCTCCGCCCGCTACCTGTCCAGGAAGTACAACAAGAGCGAGGACTACATCAGGTACTTCAGGGTGCCCCCTGGTGGTGCTCCTCCGAGGTGCAGTCCAGCTGCTTTTGGCAAAGGTTTCACACAGACTACGTTGGCTTTGACACATTACATCACACAATCTGAAATTTATGACATAAAATATATTTCATAAAATAAATTATAATAAATGAATAAATAAATTATAATTAATTAATTAATTGGAGTGTATTCCATTATAACATCTTGTATAAAAATAAATATGAATTGTTAAATGTATTCTAAGATTAAAAACAAGGACTAATTTTGGTTCTTAGATTTTCACATTTACAGTAAAAAATACAACTCTAAATTTAGTTTATTTTTCTATAACTCTAAACTAATAATGTTGATATAAATGGGGAAGATTAAGGATATCTAATATTATCCAGTGTCTAGCATCATAATAAATTGTTTTTCTTCCAATCCTGAGCAGAATAAGTAGTTGGAAGACGAATAGATGGATGAATTCATTATTTTGAAGAAATACATGCCTCCATTTTCTGCAGTGCTTTAATGATAAAGAAGACATGGATGGTTTTATTTATACCTATTTGCATAGATAAAAAGGTTATTCAGCCATGAAAGTACACCTTTGGCGTGATGTCCCATGGGTGCCATTCGATATCACCATGGCGAATTCCGGTGGTTACAGAAACCCCAGCTGGTGGACTCCAACAGCGGAGAAAAACTGTAAAATCTATAAAATATATTTCAGAACACGCTTTCCAATACATTTCATAGACTAAAGAAATAAAGAAGAATCACTGTCAGACAATGCATTATAATTCCCATATTTTTCATTATTCCAGATGTCATTTGGCTGAACTGTAATTTTCTTTTTGACAGTATAATGTTTAGATAATTGCTACCAGGCAGCTGCAATCTTTTGTCTGAAAGATTTGCGTGATATTTTCAAATTACAGAGACAACTTCTTGGTTTTGGATATTTTCTTCGAAGCCCTTAACTATGAAACCATCGAGCAGAAAAAAGCATACGATGTAGCTGGATTATTGGGTGGGTGCTTACTCTCTTATGTACTTTTGGTAGAACAACGGAAGGATGTTGTTAGTGACTGCGCCCTCTGTTTTGCGAGCAGGTGACATCGGCGGTCAGATGGGATTGTTCATTGGTGCCAGCGTTCTGACAGTCTTAGAGATATTCGACTACATCTACGAGGTGATCCCACACTTACGTTCTCGATTCCGCTAGCATGTGCCCATGCAGGAATTCTCGAGAACTGTCAACCCTGTAACACCCAAGTTTAATTTACCTTAACCGGCTTCAGTCTAGATCAGTACCTAGTTGAAGTGACGTCTTTCACAAATGATGACAGCCCCTTCGGCTCAGAATAGCACCAGACATTCCCAATCTGATCCCACTTTGATCGACGTAACGACGGTGTCCTCTCTTCCGTAACCTCAGGTGGTCAAAGCTAGGCTTCTGCGTCTCGTGAAGCCACAAAAGAAGGACAAGAAGACTGATCTGAAACAGGATCAGAGGAATACTGTGGCCACAGTCATTCTGGCAGATAAAAAGGTGAGCTATCAGCTGGATGTGAGGCATCACTAAGGGGACCACTAAGGAAGGCATATATAGACTCTGTGTGATTACATGGTCAGGTCTATCCCTGGAGGTGAGATCAGAAGGAATTTGCTGTCTTTTTCCTTCATTCTTTCAGCAGTCTCACCGTTTTCATGCCGGCAGAGAGGAAACAAAAAGTGTCATGTGTAATGGAAATTTATCGCCTTCTGACTGCTCTAGCATCTGTCGCATCACCTACGTGGCTGTACATTTTTGGGAGAGGGTCAACTGTAGGGAGGCTTTGAGAGATTGCAGTCCACAGTCTTTAAGTATGTAACACCAATGAGTATCATCTGGAGGGCTTACCTTTTTATCTAGATTGATGACAAACTCCAGTCTGCTTGGAAGAACACTTTAGCCCAGCTTTTGCTAAAAACATAAACTGACCAATACTTCTGTAGTAACCCAGCACTGTAGATGTTCATTGACCAAGCTGTGGTACCAGGGGAAATAAGAGGTTCACTGTTCTGTTGTTCCTGCTCTGTGGCCCCCCAGGAACCCAGCGAGACTCCCAGAAGCCACACGGAAGGGGCCGCCTACCCCACAGGAATACTCCCCAACCACCACCACCCCCACCACGTGCACCGTCCGGGGCTCTTTGAGGACTTCGCCTGCTAGGGGGAGCCTGAAGGATTCCGATTCAGCAGCTTTTTCCTTCCGGTGCTGGATTTGGGCTTGATAACAGACCCTTGGATTTCTGAACTACCTTTCCTTCTGTCACCAGTGAAAGCTACAGCCAAAGCCGAACACCAAGCTCGTGCTGCTAACAGACCTCACATTGTGAGATGGCACAGATTGGATGTCAACATTTGGTTCAACAGGAGACTCTCACCCTTTCTGCTCCGCTCTGGGGAAGCTGCCCTCTTGGCTACAATGCTATTTATATACCAATGATTTTGCTATTGGTCACGCCAGAGAGACAGAACGATGACTGCATGTTACCAAGACCCAGTTTATACTGAAAAATTACCTTACGTCTTTGTCATGTCGATGATTTGATAGATTGATCCAAGTCCACAGAGTTTGTGTTCTTTTTAGACTGTACTGTAATATGTTATGATTCCACCAGAAACCCAAATATGTTCAGTGGCTTTTAATGCCAGTGTAACCCATAAATACCATAAGGAGCCGTGACTGTATTTACAAGAATGATACTCTATGTTTATCAGCCTGGGTAGGAACCATCATTTTATATTAAGAGACTCAGTCGTATATACCAGTAAATTATAACAACTCTATCACAAAATGTGTTAGTTTACTTTGCGTTTGTTGACAGTTTGTAATAATTCAAAGAAGTTAAGCGCATTTTAAAATCATAACAGCGTTTTCCTTTCGATAGTTGTCTCTGCAGAAAAGTACAAATTATGTCCCACGCTTTTTCTATGACAAGTAGACTGTCAGACCATGAAAATATGCTTATTAGAAATCACAGCAGTCCACAGACACAGTCTGGTATATCTTTAACTCAAAGGAGATGGTAGTATTTTACCTACAAGACAGAAATTCAGGTGTGAGATCACTGAATATCATATAAATGCCATGTTGCTGGACAGAGATGGTTCTCCTGATGAAGTCTTCTGAAGGATTTTTTCTCTTCAACATTAAATCAGTAGGTATGCATTTCCAGACACTACTACTGTATCTCTACAGTCGTCTCGTCCTCAGGGACCCACAGACCGTCTGTTTTTGCTGTGTCCTACTGGGAGCTGGGAGGGAGCAGAAATGTGGACCAGTTGGGGGTCTCCGAGGACTGTATTAGGAAACACTGGTCTAGTGAGAAGGTGTTTGGAGTGAATGCAGGCCTGAGGAGTGTGGCCAGACCAGGATGTTGATGCCCCTGTCAGGAAATATCATAGGAATGAGAGGAAGAGGTAGAGAGAGATGTGTAGGCATATGTCAGGAGGGGGTTGTTCCATACCTGTAGCTAGAGATGAATTTCAATTTTGGGGAGGGGGGGAGGAATTCACCAACCAGGATACAGAATCATATTCTAAGACTAGCCATTTTCCAAAAATGCCTGCATGTCTGAACGGTAGCAAATTTCTGGTGTGGGGGATTCACACATGGCTACGTGTCAGATTTGTTGGTCATTTGGGTGGATGAGGCTGGTTTAGTGTGATTTGCCTGACTGGGTGGAGATTGCATGAAAGTTCTCCTCCACAGTCATCGTCAAAAATGCCAAACACCCAGGGCATCTCCGTATGACCACAGCTGAATGTGACTGGGACTGGCAGCTCTCTGTGGTTGGCACGTCCCGTTCATTCCATCTGAGTCTCGCCTGCTTCTGCAACGGACCGTGCTGCAGCTTCCACTTCACACGCCAAAGATGTACTGTGGAGGAGCACAGAGCCTGGAGCCATTTTGCCTGTGGTCCAGTACCTGCTCCCTGATTGGCTGGAGATCTTTATGACTTCGTCGGTAAGAACTGAATGTTTAACACCACCGAATAACAAAACTTCACATATGCTATTCTAACTGTACTTATACTGGCACCGTCTTACTGCTGCACCCAAAAACACACACATTACGTAACCATGCTTACACAAACATGCACCTTTAAGGAGTCGGGCTGATATTTTGCATCGTGCTGTTCTTTTTAGGCATCATATACAATCTCTGTGCGAACTACGTCATGCATTAATCTAAAATTGCAGTAATAAGTAATTTTAACGTACATATAGCTCTCTAAGTTTCACGTCATAGTCATGCATGCAGCATGGATATATTTTTTATCAGCGTATCATAATGACAAGCTTTGTAACTGCTGAAGTTATATTTTACAAGATTTTTCTAATAGAAATACCTATATAAGAAAATATTATATAATTATATTATAAATTTTCATATTAATATGAATTATTAATATCTAACATTAGTAATGATGTTATTATTAATAATAATAACATTATTATATCCATCCATTTTCCGCTTATCCTTCTGGGGTCGAAGGGGTCCGGAACATTATTATATTATTATATATTTATATATTTTTCTTATATTCTTTTACAATAGGGGTGCCCAACTCCAGTCCTGGGGGGCCGGAGCCCTGTGTAGCTTAGTTCTTTCCCTCTTCCACCATAAATGATT
>JAODJU010000017.1:0-18240 GCA_026776725.1 Gnathonemus echidnorhynchus | reverse complement strand
GGGGGGGGGGGGGGGGGGGGGGGGGGGGTGTCTTGGGCCCCCCACAAATTAAGCTGGGTAGAAAGTATGAATAAATCACATTCCCAAAGCAAAAGTTGAGAAAAGTGTCGAGTGTAAGAAGCTTGATATTATTGGAGACGATCCAAGTGTGTGTGTGGAGTGTGTGTGTGTGTGTGTGGAGTGTGCATGTGTGTGTGCGCGTGTGGAGTCTGGGCGTGTGATTTTCTGAGTAACCGTCCATCTTCCAAAGACTCAACCCAGTCAGGGCTGTGGCCTTTTTTTGGAATATGGTAAATATGAAAAATATCAGGACAAACGTCTTTTCTTCCTACCAAGTCTAAAATGATCAGTTTCACATTTTGGTGTCAATCCTGCCATACTGGTGGCTTCAGAACAAATGGGATGATTGGATATAGTACTGGTACTATATGGCAGCTGGGTATTTCTGGGATGTATAGAAACAATCAGTTTTGGACAAAAGAACTAATAATAATTAGGAAACATACAGCTAGAGATTAAAATACAACGCATTTTTACTTGTAAAAAAATGAATAAATCCTGTCTTCCACGGTGTAATCACATCTAGGAACCTGAGCGCTTCTTTCTGCTCGTGTTGACCGAAGCGCTACAGACGTCGTCGGCAACTCCAACAACGGCACGCACCACTTATGTGGATAAAAATCCATGGCATGGAGCTGTGGGCCATTGCTGGGGCTCACTTTTTGTTTTATCTGTAATTCTGAATTTCAAGTAAGCTGTAAGCGGCCAGCAAATGTCTGTGTGCGCACCACCGTGACTCTGGAAGCAGCGGGACGATCTCCGTCTCTCCATCTACATAAACTATAAATAATACAAGCAGAATTAGATTGTTGTGAAATTATCTATATAACCTACTGTATGCCCCAAGTGTTTAGCTGTAGAAGTATTTTCCCCAGGCTCCAAATAAAGCAGATTACCAACAGCCACAAAACAACAACAGAATGATGCTATTTATTAGCCTGCATCTTAAGATATAGGATGATTGGCACTCGATGGTAATCTACGAATGCATCAAATATCAGACTTGTGGACACAGTTGAAATGCATATTAGTCTTGCTGATGAACAGTTAATATTAACAGAACACCAGCAGTTCATGCTCAATAAGACAAAATTGTTTCGAATCCATCCCAAAATAATCGACAATGTCACATTTCCCTGCGAGGAATAACGGTCGGTGCATCTTATCATTGTAATTCAGGGCATGATAATTTCCAAACTGACTGAATTTCTGCCCATAGTTTTTGTCAGCTGTCAAACTTAGTACACAGGCATTTTATTCCATACAGTCGGCTGCTTGACCTTATTTAGCTGATAGGATTTGCAATGTTTTATTCATAGCCTTTAAAAACTGAACGTCACGGAGAGTGAATGCAGATTTTCATGACGTCCGTTTCCTGCAAGACAAATATTATAGGATAAATAAATAAACCAGGAATATAACTGGGTGGAGTCCATCATAACGCATTACAAGACTAAATGATATTTTCCCCCCGGGTGGTACGTGTCCTACCCCCATTTTACTGTATGCAAGGACTTGTCTTACACACCCCCTATACTGTCACTGAAATTAGCATTAATGCAAAGGGTTAAATACAACCTGTAATGCTAATTCACCTTGGCACATACTACACCCCCTCCTAAGGTTTGCATATAGATTTGTTCGCTCTCGTTTCTGCACAAAAGCCCATCTCCAGATCAATGCGACTCCCCCACTCTTCCCTATCATGGCTGCCAGCTCTATACCGGGCTGCTGTTACAGGTTTCCAGCAAGTCCGGCAGCATGGAACCGTGGAGTTAAAGACTAGGACCTCAATGCGTGTACCTACGAGCGGAACAGAACTAAATTTTGCACGATTTGCTGTGATGTTGGGTACTGCTGCTTGGGTTAGCGTCTTGCTGAGTGCGCACGTGTCTCATGGAGGTGGGGGAGAGGTTTCAGCTCCATCTGGGCCCTTCAACCTGACGTCAACACCTACCATGATTATCTGTAACGGAGACCTTTCACATCCAGGACCAGCAGGCGTACCATTCCGGCGCTCAAGACGTCACAGCGCACACTGACCCTGACGCGTCCTCTTACTCCATCCCTTACTCACTCACCAGCACTTTACCGTGCGGCAACAAGCCGTGCCTAGGCTGGGCATGAACAACGCCATCGTTTGTTAGAAATGCAGGGAAGAGTGTAACAGTTGAGTGCACAGCACTAACAGTGAAGATATAAAGGAGCATCTGTGAGGTGAAATGAGAATTGTTGAGTATTGTAGGGGAAAAAATCATTGCATCTAATTTGAATGAATCAAAATAACTGCATCCATTTATAAACATAATAAATTTAAAAGGCCTAACAGACCATTGCTTCTATAGACCATCTGTTCCAGCCTGGAGTAACTCATCCTTGTTTCTCTGCTTCCCCCTACAGTCAGACTTGAGTATTGCGGATTGCATTCTTTCTCTCCCCCCCCCAGTCACTTCTCAGCTTGGGCCCAGAGAACATTTTTTTACCCCACACCAAAATAACTGGAACCACCAGAGAAAAAGGTGTATTCATTGGGTTTATTTAATATTTACAAAATTCACAGTTTTAAACTTTAAAAATGTCTATATTCTGGCAGACGTTGAGAAAAGCAACCAGATGATGAAGAATTTTTCACCATCACAAACATTTTTTGAACTTCTAAAATAAAGTAGATTAATTCTTTAGGCAACCCTATATGACCAATTAGAAACTGCAGTTGGAAGAAGCACAAATGGATGGATATTTGATGTTAGCATTTTTTTATAGCAGAAGTTTTAATCCAATGCACTTCTTGAAAAATAGTCAGACAGTCTCTAGAGCAGTTGGGGGTTGAGGACCTTGCTCAGGGGTCCGACGACTAAATCACTCTGCCAGCCTTGGGATTTGAACTGGCGCCATTCCAATCAAAAATCAAAAACACTGCATCCAAACCCATTGTACCACACTAACGATCATCACGGATGATACTTTAGGCTCCAATTCCCCCTGAAATCCTGACCAGGAAGATGACTGGAAGATGGATAGGTCAATGCTTGTACGTCTCATGGAACACAATTTAAAATCAGTCTCAGTATGGCATCTTGTTTTGAAAGTTGAGTATAAGATGAAATGGCTACACTGACCATGAATGAAGATCTCAGGCCCTGACTATTTGACCTCCAAAGGTTCCGGAACCTACCATCGCCACAGTCATGATTTCCACAATGGCTCAGGACTCAAGTAGCCTTGGAGACTCTTTGGTTATAAAAAAATCCATTCTGCCAGTCCAAAGGGCCACAGCAAATGGAAACTTGAACGTTTTTAATGCATCAAAAAAGTTGCCAATGGATAGATATCAGCATCATTTATGCAAACAGTCATTAAAGGTCACCTCCTCTGCAAAATATATGGCCCAGAACTGCCACATTTTTTCTTTTCCCTGTTGTTTCTACCACAAAGGCTCTCTTTCTCCTAATACCCAAAGTTCCCTCATGTATGCTGTCTGCATTTGATTATAAATATCATGACAAAATTTACAAACTGAACACTGAAAATGCAGACCATATGTGAGCCAGTAAACAGAGCCAGTCACAATGAGTGGAGATTAAGGTGCATGAACTGCCCTCAACAAAATAATAACTCAAATCTGCCCTATGGAATAATAATGGACAAAAAAAAAACTGTTATTTTCAAACATGGTAAAAAATGTGTCTCTGGACCATTCAAACATTTCTAGGTCTCCTGTTGTCTCCAGGCAGTCAGATCTAATGGCTTCTTAATTATGTCAATAGAAAGTGAGAAAAAAAAACAGCAAATGAAAAGGACAGAATGGAGTATTGAGTTCATATTGATTTAGCTGCATTATACATACTTCTCAGCTGAGTGCAACAAAAAGAAAATACAAACCATCATATCAATCACTGATAAGCAGCAGCCAGCAGAGTTCTACACATTGCATGTGTGAGTAGACGGAAAAATGTGCCTTTGGGGTTGAGTTTGCATGCGAAAATGACAGTTTTTCTCCAAGCAGCGGCTACACGACAGTAATAAATAAACTGGCACCCTGGAGGATAGTGGCTCCACACAATGGGGGGGGGGGGGAATCATTGACGCAAGAGTCGAAAGATATTGCTAAAATCCTCCCTTTACATCAGCAGCAGTGAACACAATGTTTTCAAGCCCGGCCTGGGTGAAATTATTAGTAAATTTGTAGCAAGAAGTGAAAACTGGTTTTCTTCCGTGAGCAAAACTTAATTCAGAATAGCATTTAGGCTGAAAACCAGATGGTCCCTAGAGGTACAGATCAATTGGCTTCTCAGACCACTCCTATACTTATCCAATCAGCATTATTATTATTAATAATAATAACAATATCATTATCATTATAGTCTCATTATTGATGTACTCCTCTGTTGCTGTGTGTCTCATGAAATAAAGTTGTAAGTGTGTAATTCTGAACTGAAAAAATATGTTATCAGGCACCATCTGCAGGCTGGTTCTGTGGTTTCCATGACGCCCCCAACAGTCTCTGCTATATCACAGGTCAATGACATCACCAGGGCTTCCAGTGCCTGAGAGACGCACTGCATAATCGGCACAGGTCGGCCAGCAGATCTCGCCTGCCGTAATGCCCACGCCTACCAGTGGCGATGTGAGGCCCCCGTGGCTGGCACTCAGATAGCGGGTTGGGGTGAGCGGGCCGTAAGATCCCACAGGGCATATAATGCCCAGCTCACTGACAAGATGGGCTTTCGGGAGGAATTTGTGACAACAGATTTGGGACATGGACCACAGACAAACAAGGAATTCTTTGCGCGTGTCAGGAATGAACCGTGTCAGGGCTGAAGTATATTTCTGGTGTTCTAAGTCTTCTAAAAATACAAAACAGGATGTGCGCAAACCACTGGTGCTGGGAGAGCATTCAGCCGCACTGCACCCCAGCCAATGAGGCCTGGCACAGCAGCAGCCCAGACAATGTCTTTCTTAAATGCCACTACACATTAATTCTCCATGAGTCCTTTTGTAAATAACATCCTTCCTTAACACTGCCCTCCTTAACACTCCCCTCAAGTGGCAAAGAATGGAAGGGCCCCTTGGCAAACCCACGCGTGCAACTAAAACCATTCACACAGCATTTCTCCACGTATAGATAAATTAAAGCAAAACCAGGCATGTGAACCTGATTTGCAATGTACATGAAGTCTAGCACAAGACATTCCCCAAAAAGAGTGGCCCACAACGCCCCCAGCTGGCCGACAGCATTTAGTCCAAGATTAAAAAACACTAAAATATTAAAGTAGTAATAAAAAAAAATTCTATTGCTGATGCTTTTAAGATCTCTGTCAGAAAACCTGATATATACATATATAGTGGAAATTACAGCCACCTTTTGCCCGGTTGGGGGTGTCTCACACCCTGGGCTTCCAGGGAGGGGCTCCAGGTTCCCCGCAATCCGGCACTGGATAAGCGGCCAGGCTTACATGGACGGATGCAGAATAAATGATATATTCCAAATCAATAGCCTGCTGTATGCTGACTGTTTTCCTGTTGGCTGACAGCTTCCCAGCTCACATCTAACCTCAGGGTTAAACCCATAGGCCTTAATCCATATGGATGGATGGATAAATAATTACATACAGCAACCCTGGATTGGATAAATGGTTATAAATTATGTATGTATGTGTGGATGGATGGATGGATGGATGGATGGATGGACGAAAATCCATATAAATTCCATAATACATCATTCGGTAACACTTTACATTAACTGCACCTTCATAATGCTTTTATATTGCATTCATAAAATGTTCAGTATACCTTCATAATGTATTCATTACGTATTCATAAGCATCATGTAGGTATACCTTAACATCCTAACATCCCTTAACAGCTATAATATACATTAATAACATATTATATAACAACAAACATTATACTTGTATAATCTTGTAATGTTTGTTATTAATGTATATTACAGCTGTTAAGGGATGTTAGGATGTTAAGGCGTAATTGCATGCTGCTTATGAATGCATTATGAAGGTGCACTGAATGTTCTATGAATGCATAATGAATGCATTATGAAGGTGCACTTAATGTAAAGCGTTACCCATCATGAATATATCTTGGCATTTTAAGAGTAACTGAACAGATCCTAAAAGAAATAAAGGTATTTGCAGTAACTATCCAAGGCAGTATTTTTAAAGATGATATTTACAGACAGTAAAGGCAACATGAAAATATAAAAAAGAAAGTGACCTTTGAAAAGATATTTAAAAAAAAAAACCCAGACACTCATGTGGTTTGGAACATCCACCAGATGGTTTTTTTGGAAACAGATGACTTGTCTCTGTTGTAAACATAACAGGAATCCTCAGGATTGTCTAGAAGTTGGAAAATTCTACAATGAATCCTTGGTTTCGTTTGCTTTTGGTTTGTTGTCAGGTACTGTTGCCCTGCTCTTGTTCGAATAGCACCATGGCAAGCTGGGATCGCGAACCCAGCCGTTCCAGGTTGCTCTTGATACACCTGTGATAAATATCCTCGCTGAGGCGTGGGTCACACACCTGGAAGTGATACTTCTGTCGCAGGACGGGCTCCACCGCCCGGAACACATGCAAACTAGAGTACCTGATAAACATTTCATAGATATCAAGAGTCTCCAAGATCTCCTCGTTCTCCTGAACATCCGCAGTCATTTGGGTGCGTGTGGCCATGTAGTCAGAGTTGTAGAAGCATGCCTCGTCGAAGGCGTTGCGGTCAAAATGTCCATCATCTTTACTCAAGTACGTGGCGACCATTTGCTCCTGGTTATGGTAAGCGATGTCGGGGTTGTAGTCCTGAAAGTGGACTGGGAAGAATACTTGCCAGTTATTAATGGAGTTCATTCGGCAACGGTTCAGGAACTCAGAGTTGATGTTGGTGTGGACATTAGCAATAAAAAACAATGTTTCCAATGGGTGTTTCTTGGAAATGATGTCCATCATTTTAATTTGAGAGGGGGCTTCTGTCTTGACGCTAATCCATGGGATTTTAACTGTGGAATACTTGCGTTCATACTCGGTGATTTTCGCTTTGACACCGCTGAAGATGTCCTTCTGGTTGACCTTCTGAGCCTGGAAAGTGTCGTAGATGAACAGGAAGCTCAGGACGGCATTTTCAGTCTTCTCAAAGAAGTGGCTGGCGTACACCTCGAGAAAGTGGTTAGCATATTCAAGGTCATGGACATTCATTGGTAGGATTATGTGAACCCTAGACGCTTCCGTGACATATGGCATTGGTATAATCTCAATTTGACTCAAAGGTCGAACCAAGTGGACTCGTTTGGTTATCGAGCGGCTCCGCCCTTTCTGATTGACCACCTCCAGCTGAAGATCCAGGGTGTACTCCATACCTCGGGTGGGATCGAACCTCCGATAGCCATTTATGAGCTGCTGCTTCCTCATGTACAAGATAGGCTTGTACTTTTTGTTTAGCTCCATCACGGCGATCTCAACAACATCCATGATGTCCACTTTATCGATTCCACGCAGCTCACACTTTGGAGAACCATCGACGCAGGTGTATACCTGGTCTTCAGTGAAGTAGTCCCAACTCAGGACCTCGAAGCGCGTTTTTGGTTCAAACGGTGGATTGATTCCAACTGGCCAATGGGCTGTCCGCTTTCCATCGATGGCCTCCATGCTCACGTTCTTTATTTCATCCTAGGGGTCACATAGGGCTGGTAAATGTTTATTCAGGGTGTTTTCAGGAAATTTATACAGACATTTCCGCGATACTTACAGAACTAAAAAAGAAAAACATATAAGATACATATAGATTTGTCCTTTGGATATGCAGTGTTGGCTACTGACTGATGGAAAACTTTGTAGCATCCAAAGAGGGCTCACCTGAAGCTTCTGTATCTCATCATAGGTCCGCTGGAGCTCAATCTCAGTGAAGTGTTTGTGTAGTCGGTACATCTGCTCGGGTTCTGTCACGGGGTGAACGACGATGGCATTCCGGAAGTTGGTGCTCACCTCCTTGCTGGGATCGAAATCCTTGCCTACCTCAAAGTGGTAGTACTGAAGACCCTGGGTAGGGGGTAACATTTGCCAACTATTAGCACAAGAAAACGGTGCTTCTCATATAACAGCTACACGCCCCCCCCCCCCCATCCATAAATTAGTGTTCATTCATTCAAACAAACAAAAAAATAAATAGGCAAGATATTAGTTTAGCTGTCTATTTTTTCAGTTTCACTTCAGGCTGCTATTATGTTCAACAGAAGCAATACTTTACTAAAAAAGCAGCTCTATAATTTTATGGTTTAAAAAAAAGAAAAAACCACAAAAAAAACAGAGACCTTGGAGAAGTACAGAATTGAACTGTCTATTCGCTAACCTTACCATGGTCAACACACACTAAACCCTTCATGAGTTATTTCACGCTACAAGCATGCATTTAAAATGCATATACTCTTCATGGGTTGCATTTTAAATCCAATAGAAATAGTAACTGAGCAACAGTGCAAATAAACCAAGACACACCGCAACTGGTCCACTGAATCGTTCTTAAATTCTAAATTTAGACATAATCTACAGTTACTTAACTTCAAATTATGCTTTTTCCTTCTGGACTGTGAGCATGTCAGCTTTATTAGCCTATTGAAGTAAATCTGAACAGCTAAAAATACAAATAGACACAGCTTGCGTGTAATAATCCACTGCAACATTTCTGCTGTGCTGTTCCGAGTATCAGCAACACAGAACTCAGCCCTAGCTGGACCTGGCTATTATCGACAGCGAGTTCTCCTGAAGGTTCCAGATAGCCCTGCTTCCTACTGCCCCGATTATCTACAAAATGAACGATTCCGCTTTGAAGTAAACCTGGGTTGTTATCATTCCATAGTCCTGTAAGCCTCCTCCCAGGGATTTGGTACCAGAGAACACTCTCTGACTTCACTCTCCACGGCAGCGACACCCTGGTGCTTCATAGCAGCGACACGAAAAGGGTCAGAGCGAGATGAGAAAATCCCATTTTATGGAGCTTCCTTCCTACAGATAAAGGTCTAGCACATCAAGAAGTTGGCGACAGCCTGTGAGCAAAGCATTCCATTCCCAGTGATGCCAGAGGGCCGGGGGCCACACAAACAACACGCACGTTCTTCCATAGGTCAGCAGACACCCTACCATGGGACACCATTTTATATTTAAGATTTGGTTTTAATTTTGATATCATTTTCAATCTAATAATCCAGTTTTGCTTTAGTTCGTTTTCAATGTAGTTTTGTTCGATTTTATTAGCTTCTGTTTGCTTAGTATTATTTGTATTACTTTTTCATACATTTAAGTTTCAGTTTAAGTTTTAGTAATTTTAATCCTAGGAGCAAAGCTATTTTATACGTCTGGTCTTTAAAGACTCCTACATGAAGACACAGTGCATATTATGTACTAATATCCCCAAAACGGATTAGCTACATATTATTAAAAAGCCACAATGGAAAATATTTGGTGTCCGTTTTCATTTTATTTCTGTTGGGTTTCATAAACAGTATTGATAGTTTTCAATTTGGGTTTTGGAACAATATCTATAGTTTTAAATATTACTTCTTATATTCCGCTTTACAGAAATGCTTGCTTAAAGTTTTAGTTTCCGTTAACAATAATTACTGGAATGAAACGCATGAGCCGATTCCACAAGAAGCGACCACAGAAACAGCTCTGGAAAGAGTGAGAACCAGCATCCCGTAAAGAAAACGTCACCGTCCATCCATGATGTTAAGTGAAGGAACGTCCAGTCTGTGTTTCTCAGGTTGAAGTCCTACCTAAGGGACCTCTGTGGTACCACAACTAAGGGATTGACGTCTTGGTAACGCACGTCTATCTTCCTGAAGCTTTTCTCATCTCAATCCATGAGAACAAGTGAAATTCCAAAAATTGGTAGATAATCAACATCTTCCTGGCATGTGATGTCATACATAAAATATTTATGTATGTTTGTGGGTGCCTCCATCTGTCTGCAGTCACATCTGCTGCGTGCAGCTGTGTCCCATCAAATGCTTCTATATTTGTGCGTGTGTGTGCATACAGTACCAGTCAAAAGTCTGGACACACAAACGAAGGAGAGTGATAGTTTTGCATCACATGACCTCGCTACCTGACCGAAACACAGCAAAAATTGTTTTGGTGGAGTTTGGCCAGAGAGTTCTGAGCACATGTGTGGGACCTCTAAGGACAGCTGGAAAAGCATCCCAGGAGACCACATCAGGAAACTGGCATTCAGGAGGCAGTAGGACCAGCCAGTCCCTGGGGCAACTGGGGTTAAGGGCCTTGCTCAAGGGCACCAGAGCAGTATCACTCTGCGGATCCAAGGATATGAACCAGCAACAGCAACCAGCAACCCACAGAGCTGACCCCCCGACAACAAATTATTTTTTAAATACTTCTTTGGCTTAGTCATTAATTCCATATATTTTATTTTATAGTTTTAATGTCTTTATAATTGTTATAAAAAGTAGAGAGCAGTACAAATAAACCTTCCTAGGGGTAGATGTGTCCAGACGTTTGACTAGTACTGATGAGTATCCTATGTGCAATTACTAGTTGACTCCAATTTGTGCACATGCACACTAGCAGGCCTTCTGTGCGATTACTAGTTGACTCCCATTTGTGCACACACATGCTGGCAGGCCTCCTGTGAGCGGCGCAGTACGGCAGCCGAGATCCATGCCAGAGAGCGGCATTTTGCTGGCCCCTGCTGAAAGGCTCACAGTGGGGGGTGGGGGGAGCGTGGAAGCTGGGGGGTTCCGCAGCCCCCCGGTCGATCGAAGCACACTAAGCGGGCTGTGAGACGGTGCCCAGGCCTCTGCTGTTTAAGTCAGGGCTCTGGAGGACATTGGTTTCCTGCCGAAACTCGACACTGCAAGTGAGAAACAACTGGCTAGTTGTGACACAAATAAAAAGGCCATCTAGGGCAGAATATGCCATGAATTGCCTGCTTCATCAATTCCAAGGCGATTTTGCACCAGGCTTCACAGTTTAGCTACAACTGACACTGTAAACATTCTGCATACAGTCTTGCCTGACTGAACAAGGAATTTTAAGTGTATTTCTGATAGCAAGAACTAATTTGAGTTCCCGATTTGGCTGATGGTTCCTGACTGATTATGGAACAGTGCCAGATAAGGGGATTTCTGAGGGTCGGCACAGAAGGGCACAATAAGGCACCCCATCAACAGACACTGATACGGTCATTAGAACAATCTGTCTAAAGGCAGGGTTGACGTCCCCCCAGCAGAAGACACCCAGGGGAAAACAGACATGCCCTTGTCCATTGTGACCCAAAACAAGATGATCGTGAACAGAACCAAGTACTTGTATCTTATTTCATGATTGCAGGAGGTCTTAACATGCATGCCCCACTGAAGCAGAGTCAGGATTAGGGAAAGAAATATCTTTGGTTGCTTTTTGACCCCGAATGAACAGGATTTCATTATTAGAAAGACATTTTTGGTTGTTTTAGAACATCTTTGGCCGCTTTAGAACACCTTTTGGCACCTATTAGAAAGACATTTTTGGCTGTATTAGAACATTTTTGGCCGCTTTAGAACACCTTTTAGCACCCATTAGAATCTTTGGCTGCTTTTTGACCCTGACTGAGGGTCCAATATTAGCATTTTGAATGCCTTTTGGCACCTATTACAAAATCCCACAGTCTCATCCAAAATGTTTAGCAGATGGTGAGAAGAACAATTCAGCGCATTAGAGGGACCTGCGTGTCACGCTGGCCATCAGGCAGATGAAGCTGGAGACCTCAGGAAGGGAGCTTCACTGCTGAGCTAACAAGTGCTCTGTTTTGTTTTCTCTGACTAGGAGATATAGTCTTTATGAAGATGGAAAGAAACAGTTAATTAATTTTGCTTGGGAAAATGAGATTACACCCCAACCCAAAGAAAAAAAAGCATAGCAGGAGACGTGGAAGACAGAGCTTCACCTGATACTCGTCTACGCAGTTGACATTGGCCGAATCGACAATGCAGCGGCCGAGCCACTCGTCGGGCCTGGAGCTCAGGATGTCATTTCTGCAGGTCTCCAGCAGGGGCTTGAGTCGCAGCAACAGGGACCGGGACAGCAGGTAGCCGAACCCACCGTAGCAATAGCGCCCCCCCGTTTCTCCCCCCGCAAACTCCTCAGGTTTGCCCATGTATAGAGACTCTGCCATGCTCAGGTGCTCCACCAGCCGCTTGACACGGTCTGCCTCCAGGTAAGTGTCATCCTGGATGAAGTAGAACCAGTCGTACTGTCCCACGTAGCGATCCAGCACGTACTTGATGGTCTGAAACATGTTCCAGATGAGGCGGTCATCGCCATGGGCGACCACGGTCATGCCAGGGGGAAGCTTGCGGTTTCGCATGCCGGTGAAAAAGATCACAGCGTCTAGATGATTCCTGATGGTGCGGTTCATGGCCACACCCAGCGTGTTGATGGTGTTCTTGGAGGTCAGGACCCCCACAAACAGCCGTTCCCGAATTCCAAGCTCAGTGCTGATGTACTTGGCCCTGGGGACAAGGGAACGTTTTGTCACACCATGAGTCTGCTTCCTTAATGCTGCCGTCTTTCAATACCTCTATATTTAATATGATGTTCTGACAGGTGGACTCTTAATAAACAATGGAAGAAAAAAGAATCTGTGCTACTTGCCCTTCAGCTGCTTGCAAATATCACACAGACTGATGTGTTCATGTCTATAGCCAGACCCCTGCTCAGAACATCAATTTGTGTCATCAGGCTTTCATTAACCAACACCTGCCGTCTCTTCCTGACACACTGATTCTGTTCCAGAGATGAAAGCAGGCAGGACAGCCTCACCAGCACAACAAGAAGACTCCCACAGCACCAGGGCACAAACAAACACACAAGCGCGCACACACACAACTCCCACCCAAAAAGTCATCTTCAGGACTTTCATAACAGAACTCAGAGAAATTCAATTGTTGATTCTGGACATAGAATGACAAGCGAGGAACAAATTTCTTTTGTGGGGGGTGACAACAGAGCAAGCTGAAACATCCTAGATAGCTGGACCTTTACCCAACATGCCTGAAGCTGAATTTTTGTTCCAGCACCTTGAGTACCTGACTGGCACGATCAGAAAACCACAGACTGATAAATCTAGAAAGAGATTTAACTGTATAAAGAGTCTAACAGCAACCCACTGATCCCAGACTGACGGATTGAAGTTAAGATTTCCCATTGACATCATCTGCTTGCCTATTCAGGACATTGAGGAATTTGGCTCCTGTCTCACTGAGAGAGTCCGTGGTCTCCAAGGTGGTTGGAAGGGTGAACAACAGAGTGTCTTAGACTCAAATTCATTGTCGCAGTCTTATTTAAACCAAGGAAATTTGATGTCTAGCTTTCAGGAGCTTAAGATTAGCCTCCAGAAATTTTGCAATACTTCAAAAGCCTCTTTAGAGACTCTGGTGCTAATCGCCCAGAATGTCATGAGCGTTAGATGTTAAATTCCAAATGGAGGGCTTGTTTACAGGCGACTTGGGGAACAAAGACGATCAGAGCCTGCACTTTGCTGCCAAATTTAAGTGCCAGATTACATTCAGTGTGCTGTGCTATTATCTTTAATGTCAAAAATTCAGACAAAACCGTTCAGATGATGTTCTATACATGTCACATAAAATATATTTGTTTTGTTTTTACTCACTGTATTTAACTCTACTGGAAATCTGATATTGCTTGTTGCTGCCAGAAATTAACTAGGCCTACTTAAATTACAATTAATGTGCCGGGGATTTCTTTAAGTAACAAATATATATAAACATACAATACAATAATATTAAATAAATATGGAGAAACACCAAATATCACGTCATATAGCAGGTGAGGTAGTGTGGAAGTCTTATCTGAGAGTCGTACTCTGTTGGTGTATGTATGTATATGTATGTATGTATGTATGTGCATATATGTAAAGAGGTATAACAAGTAAGACTTTATTCTACATTTATTATCCAGACCTGATCGAGTATTTTCTACCATGAGCAGATAAGTCTGAAAAGCTGAAGACGTAATCAGCACAGAAACCAAAATGTTCCACCTATCGTTGCGACTTGTGAACGATCTATTCTAATAAATACGATTATTTGGTTGTCAGCTGCCAAAGCGTGATGTATCAGGCCGTGACACTGTCAGTCGGAGCTTTTCTTACTGAAGGTCCGGTACATCAAGCCGTTATCGCGATGGTAAATGTACGGTCATTTTCCAAGAAGAAACTTTGCAGAGTACTTAAAAGTTCAACCGGGACAAAAGTAGCAAACCAGCATGCAATTAACTTTGCTGAATGCAACTCTTAGGAATCAATGTGACAAATCCATTACACGCTACAATTTTAATCGGAATTAAATCATCCAATAAAGGCACGATACGCATGGACGGAAAGCGCTCCCCAGAAGAGGCTTACCTGATAATCTTCTTGGCCGGAGTCTGCTGTAAGGGTTTGTACGGCACGATCCTGGGCTCGAAATCCTCCTCCGCATCAGCATTTTCCAGGCTGCCTGTTGATATGGAGCTGGGCTTCCGAGCCCCTCTCTGCTTTGCGCCCCCATCCAGGCTGAGCTCGCCGGCGCTCCGCCCGTCCGCGTCGCACGGATCGTCCACCCAAGTGACACTCAGCAAACTCAGCGTGAATCCCAGGGAGATGCCGATAACCACCGGCCCGATGGGCCTTAAGAAGGAAATTAACGTTGCATATCGCATCGTTTTACTTCTGAGCACAAAACCCCTGGGGAGGGCGGGGGAGAAGGAAAACAAACCCTCTTGTCTGAAACACGTTTGAAAAAGAAAAATACCGGGTACTATACGCTTCAAAACATTAAGTGTTATCGAAAAGGAAAGGCATTCGATGTAAATGGATGGGAGGCAGACGGGACGCGCAGCGCTTTCTTCCCAAGTAGTGAGAGTCGTACGTGTCAGTGCTTCTGGCTCCTCCTACGTAAACCCAGCTCCGGAAAGACATGCCGACACCCTCAACACCGCCCCTCAAGAGGCTGGACTCTGTCTAAATGCACGGAGAGCCTTTTCTTTACCCTTCATCTTTGTGTTTCATTTTCCCCCTTTTTCTGACAGCGCTGATTGCAAATACCTCCTATTAATTAGACGTGACACCGTTTAACGTGAAAGCCTTGTTACTCTGGTGTCTTAACGAGAACCGCCACTGGATGGCGATCGTTCACGCGTACGGAGCGGCGGCGTGAACGTGTCCAAGATATCAAAGTTTTTAAAGACGGTCCATAAGCCTTTGCCCTTCTTGTGGCGCATTTCAACTAGGAGGGACGTCTATAGTCATAAGCATGGCTGTTACTGAATATTCGTTTTGTCTATTACTCAACCTACCTCACATAGTTTTTGAAAAGTTAAAGTTATTCAGTAGCTGTATATACAGTAAGCATAACAGAAGATGGTAAACTTAGTGTATTCATGTGAAATCTTTGTTTTGTAAAGCAAACGTGCATTTAATCTTAGACTGTTACCGTACTTATCTGTTATAAAGTTTGGAAAAATCCACTAGCTCCACTGTTTTCCTGACATACTACAGGTGGCTCTAGAGCGGCATCCAGGCACAGCCAAAGTAGGTGAGCACCCAGGGCTGATGGGTACACAGGGGCCCAGACTAAGTCAGGGGAAAAAAAGTGAATGTGCAGGCAGAAACATGCCCAGCTCTAGCTATCGGCAGATCAGGCAGTTACCCAGGGCCCCCAAATTACCTGTGTAGCAGAGGAAGTGAAATGATCATCAATTTTCGTGGTAGGGGGGCCTCCCAAGGAAAGTCTTGCCTAAGGCCCCCAAGAAGGAAGATCCAGCCTCGTCTTCTCCGTGTCCTCGAGTGCCTCCTTTAGATTTTGGTTTAAAAAAAAAAAATACATTCCGAATCAGAAAATAAGCCAAAACAGCTCCCTCTACTTTTGTTTTCTTACCTTAAATTCTAAGCCTAATTACGATGAGTTTTCACTCCTGTTTTCTCTCACGATCCAAAAACACGTAGTTAGGTGAAACGGTGTCTCCCAGTTGCCGGTGATGTGCGTGTGTGTGTGTGTGTGAGTGTGTGTGTCAGGTGGTGAGATCCTGTCTGGGATGTCAACATTTCTGTGCCGAAAACATCTCATTAATGAGAGAGGTCAAAAAAAGATGGGGGGGGGCACAAGTGCAAAAATAACAGCTCAGTAAAACAATGGTGTTCAGAAAGGCATGTTCGATCACTCAGCTCGTCAAACCTTGAAGTGGTTCTGGAGGCAAAAGGTGGTCCTAACTGGTACAGTACCACAGAGGTGAACCTAATAGAATAGACATGATATTAGAGCATTTATGACTGCATAACAGAGGAAGTTTTCCAGTTACGGGCCCCACGTTAGCTTGAGTGTTGCTGTGCTCGATTGACTGCACTGTTTCTCTGGCTCTGATACCCTTATCAGTGTTTAAAGAACACCTAGGAGACAGGCTGAAGAGCCACTCACAGAGTCACAGATGGACAGAGACGCCACCCGACACAGTTCCTCTGCTGTTTACGTCTAGAGGGGCAGCATATCAGCAGCGACTGCGAAGCACTGGCAGCCGCAGCCTTCATGGTCACCGTTTGCATGTTACCTTGAGTTTACGCACTGGTGCGATTTGGATAATGGCAGAACTGAATGTGCACTTGGAACAGACAATTGGAAAAAAAGGAAAGAAAAAAAAAACAGAGACAAAGTCAGCTTGAAAATAACTGCACTGTGAAATAAAGTCAGTGGTCGGTACAGGGGGAGGGAAATGTGTGCAGTGCTCAACATGAGCAGCTGTGATTGTTGGGGGGGGGTGTTAATAACAGTGCTCTGTGTGTGGGAACAGAGTCACTTGCAGATGTGGGTCTCTCTCTCGCCTGGGGTGTCCTGGATATTCGCAAAGGGGGGGTTCCCTGCAGCTTTACTTAGCACCGCTTTTTGGGATGTTTCGTACTTATGTGGCTGTCATTGTAAATCTGACGCTAGCAAGAGGCTTTTTAACAATGCAGGGCTCTTCAGATGTGTTTATTACTACGTAGGAATGCCTATTCATACTGTATGCATCTTCTTAAATTTTGAAGCTGAATTATTCTTCTTCAATCAATGCAAGCTCATCCAATTCTGAGAGTCAGACTGGTTACATTGTTGGTACGACGACAGCATACGGAATAAAAAAAATAATAATTACAGCTGGTTCTGCAGCACTGACAGAAAATGGCCAGAAGAGGGCAGTACAGGGCTGAACGTAATCTCATTCTCCAACGCGGTTCTGAGTAAAATTCCCCTCCAGATAGGTGCCGGGGGGAAGGGCGTGGCAGAGGAGGGTTTGGGGAGCAGAAGTTTCTAGAACTTCAACTTATCTGTGGCTGGCCGGAAACAGCCTTGTAAAGCTTAATCTCTGTGGAGGCTTCTTATGAACACTGAGGTCAAGCAGACACGTCAAACAGGATTTATTTCATCATTTAAAATCCCGCAGAACGCCTTATCTCCACGTCCCCTGGCCCAGACATTTTTCCTTGGGTATAGTAATTGCTTCTTGAGACACACAGAACACCTCCAAGATTTCACTCTAGATGCCATCGACAAATCTTATGTCTAACATTTAGCGTATGATGACATAATGATCATATTCGATGATCCACTGAAAGTCTCAGTCATTATGCAAATTACACATGAAGTATTTATGGTGGCTTATGTAAAACGATTATATGAAAAGACTAAGATTAGTGTTAATGAGATGATTATATATCCTGTCAGGGATATGATTCCTTAATTTACAAGGTCCTGTAGTCCTAAGTCTGAATTCCTAAATCCACTTTATTTCATTTTATAGTGAGAAACCATTAATTAATCCCTTATCAGGGCCCTCATTTGAAAGCTTTTCTCATTCCTTAAAAAACAAGAAAAAAAACAAAACACATTTTTCTCCTGGCGTAGATAGAGATAGATCTGTTACATGGTGCCAGCTTTAATTACTCATCCATAACGATTATTAGACATCAATGGAGGAATATCTCACATCTCACTGGGCCCACAGGAGAGTGAGCTTCTGTCTGATTCTGTTAGGTTGAGATTGTATTGTATATTATCACTCACGTGTATTCGTATGAATGTATAACTTGTTTTATATAGCAACAGTGTAAGTGCTCAACAGTAATTTTCTAACACGTGCAGCAGAGGAG
>JAODJU010000016.1:20675-32302 GCA_026776725.1 Gnathonemus echidnorhynchus | reverse complement strand
AACCCCATTGAGCGCCCCCTGTAGTTTGTTCTGGTGACTGATGGACTCTCTTGTTTCCTTGCAGTCGCGGAAAGCCAGCGAGCAGGCAAAGAGCGTTGACTGTAAAACTGACAGCATAGGCAGTGGGAGAGCGATACCGATAAAGCAGGTGAGTCACATAACTTAGAGCCACCTTAAGCCCTTTGCCTTTGAATGTTTACCATCAGGTAAGTGTGGCCTGGACTGTAATTTACAATGTATTTGTGCAGAGTATTATTATTATTATTATTAGTAGTAGTATTATTACTCTATAATACTATTCATTATTATGCCAATAATGAATTATTGGTAGTGGTGAAGATGATATTAGTATTACAGCAGCAAAGACAGAAAATAGT
The DNA here is from genome assembly GCA_026776725.1 of Gnathonemus echidnorhynchus. NCBI lineage: Eukaryota > Metazoa > Chordata > Actinopteri > Osteoglossiformes > Mormyridae > Gnathonemus > Gnathonemus echidnorhynchus. The sequence goes on along the minus strand of JAODJU010000016.1, from coordinate 31,925 downwards.
GAGGGAAGTATACTTAAATTTAAAAATATATCAATTAAAAAAAAAAAAAAATTAGAAGTTAAGTCTAACGTGTACTAGGAGTTAATACAAACGTGCAAAAAAAAAGGTGTGCAAACTCATCTTTGTACAATAATAACCACAAATGCAAAATATATGTATAGAGTAAAACTGTGCAAAATATGCAGTACAAATTGCCCGTGCATTACTAGGTTTGTCTAATATCTGATTTTGTTTTTCATATTGTAGTTGTTTAGTAGTTGTTTTAATTTACAGTTTATATTTATGTAATTGTTTTATAAAACTAAGTGCCAAACTTTAATTTGATTCGTTATAATTTTTCACCAGTAGAGAGCGCATGCGAGTCGTTAAAGTGACCTTCATTCCCTTAAGCTGCTGTGGTGTGGGATTATTATTAATGCCTCAGACAGTCAGACACATGCATGACTGTTAAGAGAGTAATCATCGATCCCAGCCTCCTCCCACTTTTCCAGTCTCCCCTCCAATCTGCTTTAAGCAAACGTCTGTATTACTGATGAATTAGGCCCTTTCTTTACCAGTAGATGGCGATATTGCACAATGTTTTCCCGCACCTGTCACCATGCTGCCTGATTTACTGTGATGAGGATTCACAGGTTACTGAGAAGCAGCAATGAACACAATACAATGATTAACTCAGAAAATGTACTTAAATATATATATGTAATATATCGATTCTTCCACATCATATTTACTTTCTATTATAGTGAAACAAATAAAATAGGTCCCCTGGAATTTATCTGTTGTTTTCTGAAAAATTGACATGGATCGGGGTTTTAATTATTAAAGAATACCTTTGAAATTGTGACCATTGTAAAGCCACATGCTAGTTTGTCTTATAACTTTAACGGACTCTGTCAGTGTTCAGGCTGATAGCCTAGTACAAGACCAGGTAACGTGTGAATGTGTTGAAAACACATCCTCGGGAACACCTGTGGCTTTTCAAATAAAAATAAACTTTCAAAAAGCTGTTTTTGTGTGTCGCGCCGACACGACAGATACTGACACCGAACACACGGTTGCCTTTCGTTGTTGCAAGAATGACTCTTCGGCTGGTCGGAGCGGACGCCGCGAACGCTCATTAGCTGGTTCACGACGTAGGAGGGGGTCCATCACTGTCCACTTGAGTCGCTAATCTAACTCAAAATTACAATGGCAAAGTATATCAAAAAAAAATTTCGTAGAATACATTAGAAGGGTAGAACCAGTCGCATTGTAAGTTTAATTCAGTTAATGAATTTAATTTCTTTTCGCTGGCACTTTTGCCCTGTTGGACGTTGCAGACCCTGCCCCTCCCGCTGGGTTTACAGGGTCACTGTCAGTTCGGCGTGAAAGTGAACCCCCACCCCTTGTGTTTAAATGCAAAGCGCCCCTTCTTTTCAGTTCAGGCCTATCCGGAGGATTAAACATGCGACACGGCCCCTGCAATCGCAAGAGAAAACAGGCCCCCACCCATTAGTAGCCGGATTTAGAAAGAAAAAAAAAAAACAAACCAACAGTGTTGATAGGAGAGGTGACTCAGAGGTCAGGCACTGAAAAGCTCGTTAATTGAAATCCGCACCCAAAATACACTCAAACTGCCCATTTTTCCTCCTTTAATTACGCACTGCAGTTCAAAGGCTACCCCCCCAGATATCATTTCAGTTGTTGATGGTCAGCAGAAGGGGGTACAGTAGGAGATGCAGGGAGGACGGTTCCAATCCAATTAAGGACCAGGGGGGGGCTTAAATGAGTCTGATTACTCTAAACCTGCCTTGTCAAATGCACAGTTTTCAGGATCAAAGGGGCCTCTGTGAGCATAATTACCCCCCCTGTGTAAAAAAGGGGCAAAAAAAACAATGGCCTGGCTTCTGGAGAACAGTTGACACTAGGTCTTTGTCCTTCGCAGTGTCCCCCCTCTGCCCGGTCCCCCCCCCCTGCCGGTTACAAAGGGCCTGCCCATCACTCAGACAACCCTGGCAGGATGCAGCCCCCACCCCTCCACAATGAGAAGGGAAGGCCGTCCAGTTAGGCCTAATATTGTCCCTCCAGGCCTCTCAGGTCTGTACTGCTTGTTAGCTGCTCTAAAGCTGTTTGGGTGTCTGTGTATTAAAATTACCCCTAAGCGTGATGGATTGACATGAATATATATTTTTTTTTGGGGGGGGGGGGGGTGTTCCGTAATTTTTTTCTTTCCCCCCACACTCCAGTTTTCTAGGCTTTCCTTTGCGTACGTACGGCATTCCTGTGTGGTTTGCAAGACGTTTCCAGGCCAATTTCATGACGCGGCTGCTTTTAATCATCTGCTAAACCAGGTTTCTGTCGTCTTTTGCCGCGTCTTTGTGGACCCGGGGAAGTAAAATCCGTAATTTCAAAGCATTTTTAATAACCGCCGGAAAGACGGGAACGTGTGACACAAAAATTAATAAGACATTATTGACAGTGCAGGTTGGTAATGGGAACAGTGATTTAACTAATGTCCCATGTATTGGTCTGTTAACGTATTGATTTTTTACGGAATGCTAGTGTCCAGGGATACAAGTCGCCTGATTACAAATATTTTTATGGATCTGTTGGCGAGTCAATAAAAGCAGGAACCTTCAAACTTACAGGCTGCAGAGTGTGCAGGAGAAGGGGACCCGAAGGAGACAGTGTTGTGTCTGTGTATTCGTCTTTATTGTCATAGCGCCAAAAAAAAAAGCTAGGTAGACTCCGGCCCCTGCATGCGACAGCTTATGATAGCTGGTTGTATAACTTCTGTTAACAGAGAAACGTATTACCACAACAGCTCTCCAGGGGGCGCCCTTTGTTCAAGCTGTTTTTGAAGATTGGCGAGAATGGAGGTTCTCTTTCCTCTTGTTACGAACGGTTGGCCGCCGTTTGAGTTATTGCCATTAAGTTGACGTGTGGCAGAAGGGCTGGAGGTCTCCCTTCCTTCGGTGATTAAGCGTAATGAATAAAAATCAACGGAAGACGCGGCTCTACGAAGGCTGCTCCTGGACAAGAATTTGCGGGGAAATTGTGGTCTGTCCGTGTCCGAGCCACGTGCTAAACCCCCCCCCTCCGCTGCATGTCGTCCCGCCACAGCGCTAGCTGAAGCACGTTTCTATGCTCACCCACGGCTGTTCTCAGCACAGGCGAAGAAAAAACGACGTAATGGAATGTAGAACATAACACCGTAAATGAGGCCTGCACTTAATATCCAGCCCGGTATGACGGAAAGACAGATTTGATGGTAATGTCCTGTTGTTCTTAAATACTGAAGTCATCCCTCAAGAAAACTGGGAACTTTACTGAAGTAATTCGTAAAAGTGCCTGTGAAGTAACGTTGTTTAAATTGCTTCAGAGATTAAATTCAGAGAATCAGCTGAGCTGGTGCAAGTGAAGGTGATGAGTCAAAAAAAAAATATATACGGAATTCAGGTTCTGCTGTTACGACGACGTTCTAGAAGGGTTCTGTGATCTCCGTGGCGATCCCAATTACGGTGGATCTGCTGAACAATTAACTCGGAGAACCTAAATGTGCGAGTTCAGCCAGATGTCGGCTGCGTGTGGCAGCTGTGTGTTCGTGGCTGGCTGTAGACCATGTGTGCCCGCTCTGACTGGATCTACTAGTCTTCTTGAATCATAAAATTAGATTTTTTTTCTTTCAATTTACCCCGGTCTTGTCTGCTTCCTGAATACATACAGAGGCACCCAGCTCGTGTAAATGCATCTTGAGAGAACAGGCTCTGTTTTATGCGCAGGTACCTTAGACAAATGAGTCCTAGTAGGCAGGTCATTAACCCCCCCTGATTTCTGGGTTTTGAGCTGTATAATAGCTAATTGTTTATATAAAAATCAGTTTTTACGGCATTTACCGTTTTAATTGAACGTACCTGTTTTAAATAGGTGTATTTATTTTGCCGGCTGCCACCCCTCACATGTGCCGCCTCCGCCAGCTGTCGCGTCTCGACCCCGGGACCAGCGGGTCACACCCCCAACATTGGGGACCCCTACCTGAGGACCCCTACCTGAGATCAAGCCGCGACTGATTAGCATGATTGTCGGCACAGAGCCGGGGATGTGGGTCGCCGTGGGTCATCTCCTGATGTGTTAATAAGGATTATACCCCTCCAGGATGAGAGCCCCCACCAACAAGGCTGGAAAAGCACAAGAAATCTCCCTAATCCCCCAATTAAGCCCCCGCCATCCCCGGTCCTGTTTGTCCACCTCCAGGGGAGAAGCCCTATTGTTTGCGGTGGAATTACTAAACAGATGAGGGGTCAGATAAGGGGATGATGCGGATCTTTGGCGGGACTGGGGGGGCGAGGGCGGGGTGAAGTATACCTTTGAAAGCCTCTGATAACGCTCTGTAATCCAGTCCTTCAGGGGTCTGCCTGAGTTCAAGCCCAGGGCCACGAAACTGAACCCCCCCCCCCCCACACACACACCACCTCTGTCGATTTTGCTTATATTGTTTCAAGGCAACTGTCGCAATGTTGGACGTAATCAGATTTGACGACATTGTATTGGATATTGATCAACCAGTTTATCCATCAATCTTCCACCCATGTTTTTGGGGTGGGGGGGGGCTTTGACGAGGCAGGGGCACATCAAAGAGCATCATTCTATATACAATCAATCTATGCAAAAATCAAGCAGTCCGTTCAGATCGATTCGAGAAAATATTTCTGTGATTTAAGATGTTAAATCACACCCTTTCATGTTTGAAAAGTCAGAATGACTACAGATGGCTGTAATACTTCTTGCTCATTTTCCTCACTCGTTTGTTTTTTTGCCAAATGAATGAGTCTGCTAATCTCTCTCACTGTGTGTCCGTAGTCCAGGATTCAGGGAGGATGCATGGAAGCTTCAGATGAACCAACTTATTAGGAATCAGTCAGGAAATGGGAAGTTCAGGCTCCAAGTTCAGTCCTGAGCAGAAGGCGGCTGGTTCCTCACCAAATCTCGCCTCGGCTTCCGCTAGGTGGAGCACAGCTGTTAGCCGCAGACCGGCCTGGGTTGCACATTTACATTCATTTATTTAGCTGATGCATTTGTCCAGAGCGACATACAGGCGCGGTGAAAAGTACGTCAAGCTTACAGCTGTCACGGAGCCAAGAAGTGCTGCTAGGCTGAGATTCCAGTGAGTGACAAATGCAGGAGATAACATGTGCAAGATAGTCGTGGAGAAAAGGAGCTTCAGCAGCACTGACTAAGACATCGAGTCCTTAATCAGAAATGCTATAAATCTGCGATTAGCCTCGGAAGCGACATAAAATCAACACGCAAATATCTCCCAAGAGACGGTCTAGTAAGAAACTTGGTTTTAGTGCAATACAGAAAAACGCAGAAGGGTATCTAGTAGTGGTGAGCAGGTCCACGTCGTCCAGGAAGTGTTCCTTCTCCTTCTTTGCTTGCCTCACCTGTGTGGGGGGGGGGGGGGGGTCGTGACAGTAAAGGTACAGCTTGCCTAAGACTCTCCCCCCTGCCCCCGCCCAGGGAATCCTGCTGAAACGGAGCGGCAAGTCGCTCAACAAGGAGTGGAAGAAGAAGTACGTGACCCTGTGTGACAACGGCCTGCTGACCTACCACCCGAGCCTGCATGTGAGTGTCCCGGCCTCGCTCGCTTTCCGGAAGGTTCCGTGTGGACGTCCCTCTGTGTTTGTCCAGACTAACAGGGACCCGCAGACATTTTCCATTGCATGCTTCAGCACTGCTGGTCAGTAGAATTAATTTGGCTTGCAGGCCTGCTTTTGCAGTAGAGGGATTAGCATCTGTCCAGTGTATAACTTCTACGATGTATCACCGATATAATAGAAATTCTCCTGGGATTTGAACCTATAACCACCTTCTGAGACACTGCACCTCTAGGAGGAGTTCTGTGGCCAGGTGCCTACATATCTAATAAGCTATCCTTCCACACCTGTTCTAAAGACCATTTTAGGAATTTTAAGTTTTCAAATTCTATTATTAAAAGGTACCATCCACAAGAAGCATGTTTGCATTATAAACCTTCTTATTTAACAGACTCTATATATCAGGCATGCCATGTTTGTCACAGAGCTTTCTGTCCGGACTGCGACAGTCCGAGTTCACCTGTCTTTCCGGAACATCGCTCAGGCTTTGTTGGATGGTTCCGGCAGCGTTGGGGCCTATGGGTACCGAACGTCTCCGGCAAGTGGCCGGGGTGGGTGGGGGGGGGGGGCGGCGGCTGGGCCTTCAGCCTCCCGTTGCGTCCTGCCCCGTCGCGCGCTAATGAAGCAGTTGCCACATAGCTCCGCCCCCACGCTGGCTTGTGTTGATTACGGTGCTCAGTGGTGGCACCCGGGCGCCTGGACATCAGTCTCTGTCAGCGCCCCCCAGCGCCACCCCCCAACCCTGCCCCTGCAGCGGCACTAATGCCTCTTAAATACCCTTCCTCCCTCTATCCTGCTCTCCCTCTTGTGCTCTTAATCCATGCCTTCCTCTTCTTCCCGATCCCCGTAATCCTCATCCTCTTCTCTCCATCCCCGTCTCTTTTCATGCACCGTGCCCCCCCCCCCGCCCCCCCCCGCCCTACTGGCCAGTAGGTGGCCTCGCCTGACTGTGGCTGTTTAGACAATTTTGAGGGGGGGGTGGGGGGTGATGGGTGAGCAGCATTATACCCCATAACGCTTAAGCTCAGCCAGCCCCGCTGGTCGGATGCCACCGAAAGCCGTTTCGGGCCCCAGCCGCGTATCTGCCAGGCGGCCTTCCCGCTAACGTCCGAGGGAAGAGCCCATAACGAGACGGCGGAACGCAGAACCGGCCCTCGGCGGAAGGGAGCCGATGCCCTTATCGGCAGTGATGATGGGAATCGCCGCTAATGATGCCGGGTGATTAGGATCCGTCTCCGTCCCGGCGAATCCCAGGCGAGAAGACGAAGCGGGCGCCCCCCAGATCTCGGTCACCTGGTAGCCTGTGTCAGCACCCCTCGCCAGCGGAGTGATCGGGGAGGGAGAGAGAGAGAGAGAGAGTGCGAGGCTTCCTTCCACTCTGTAGTCAGCCGTGCCATTCTCACAATCACCGTCTGTTAATTCTATCTGCTACATCAATTAAATTGTTTGTGGAAACTAATTGAATGTGGCTTAATCACACATCTTAATAGCTTTACACGCTCCGAACTGGCTGTTAATTCCAGTAATAAAATGAAATGAGGGCGCTCACTGGGTAATTAGCAAGAAAGCTTGCGAAGAAATTAGTGCTTTATGGCGTGTAGTAAAAGGAGGCGAACTGGCGGGGGCTTCGATGGCCGAGCCCTCCCGCTCTTTTTTTCTGCTGATCACAGTCGTTTTCGCCCCCCCTCCCCCCATTTATTTACTTGTTCAGAGAAGCACAATTCATTTGTTTTTCCCACTTTAGCTGCAGTTCCGGTGGCCGGGTTCTGAGTGTGAAATAATATGAATGTTAATAACTGTTGGATGTCTGCCCCCCCGCCCTCCTGACTGGACCGGGGGTGGGGTCCACCCCTGTTTTGGCTGGGGATCCGATCGTTGCGTCTGTTCTCCGCTGATCTACGTACCTTCTGTGACATTTTGGGTTTTGCTCACCTGGTTCATCGGGCGTCGCCGTTTCCGTAACGGTCTGATCCATCGCCATGACGTTTTCCGTCTTCCCAAGTGAAGATCCCAGCGATGGCCGTGATTGGTTTACCAAGGATCATGTCTCCATAGGAAGAGCTGAAGATGGCTCTTAGTTACGACACAGGATGTCTGGGAAGAACAACAGTTGAACTGCTTCGTTTGAAGCTGAGATTGTGTAACTTATATTCCATTTAATGTACAGCTGATTGAATTCTAAAAATCGCCTGCTGATTATCTGCACCCTTTATTAAACATGAATGGTATTAACAACTTGACCAGTGCGATGAGAAGAATCGCCTTGTTGAATTCAAGTGCTCGCGTTTCTTTTCTGTGATGACGCTGGTGCACTGAGTGTATGTATGACTGTCTGTGCATGTGCCCTTCAGGACTACATGCAGAACGTGCACGGCAAGGAGATCGACCTGCTGAGAACCACGGTCAAAGTTCCCGGGAAGAGGCCCCCCAGGGCGGTGGCCACGGTCGCCCCCACCGCCAGCCCGAAGACCAATGGGCTGAGCAAGGACCGAAGCACCCTGCAGCTGGGCACGGCAGGTATGGACAATGGCGGGTATGGACATGGCGGGTGTGGGCACGGGCACGGCGAGTATGGGCACAGGCATGGTGGGGTAGGGCACGGGCATGGTGGGTAGGGCACGGGCATGGTGGGTAGGGCACGGGCATGGTGGGTAGGGCACGGCTGGTAAAGGTATGGCAGGTACAGGCATGGCAGGTTAAGGACAATGGCCTGTCACACGGCGCAAGTATGAGCTAACGCCACGCTGTCCTTCACTGGGCGGCTTCCACATTAGTTGAATGTTAAAATAGTGTCTGACATCTAATTGAGGATGGTTTAGAGAATTCACCCTGGAAAACACTTGTTGAGCTACCTAAATGGGCAAGCAGTACAAGCAGAAAACGCTTCCCCATTCATACAAAGAGAGGTGAAATATTGAAAGCATTCAGAATCTGACCTGTAACCATGAATGTGACGTAACGACATGTCTGACGCTTCGGCCAAGAGTGGTGCTCAAGTTTGTGAGATCGATAGTTTCCTGCAGCCACCATTCAGCCTAAGACTGTCTTCCTCAGACTGGGACCCCCCCGCCCCCCAACCACGTCCACTGGACTGACCTGTCTCTGCGTGACGGAATTAACATGCTGCATGTGGGTGTACCCTTGCTAGCCCACCTGATTGGCTCTTGAAGCTGATTAGGGTTCAGCGGAACGCGGATGCGCGCGGCTAAAAGAATCCTGGGAGATGAGGAGGTGGGGCTGCTTGAAAACGAGGCCGTTGCTCGACATGCAGGACCGTGCCGGCTGAGGATTCGCTGCCTCACGCGATGCGGAGCCCCCGACATTAATGGGGGCTCCTGGATATACTGTCCTGTGGACCCCGGGGGGGGTGGGGGCAGCTCTAGCACAAGACCACTGATGCTACAAGGCTTTGCTCAAGTGCTCTAGGGAGGAACTCTAGGGCAGAACCAGGCTTCCTGTAACCAGGGACGTGAAAAACCAGAGGAGACGGGGGAAGATGTACCCTATCACATCTAATTTGGCTTCATTCACCCCTCCTAATAAATAGACCTCTGCCTTTAGTTTTCTCGTTGTGTGTCCCCCAATATGAAACACTCTCCTACGCCCTTGCCAGTTTGTGAAACAGAAACTTCTAGTAACTTTGCTTTTGGGGGAGTTTCTCAGAGCTAATTAGTCCATGTGTCTTTACAAAGAGCCCACATTTTTATGGAGTTCTGCTGTTTATCCACGTAATGCTTTTTCCGTTTCCCCAGTTACTGCGTTTCGTCTACGACCCCTCCGGCACAGACCCTTGATTTGGCCCATCGTTCGAATTTTTGAAGGCCTCTTTATAAAGCAGTTGTTGTTTATCTGAGCCGAGCCTGGGTTCCGTGTCAGGCCCCGCCGAGCACCCATTAGGCCCGGAACAGGACGCGGGCGAAGTCCTGGAGATTTTGTTATATGGTGGCGACTGCATTTCCCCGAACGAGCCACTAGGGGCAGTGTGGAGCAGCGCTGCAGAAAGTCACAATGGGACTTAGGTACTGCAATTAAGGGTAATTAATACAAATTAGGAGAAGGAGCCCTTGGGGCTCTTTGAGAAAGAGTGCAAGTGGAGGTGGGAAGGTACAGACGGACAATAATCCGCTACAGCGCACCGGTAGCTATGTTGGGTGAGAGTGATCTGTGGGCCCAGTCCTCGGTTTTCTCCATCCCACGACCCGCCCTCCCTCGGCCCCCACCCCTCTCACCAGCGCAAGGCCCGAGCCATCCTGGCCACGGTCCAATCCGGCGGCACAGTTAAAGAGGTTAATTAGTCCAACAGAGGGCAGCTGACAGCGTGCCCAGCCATCGGGGGTGGGGCGGCGTGATTTTCCAGCCCGCAGATGATTAACCTTCAGGAGGTGGAGGAGGAGAGGTGCAGGGTCCCTGGGCTGCGTGAGCGGCGTCCCATTAATGCTAACTAGGTTTTTAACTCGCAGGGCTGTCGCGTAAGTGTGGGCCGCTCGCCCGTCCCGGGAGGGGACTCTCTCGGACTGTTCTGTCCTCCTGGCGGGAGCGAGAGCCCAAAATAAAGGCAGAATGGGGAGCACAACTTCCTCAAACACCGCTCTAAAGTAGGTTTGGGCCCAAAGCTAAAAGCTAAAATCCGCCGCTTTTTAGGTTCTGCGCACCTTTAAGCGGCCGTTTTTTTTTGTTTTTTTTTTTTACAGCAGGTTAATTCCTTACAAATAATCTGCTATAAATAAAACTCAGGGGTTGCAATGCAGGTGCCTCTGGGACAGAGAGAAATCAGTTTCTTCTGCGGTTTCCAAAAATCACCTTTTATTTTATTTTTTTGTCAGGCCGCTCCGGTCCCTTCCTGTCCCCCCCCCCCACCCCCCACCCCACAGTTTCAGCACCAGTCCACTCAGAAAAACGGCGCTAATCTCCGGGCGCGAGAGAGGAGGTTATGAATCACAGCGTGATCCCTGGAGTGAAGGGCCTGCACTTGATTATCCGATCTGATTTTGATTTCATTAGGCATGCAATTGATGAAATGAACAAAGGGGTAATTTTTCATTCACGGAAGGTGAGGCGGAGCTCCGTCTTTTTCTTTCCTAATTCATCCACTGTGCAGATCTAAAAGGCCTTTTATGAACAGAGCTGTTTGGGTGGGGGGCTCTCAGACAAGGCAGAGCTGGATATGTGAGGGGTGTGTGTGTGCGGGGGCTGGAGAGGTGTGTATCTGGACAGGACACAGATTGAACATCTCTGCCGCATAGTCCCTGGCAGATTTTAAATATTATTATCCTCTTAACAGGCTGTCACTCGTGTCATATTACATCAAAGTGTTAATGACCCCCATCAGTTTTGATCAGCGGCTTGTATGGCAGCTGGGGGGGGGGTGGGAGGTGGCTGGCCTTTGTGCTGTTCAGGTGGCCCGTGACCTGCTGTTAGGGTCGGGCCCAAGCCGACCCCGTCTGTGTGTGTATAAACATTTCCCCAGCCTGATGTGCACGCGTGTCCAGCAGACGGCTTCGGTGTGTGTGTGTGTGTGTGTGTGTGTGTGTGTGTGATTTCATGTGTTTTCGTGATCGTTCTCTATCTGAGAGGATTGTGCTGCCATTCTGAGGTTTTGGGTGCATGTGAGAGT
>JAODJU010000016.1:5142-17732 GCA_026776725.1 Gnathonemus echidnorhynchus | reverse complement strand
AGCTGCCCCCTCCACTGGGAGTGAAAGATTAATTTTCCTGCGCCCAACAGGATAATTACTGACACTAATTAGACATAATTATGTGAATTTGATACACTTATTACTCCCGGTAATGGGAAAGACGCATTATGTTAACAAGAGCCGCCGTGCCCCTCCTGTCTTTACGCGTGACGTGCTGCAGTATACCAGCCGCCCCTAGTTGCCGTGGTTATGGTTAGGAATCTTCAAAGTGTTCCAGAAAAGTCGCAAAGTGAGTGCGGCGCTCCCTGGGGAAAGGTTTGGCCAGGTCGTGCGTGTATCGCTTGCGACTTCGGACCTTGTGAGTCACCTTCCGGCTTTCGGTGAAATTCCGTGGCGCAATTAATAGCCTAAATAAATACAATTAGGTCTTGGCGTGATTCCAGCGGGAGTTGCCGTTAATTAGTCGCCTCTGTTCCGAAAAGGGGTTCGTATGAACTGTTTGAGGGAGCGCCTCTCTCTCAGCTGGACCCGGAACCCAATCGGGAGGCAAAACTAACCAGAATCAGAAAGAAGTTGCATTGTATCGTATTGTGCGGAATTTAATATTTGGCTTTATGGTTGCGAGATTTTTTTTAGATGTGTTTTTGTTTGCTCGGTACCAGGAAAAAGATGTTGCTGGCTGTTAAGTTTGCAATAAGCTTGGGATTTTGGGTGTTCTTGTTCTTTGGTTCTTTTGGGGCCTGTGACTTTGGAGTTTGGGCTGGAATCATTTTAATTAAAAGCATTGTAGTCTGGGCTGGTTTTAGCAGCTGGATGCCGTGTAAAGAGCTGTAACGACGCGAATTAAGAATCATGGGGCCCTCAGGTTTTTTAATACCCAATAATTTGCTCCTTTCTGAACTCCATTGGTCATATTTAGTGACTTCTGAACTCCGGGCAACATATTCAGCTGTAGGAAGTGAAAATAAAGTAGAAGGTGGTTAACTGGGGTAAGTACCAGTCGAAGCTGTCTGGGAACTCAGACTTGATTGGCGCTTGTTCTTCCCAAAATCCACCGGGAGTCTGTCTTCCAATCCCTGTCCTTCTCAGCATAGGGCTGCAGTATTGCGGCTCTCCTGTCCCAAAGAGGGCGTAAGAGGTCTTCTAACTCATTGTTTTTGCCTGTACAGGCTTGCCATTGCTTTCCCCAGCATATAACCGTTAATGTCCTGGACAAGTGTTTTGAGGACTGTAGTCTCACAAGTTCCACATGACCTTGAGATGATCTCACGTTTGGGTAAAGACTCAGGTTTACCCTAATTCAGCACCCAATTGTACCAATAAAGTGATTAAGGTTTTGATGGGAACCAGAAGTGTTTTTGGCCATTGGCGAATGAGTAACGGGAGATCGCTGTTCTGTGAAGCCCTGGGTGGTCAGTGAATCCTGCCATATTTTATGTGCCGTATTAAGCTGCTGTACTGATTAATGCCCATGTGTCTTAGGGAGAGATATGCAGTGGGTCCCTCATATCCGCGGTTTCAGTAACCACAAGTTCATTTATTCTCTGTTTATTGTGGTCCAAAAAAAAAAAGTTTAGAAATTCCAGTTTAAGGTTCATAAGTTTCAAACCATTTCAAACTTCTATCCGGTGTGTACCCACAACAGGCCAAGAAATTTTTAAACAAATACGTTTTTCTCATTACGGGTTATGTATAGGTACATCATACCCGTACATATTTTTCATTGTAAAAAGCGTAATAGTAGCCTGATTTTCCATTGTTCCAACATTCTTTGAGGGGTATAAAAAGCATGAATTTCACTGCTCTGCCATCCCTTGATACATGATATTTTTTTCATTGCTCTATCGTCACTTTACGCTAAAACGTCAGAATCCCTTTCATTTGAGAGTGCAGTGCTATACAATACTGTGTAACAATGCACAATGTACTTTATTATTACTCTATGTAATGTTAGTAATGTCTTACTTTGCCATGTGTATGTACACAAAAATTACGTTATATGGGGTCGCGGTTTCAGCAATCCGCTGATCTTGGAACACATCGTCCTCAGATAGGGGAACTACTGTATAAATGTCTGTATATAACTGAAGTCTGTTTAGATTAGGGGTGAAATTGTGTAAAATTTAAGCTTGAATTTGTCCTGTGCTCTGCCTGACAGTCATGTGGGGACCTAGACTGACACTGTGACCTGTGTTTGGTGGGAGGGTGGGATGCGTTTGGCTCCCCAGCAGCAGCAGGGGTCTCCAGCCCACACGGTACTGTTCTGCTCATGAATTAATAAAGTGGGGGGGCATAGGGGTGGTGGGGGGGGGAGGCGGCGTGCCGCAGAGCGTCTGATTGGGAAGTGGAGAGAGACCGACAGCCAGCACTGGGAGAGATGGATGTGGCAGTCAGAGGGCTGAGGAGAGATAATTACCGTTCGGAGTGTATCTTGTTAATTAAGGGCTAATTAGAGGCTGAGGCTTGGGGGGGAGGGGGTGGGTTTACACATGTAGCGTGGAGAGACGAACGAGAGAGATCCAGTGACAGTGTATTAAAGCGCGCACTGGCAGAGAGAGAGGAAGAGAGAGAGAGATCCTTCATAACCGGGGAAAATCTCCCTGCAGCAGCCGTTAAGCCAAGATGGCAAACTTCATCTGACATCCTGGACATGCATTCAGGTTTTAGCGATATAGACTGCCCTTCAAACAATCCGTCCATATTTCACACCCTTTATATGGTTCAGGGTCGTGCTGAGCCTGCAGCTTTTTCCAGTTAGGCCACAGAAAACTGCGCTACCATTTACATTAACTCATTTATCTGACGCTTTCATCCAAAGCGACTTACATTAGAGGGAAGTGTTATATTTTTTCCTCTTTTACCATACCCCCCCCCCCCCCAAAAAACAAACTATCTGTAAAAGCCTTACTGTATTGATCTGAATTTTCCCACACAAACAACTATGAGGGCATCAAAGTTCCTGGAGAACCTTTAGTGTTCAAGTGTGCAGTATGTAGATGTTTCAAATGATGTTGCAATACAGTTGTATATGGACATATATAAATCAGTACAAGTTCTTGCAGGTAACCTAGAAGTTCCGCTCATTCAATTGGGTCCGCGTGATGGAAGCGTATAGCTGTTTCACCATCGCACCTCAAAGCTTTCCGGAAAATTCAGTCCGAGGACTGATGACTGTGGGTTGCATTTTATGTAATTTTATCGTGAATGTGGTATGTGTGCCATGCGCTGAATATTGGGGGGAGGAGATGATGTTTCTGGGTTCCCCCCCCCCCCCCCAAGTCATTCATGTATGACTTTCAGGGTTTTCGGAACTACCTCTTCCCCGACTGTCTATACTCTGAACTTGCAGATTCAAGCTGGGTATCTTAACCGTGCCACCCGCCTCTTCCCACAGGTGCCCCCCACTCAAATAGCAGCACCTCCCTGCAGTCGGACCGTTCCGCCAGCGGCATGAACCTGGTCGGCTTCGGCAGCAAGCCGGACGGTCTGCACCAGCGCTCCTTCTCCGTGTCCAGTGCCGACCAGTGGAGCGAGGCGGCCGGCAGCACTGGAGCCAGTGAGTGCGGCGACTCCCTTCCCTCCTCTCGCTGATAATGGCTTCCTTCCCTTCGATGCTACCTGTTTCTTCTGTGGGGGCAGGAGTGCGTGGTAATGTGGGTTCATCCCCCCTAGGGGGGCAGTTTGGTGGAGGTCTGGCCATGACCTCCATAGATGTCAGTCATCGCTCGTCGACCTTCAGTTTCCACAGAGACTGCGAGTTTTTGCGCAGGGTCATGCATGACCTCGTGGCTTCCAGGTCTGGGAGGCTCAGTCTCCCACGGCAATTGCATGGGGATACTTGCCATCAAACCTCAAATACCCTGGCCCTCCCCATCATCGGGCCGTTTCTCTCAGACCAGCTACTCATGTAGCTCATGTACTCATGTAGCTGGTCTTTTCTGTGAGCAGTTATGCAAGCGACCTGTCAGGGATCACCAGACGTCTAATCCGAGATCATTCCCATGCAGAGAGAGAGCTCTGTAGCGCATGTGGAACCGTTATTGCAGTGATGGTACAGGTCAAAAGAACCAGCTTTGCCGCAAGCCGGGGGAGCGGCGTATATTGCCGCCGTTAATTAATACAAAGCTAATTACGGCAGAGTAACGATTAGGGAGAGGAAGACGATGATAATGTTGGCGGCGAAGGCGGTAGTCATCACGGTGATGATGATTACCGTGGCGATGACAGGCGATGGCGTCGGAGTGTATTAGCGGCCGTGTGAGGAGGAGGGGGCGAAGGTTATTTGCTGCCCGGGCCCCTGCCTTGCAGAGGCACTCGAGTGAAACGAAATGATACATTCGCCTTGCGTGACGACTCCGCTGCCTGGATTGGGAAATAGATGCCTTTTCGGGGGCAACATTCATCACCGGTTATTTCTCCCTCCTTGTGGCTGGCACTAAAAAAGCACTTAAATGCACATCAGCGGAATAACAGTCATCTCCATGCATGTTTGCTCCGTCGTGGTTGTCATTAGCGATGCACTACAAACCCCCCCTGCACGCCCACCCCACCGGCCCCCCCGGCAGTTTAAAGAGTGCTCTTTAGGAGTACCAATGGAGCCCCCGACCGTGCGGCCCGTGGTCCCAGCACCGCAGCTCGCTCGAAGTGGGGTGGGGGCATGAGGG
Source organism: Gnathonemus echidnorhynchus (assembly GCA_026776725.1). Lineage (NCBI taxonomy): Eukaryota > Metazoa > Chordata > Actinopteri > Osteoglossiformes > Mormyridae > Gnathonemus > Gnathonemus echidnorhynchus. The sequence goes on along the minus strand of JAODJU010000016.1, from coordinate 13,107 downwards.
GAGGCATGGCGATGGTAGCGGCGGCGTAGTAGGATGTGGATGGTTCCGCTCCGGGGGCTGAACGGGCTGCTCCGACCGGCCGCCTCCCTGCCCTGCCATTGCTTAACGGTCCTCTCCGTGCTTCGAGGGCCCTATTATTTTTGTCGGAAGGACCAGAGGGAACGGGAATGGGGGTGAGGGGGGGACGGTACACTAAAACACCCCAGCAGTTGGGCAGGTCAAACTTTTGCAAGAAAATCTCGGCCCATCGTTCGAGACACAAATGGCTCCCTTCAATGGGAAAGCTCTGACATGCGATTCGTTCGGTAAATGTACCGCTGTAACGCTCAAGGCCTCTGACGCGGCATGACACGTGAGACGCACATCTGGTTCGCACCTGGTTTTCCGTGAACAAATCGTGATGGAAATTTATATCTGGCGACTTATCAAGCCACTATCCCAGGAGCTCTGCTGAAAATCTGCAAAGTACGTTGAGGGTCCAGCTATCCTTTTTTCACCCCCGGGCAGGTTCCTTAGCCTTATAATCCTTTATGTTAAGAAATCACGTGCTCTTTGGCAACAGGGTCTTGAGTCCCCTCTCAGTTACCACAGTATATTATCCTTGGTGAAGGTTGCAGGTTAACATGCGACGTGCTCCTTTCATCACGAGGCCCAGATTAATGAGGTCCTTCAGAATAGATGCACCGTGGCCCAGGTAAGCCGCGTGTACGCTGCTTGTGAATATTGAACGCGAGGCTTTTGATTAATTCACACCGACCTGCAGAAAGCCTCAACCCATCGTATATATTAATCGCTCACTGTCATGTGCTGCTTTTAATCTTCGGATAAAAGGCTGAATTTAGCCATTGTCCTTCATTTGTATGTTGTTTTTTTTTGTTTGCGTGCCTGTAACCAATGAGGTTTTAAGTCTTTAATTAACACTAAGCGTGGGGCATCTTTAAGAAATTAGCATCTGCTCACATTTTGAATTTTATCGCTAAAGTTAGCGATAGATCTTTAGCTAGCCCCAGAGGGGTCAGTCTCACCCTCGTCGGCCTCGTCTCCGGGTTTTAAATAATGTGTGTAATTCGATGGGAGACCATGTTTACCAAAGCATTCCGCCGCCCTTTCCGAGTCGGCCCCCCAAAAGGGGGGGGGTTGATTTCTTCGCCGGGGCTGTAATGAAGTTTGACATTTAGTCTGGAGAGAGAGCCAGTGCGGGGATCAGGCCTTGATTAGCACACTCTAATTGACGATAATAAGGAGGAGGCCGTGATTGTTTCTAATTTTGCCATTAATTGCAGCCGTTGGCTTTGATTGAGGACCGGTTTTCGGCTCGCCGTGTCGAGGGGGTGGCGAAATCACCGTGTGCCGCACCCGGCGCCTCTCGAATTACGGCGGAGTGGCGTCTTTGAGGAACAGAAACTGCCTGCCTGGAGACCTGTTAGCGGCGGCCGCCCCCCCTCCCCCTGCCTCACCGGCAATCTTCATCACCGAACGCGCTTAAACTGTCGCCGCCCCGCCGGGCCGTAATGTGCTGTAATCACAGGTTAGGCCCATACCTATTCCGCTGCCCGCAAGAGCCGGCACTCAGCCAAGTGCCGGAAGCCTCCGGATCTAAGCCTGCTTCATTACGCTCTCCTTTCCTCGCCGCTTTGCGTGAACGTAAGCTAATCACCCCTCCCGGTTCGTGGCGGTGAAGCTGGTTGGCCGCTTCAGGCCTGAACACCTTATTCCTCCAAGTCCCGCCTCCACCACAGTTCAAAAACAAATGCAGGGACGTTAAACAGGGATCCGTTATCGGCAGTGTGAGCGTGTGCAGTACGGCTCCTGGGGAATTCGACCCGCTGTACTGCCCATTACCAAGTCCTGGTTTGTTCTGTGCAGTCTTGGTAAACGGTCTCAGTCATATTGGCGTGTTCAGGCTTTCAGATCTACATGCCATGCTCTGGAAGTGGAGATTGCTGGTGTTAAGTCGTTCTGTTTAATCATCATTCCTAACACTAACCTACTGTGTCTGACCTCCCACACTGCTTTCCCAGCAAATTAAAATGGACGGGCATTCGATATCCAGTAACTTCCATCTGTCCCATGTTCAGTGCAGGGGCCTCAGACTGAGCACGTCAGCTGCTCCTGGGCTGCGTCACTGGCCGTAAAACTGAATCGCTCTAAGCTCTCTGCTGCGCTGTTTTCATTGGCAAATCTCTACAAAGAGCCTTGTTTAGCTTTAATCAAGGATTCCAGCAGTGGGCTGTTTCGATGTGATCAAACTGACCTTGATCAAAATCATTTTAAGGAGGAACCAGTTTAAAACTAAAATTAAAAATGTTGTAAATGCTTTTTTTTTTTTTCCTTCTCTAGAATTTGTCCTGCTTTCCAGGCCGAGATTCTTGCAAAGGCCAAGCAAGGTGGCGTAATCCCAGCCTGGCCTGGTCTGTCTGCGAGGTCGTGTTGTACAGGTGGATGATACTAGGGGTCATTTTCTGCAACATTAGGGACAGGAATTGATAATTAAAAGTGTTTATGGCCGGATGTCCCCCCACCTCTCCCGGGGGACCCCACCCCTTTAACCCCAAGCGACATGAAATGAATGTCGCTCGACACAAGCAGGCTTACGGTCGCTGTACAGCCATATGGAACAGCCCGGAATGGGACAGACGCTGAAAGGGGTGGGGTGGAGGGGAGGGGGGGGCAGCTCATTGGACCCTAGTGCCCCCAGCTGTCTTCGCCAGCTAATGGTGTGTCTCTGGGGGGGGCATTGTAGGAGAGCCTGGGAAATTGGAGCAGACACCTAACTGTGCGTTTGTGTGTGTGTGTGTGTGTGTGTGTGTGTGTGTGTGTGTGTGTGTGTGTGTATGAAGACATCCAGGGCTGTAAGCAGGCAGCAGATCCTCATGAATATAATCGTGTTCGTATTGGTGTTTGCATCCTGCTCTGATAATTAATCACAGCTCTGTGTTTGCCGATACGTCCCGTCTTGTTTCCCGCGGCGCCGACCCCCCCACCCCGGCTGATTAGTTCTCAGCCCTGCGTTTGGCGTCCGGGACGCCAATCTCATGCAGGAAGCGTTGAGGAGCCAGCGCGCAAGTTTGTGTGGCCGCGTTTGCACTGTTTCTAAGGGCATGTTGTCAGTGCGTCCGAGTCGCGCCCCGCGACCGTGCGCGGCTGGTAGCCTGCAGCCTAGGAGAACTTCAGTGCTCCTCAACCCCCTGCTGTAACCATCAGACTCCCGGAAGACCGAGCCGCCTCTCCTGTCAGAATAAGTAATGACCGAATTAGGCCCTATATTGTACACTGGGTAATGGCAACCCTACACGGTAATTATAATATGGGCAACTGAGTACAACAAGCGAAGCCCCCTCAGCCCCTATCCCGCACCCCTCTGCCCAGGGCTGGAGGGTGGGTGGGGGGGCTGCAGGAGGAGATAAATGTCGTTTTCCACACTACAATGAGCCTTTTATGGGGGACAATGGCGAGATCTGCTGGCTCCCGTACGCCGTGTGGATGAGCAATACGCGGGCCTCTCAATGGGACCCTCCCCGCCCAATCTGTCTGACGGCCCTAATGTTGTCCGCAGGACATGGGGTCGGGTCGGGTCGGGGGGAGCCAGGGCCAGATAACGGGTCCCTCACGGACGACTTTTTCGGAAAGATAGCAGGAGTAGGATCCAGGTTAATATCTCATTTAGAAAAGCACTCCGGAAACGCAACACCCGCTTTGTGCCTCTTCCAACCCTGTCTCACACTCGTACGGGGATCATGGCCTTCGGCTAACCCAAATGGCCATCCCTAACCCCCAGCCGGGTTCCCGTGGCCCAGTCCAGCCCTCCATTCCTGCTGCTCAGTTCCTCTGGGTGTTGTGTTCCTGGCAGCCTGCTTCTCATTCTCCCTTTCCTCCCCTCTCTCCTTTGATTGGCTGTTTCCTTTTACCGTTGGCCGTGATTGGATACACTTTCCTACAGTAACCTTGGAAGGCTTCGCACCTGATATTCAGACTTCCCGGGGTGTATTGAACAATTAACCGACTGTGTAAACAGCATCGTAGGCCATGGCTCATATTGTCAGCTCTGCTCAAGCCATAACGGCGACTATTTTCACAACATCAGAAGCTACGTTTGAAATATTTTCCGCAATTAAAGTGGGACACACTGGGGCTTCTAAGCTGAGACACGTGCAGTTAAACTGCTGTTCCCACAGACGTCCTGCATGCTTTCATGCTGGGGGAAGGGAAAAGTTGTTGTTTGGTGATTTGGCAGGGATTCTGTGCATCGTTTTTTCTCTGCCTTGAATAACCGAAAGCCCCTCCCTCTGTGACTGTGTCCTCAGCTAACGGCCCCGCCGAGTCCTTGAGCACCAGTCCGAACGTGTCCAGCGCCACCAGCCCCAAACTGGAACCGCCGCCGTCGCCGCACGCCAACCGCAAGAAACACCGACGGAAAAAGAGCACGGGGATCACCAAACCCGACGGCCCGTCTGCAGGCAACGAAGGTGGGGTGGCGCAGTGATAGCTGGGAGGCACGTTGGTGACCTCAGAGGTGAAATGTAGGATTTCAGATTTAAGCAAGTATCAAGGTTTATTGTCACGTGTTGCTACAATTGCAGGGGAGGGGACCGGTGCACCAAGGGACAATAACACCAAACCCAGCACAAAACACACAAAGTTTAGAACCCAGTGTTTATTGATGGGAATCCGCCCAGTTCAGAGTCTTCATAGATGCTCGAGATCAGTTACCATTAAGAGATTTTATTTGGGATTGGGATTCAAGCTAAGTACAAGTGCACGTGGTAGGGAGGAGATTCTTGGGATACAAGTACAGTGCTAGAATCACTGGATTGCAGTTTTAAATGCAGTTGTAGGTAGTTGAGAAGGAGTGGTGAGACTTCATCGATGTCCTGGTATAACCCAGCGCTGATAGTGGGTCTATAAGGCTGAACAGTGTGTTCAGATGTGAGACCTGTCCGTTGTCAGGCTTGTTTATTACAAAAATACCCAAGGGAGTAGTGAAGGCCTCCGCATCCCTGCCATCCTGCCACGTCCGTTTGGAGCTTCATCATCTCCCGCCTCGCCGCCGTCCCACCCGCCTCATCAGCCCGCTGGCTGGGACGACACCCCCGGGCTGCCCGGCCAGCCTACCATCCATCAAAGAAGGGCGTGATCGGGGGGAGGTGGGGGGTGGGATAGTGTCAGGAGGGGACGCTGGGGGCGGGGCTGGCCCATTTGTTTGGGTGCAGCGTTTGGGGTGGCGCCTCTGATGGATAGCAGGTGGAGGAGGCAGAGACGAGAGGCCCCACTGTGTCCACGTTAGCGCTGATGAGATCCTATATCGGGTCAGAAGGAGACTGCAGTTACGTCCCCATACCTATAAATATCACTTTGTATGCTTAGTCATTGACATGCTTTGTATACTAGTAGATAATGATCGTCGTCATTTTATTAGCATCTGATTTTGACTCACCGTTGCACACAGCACAAGTGATTCAGGTTAAATACTGCGGTCAAGGCTAAATGATGACCAGACTATTCTAGACCAACAGCCTTGCGGTTCCCGAGCTGCATCCTTATCCTCTGCCTTCCCCCCCGCCCCTTCTAAATCAACAGATTGACAGAGCCCCCCGTTAGGATTCTCGGAAAACTTCTCGCAGCCGGTGGTGTTTGCCGAACAAGCGTGGTTTCCTGCGCTACGCTTCCCGTTCGCGTCTCGCCTGATGCGCCGGATCGTTTGAATGCATAATACTGCCGTTCGGCTTTCAAGACCCCACCCGCAGACCCGGAGCGCGGGGACTATTGTGGCGCTTTGCACTGGCCCCATCCCCTGATCCGCCCTCCTTGATGGAGGCTGCCGGTGGAAGAGCTCTTGATTTCATCCGCAGCAGGGGAGCCGCGATAAATCCTATACCCAATTAATTATGATTCTTGTGCTAGATGATGAATGATGCCCTATAATGGAAGTGCATTGTAAAAACACAGCGGAGTGCTTCGGAGGCATGAAATGGGTGTCGACGATGATCAATCAATAAGATTTACACCTTGTGTAAATGTATCAATAATATTAGCATAAACGGTTCCTGAACTGCTTACGAGCTCCTCCGATTCAATGGGTGCGTGTCACTGGCCCCTCCCTCTGGTTTTCTGTCCATTTGGCCTGAAAGGTGTGGTCTGTGTCACACCAGTCGTGAATTGGAGGTAGCCATATTGAAAAGGCTATTAAACATAATGCATCAAAACTTGTAGTGTAAGGTCGGTAGGGTGGGAGGTAGGTGGCATGCTAATCCCGTAAGGGAAAGTTTATCCTGTCTATATTCTGTTTATCTTCAGCTTATTTGTTAGCCATTATGCAATTCAGTTAATACTGCCCAGGGCGTAGGAGAGAGTTTGATACTCTTTGATACTTAAATGCAAGGGTCTATTTATTAGGGGTGACAAATGAAGCCAAATTAAATATTAACTGGTATGTGGTAACCAACCCCCCAGTTCAGGCGGCAGCACTGTGCTCACACACACACACATCCCGGCTTGGGGGGTCAGTTCCTGCCCTTACACGCATGTGTGGAGGTGCTTGTTCTCCCTGGGGGTCCCTCTGCTTACCCTGCTTTCCTCACGCAGTCCAAAAAAACATTAGGGTCTCTGCATTGACCTGTAGGTGGCACTGTTTTTCTGAGCAGGTGCCCTGCAGTGAACTGGCATCACATCCAGGCCTGTTCCCTGTCTTGTTCCCGGGATTGTAATAGGCTCCAAGCTCATTCAGTGCAGTCCAGGGTAAGCAGTGTGGGAAATTAATAATAATAATAATTGATACTTTATTGATACCCATGGGGAAATAGTCTTTTTACGCCTCCCTCAACTTGCTCTTTGTAGAGTAAGCTGTCCGCGAAGGGCAGCCACCTGTTGGGGTGCACAGGGAGTTGGGGGTTAAGGGCCTTGCTTGTGTACACATGTGTAGAACAGCAGAGCATTGACCCTCCCCCCCACTGTAAAGGGTAAAATCGATATGTATGTGTTTGGTGGGGGCTTCACAACTGCTCTCCTAGCGGGTCTCGCTGGCCCAGTGGGTGATATGTAACTGGGCCGGTTGAGTCCATTTTGTGTTATCGCGTAGCTAATGGTTAGCATCACATCGAATCCTGGTGAGCGCTTTGTGGGTCCCGTTAAGCATCTGTATGTCTCAAGAAAAGTTGCCCACTGTGCCCAGTAGCCAAGGATGGAGAGGGGGGGCTGGGTGTCGGCCACTGAAATAGCACAGTGGGGGTAGCCTTTGTCAGAGTTACGGACGCTCAAAGTTTTCTCCTCCCTCTATCAAAATGGATCCTATTTACGCTTCTTTTTCCATTAGCATCTGCCTGTCTGTTCTGGTGAGCGCATCCGGAATACAGACATATTGCTTAAATATTAGAGTCACTCATGTATACAGTCTAGCTTGTGTCTCCTGGAAGGGGGGAGAGAGGAAAGGAGGACTGGATCTTTGAATAAATTGCTATCAGTTTATCTCATTTACAGGGCAATCGGGGCGCTGGGATGCAGGTGAAGATTGAATTTTAGTTGTTCTGAAGTGTCATAAATCAAAGGCGCTGTTGCTTTTTTTTTAAGAAAACGGCAAACCACCCCGGTGGCTTAAAGAATGATTGGGAGGTGGGGGGGGGCAGCCGGATTAGAAAGGGAGCTTCACCACAAGCTTGTATGTGGAGCATCCAGGACGGCTACATTTCAGTTAGCATGGGGTGGGGGGATACTAGGATGGGCAGTGCTGGTGCTGCTTGAGGGGTGTTGAGGAACTGCATCTTTTAACCCCGGGTCGGGTCCGGCCCGAATCCTTTGGCCGCACATGGGAACGAACACCCGTCTCGTCAGCTTAAAGTCTCAGGGTCCATCTTTAGACCTGGGTGCCTCCCTGTCCACGGCCAGCGCCTTCTGCCAGCGCCATCCGCAGGCCCAGACCGCCCTTAGCTCCGCCCCCCCCCCCCCCCCCCCCCCCCCCCCCCCCCCCCCCCC
>JAODJU010000015.1:19238-29273 GCA_026776725.1 Gnathonemus echidnorhynchus | reverse complement strand
ATAAGCCTGATTAAGGTAGGGTTGGAACGAAAACATTCTGGCAGGGGGGTTGCCAGGAACAGGATTGAGAACCACTGGGCAAAGGAACGAACGTGAAACCCAAAGCGGCGGCCGGGGCTAACAGATCTGCCGTCGTGTTCGCTGGTCCGCTTCCCGCGCTGAGCGCTTCTGACTGGCGGCCCAAAGGAGCGAAAGCGATGATTATGGCTATTTCTTCATCAACCGTGCAAACGAACGGCAAGGGCAGCCTGAGGTGATGAAGGGCCTCTTGCTTTCTTACTGCGTCCACTGCGGCACAACTGAAAATAATCTTACAGGATGGAGGTTTAAGAAAAGATGGATGTCGTCCAATTCACCATAATGGGCACATGGCCTGTTAGAACCTACAACCCAGGAGGTAGAACATTTCATGCTAGAACAGAACAATTCGACCAGATGTACATTAATACACAATAATCGCAAGGCTCCGTGCACAGAGAACATGCCAGAAACATAAAAACCAGCAACAATGGGAACCGGAGTCCACCATTTAAAAAGTGTAACAGCTGATGTTAATTTCATACTGTTTGTTGAACATTGAACACTCTTCTGGGACCCCAGCGAACCCAAGCGCCGGATTGGCCACCCCCCCGATGAGGAGCACCACATTCGTCCACCGCCCTCTCTAGTACCCTTGGGGGGGAAAGCGGCCATTTGGGTCCTGGAAGTCATCAGCGAGGACCAAAGGCTCTCAGTGACAGGTTAGGAACAGGGGCAACCAAATGAAACTGCCTGAGGCGATAGAGATCCATCAGGCTTTTACAGAGCTCAGGGAGGCGTGAACCACTCCCCACCCCCCATATCACCTGTTCTCGTCGGTCACATGACATTTGCCTGCCACTCCGAAGGTGCCAATGGCATCACTGTACAGAAGAATAGACTTTCTAGGCCCAATATGGCTTCTTGAGGCAAGTCTTCTCAAACAGAAACTCCCTGTCAGTGTCACATGACTGCAAGCTACCCCCCCACCTCTCCGTCTAATACCTAAAGTCATCCAAAACAGGGAGATGCAGAGACGTTAACTAATTATTTACCAGGTGTACGTAATTATCTAAATAACCTCTGCCCCCAGCACCTGTCTACCCCTCCCACATTACCCCCCCCCCCCCCCAAAAAAATGCAGCTTGTGTGCATCAAAACAATTACCAAAACGTTACTTACTGGCAGCGTAACTGAAAACTTAACACAGCCGATTATTCTGACGATACCTACAGCCACCCATAACCAAGGACCAACCCGGCTACTTGCGCCAGTGGCTCAGGATTAAGACACTTCAGAGTAAATGCGTCAAATTTAGATGCAAAGGCGATAATTGCTGCTCAGGATAGCTGTTAAACTTATAGTTATTAATTTCTTTAAATAAAATAATCTTTCAATTTAAAAATGATTGTGCTGAGAGCCAGACCACAAGACAATTATGTTTCTGCCATTAAAGGCACGTCGGGTGATGAGGACGTCCCTGTAAGATACTGGGAGGGAGGATATCTGTTCAAGCTGGGGTCCCACCAGGCACCATGCACCAGGAACCAGCCACGCTGTGAGTCACAAGGTTGTGGATAAACTATGAAGTCTACTGCAATTATACCGCATTAAGATTGCCCTTGGCCATTAATGTGATGCATGAAATCCAGGTGGGGGGGGGGGGGGGATTAAGATTCTCACTATACAAACAGGAAGTAGGAAATAAATTGCGTGTTTCGTCAGTACGGTGGGGGTGCACTTCATCAAGGAATGCAGGAATTAATCACAATCAGTGACTCAAATGCTTACTCATGTATTCATATAGCCAGACAAGCAGTCAAAGCTTTTTAAAGTGATGCAGGCTCTCTGGAAGGCCTCTCAAACACAAAGTTAAACGTGGCCCCCAGCCCTGCCCACCTCCTCCTGTAACACACCTGCAAAATCTCCTGTCCAAAATGAAATCTCTGTCTCTGAGATGCCGTTGGGCATAATTAGCGTGGAAGGCTGGCCAGTGGGGGTACATTGTAAGAGGTTTTGGTCCTGGGGTGGGCCAGACCCATTCGCTTCCATCAGGATCCCTGTTAGCAGGACCATGGAGGTGAAGGCCATAGTAATTATGACACTGAAGACATGGGGGTGTCCACCGAATAAATACAAAAATCACAAAGATTCTGTAAGACTCACAGAAGAACTCCTGTGCAGTTTACAGTAGCGAAGCAGACAGCAGGCCTGCAGTCTCAGGGACCCCAGGGGGCAGTATGGTGACTTGTAGCAGGCGTCATGTCGGCTTTTCATGTGGCTTTTCTGGAACGTTATGCAAAAAGCACCCAACCTACACTTAGTGGAGTGGGGGGGTGGGGAGTATTTAATTTCATCCGCTTGCCAAACAATAGGTCTTTAAAGACAATGGGAAGGACAATTACCTTGTCAAATTGTCATCTCTGACGAGTCTGATTTATTGGTTCGAGTAACAGACTGGTATTTGAATAGACAGAGAACACGGGGTGGTTTGGGGGCACGGTCTCATGGCGGTTACCAGTCATGCCATTTCCACCAGATCAGCAGCAGGTGAGTCACATGCAAGCAGCAAATAAGAACTGGGGGGAATCCCATAACAACAATTATTACACATCACATATTTTGGTCAAGCAAAACAGTATCACCTATCCCTGTAAGCTATAATAAGGATTAAAATATTTATAACCAAATAATGTCTAGAATCTTTCCTGCGTGTGTCACATATTTCCAACTGCCAGAATTTGTCCAAATAGATTTTCTCAGAGAAATGCTGCCCCCTAGTGTTCGCACGGACAGTGCCGCGGTCTGAACTGGGTCACGTTAATCACACCGCAAACAATATCAAACATTAAGGACACATATGGCCTCTTCATAGGCACATTAACGAAGAGGAACCGTGCGCACATTATCTACACCACAGCCGATCTGGAACATTCCCTGAGCACTAACCGATGGGCCACCAGCTCCAACGCAGAGCGCAGACCCAGACCTGCCAGCTGGACGCCTGATTTATCGGCTGCATCTCGGCCTCAGAGAGAGACCTGATCTTTCTTCTAAGGAGCAATAAGTGAGTAATGGACTGGGGGGGGAGGGGGGTGTCACACTGATGTCAGAAGCCATCTGTGGGCTGTTCCCATCACCAGAGGTGTGGCACAGTAGATGGGGAAATTCATCACAGATTTTGTCTACTCCCCTCCCAAAACTCCTAATATTTCCAAAATCTTATTTAGCACACTTATAATCGCTGACAAGGTCTTCAACCCAACTCTGCCCCCCCCCACTACAAACCAGTTAGAGTGTATCCCACCCTCACAAAACTTTCAACCTGCATGCTACGAACTCTCTCAGGGTTCCTATCAAATAAAGACATTTATTAATAGTGGAAGAACACAAATGATTTAAGGCAAATGCTTCAGATTATAAGCAGAAATTCATCTTCCGTAACCTCTTGTCCTGTTCAAGATCATGGGGGGTTGGGGGCCGATTCTGGATTAAACTCAGCATGTTTTTGGACGGGGGGGGGGGGGGAACTGGAGTACCCAGAGGAAACACCTGAAGACATGGGGAGAACATGCAAACTCCACACATGGAACCCTGGTAGAGAGGTGGCAAGGCGACAGTGCTAACCACTGTATCACCGTGCTGCTCCAGGACAGCTCCCGGGGTTAGGGTTAGCCAATTACCCATAATGCACAGGGAGGTTAGGGTTAGCCAATTACCCATAATGCACAGGGGGGTTTATGGTCTACAGGATGACAGGGAAGGAAGAGCAGCTGTCTGCTGATTTATAGAAAATGGCTACATTTCATCTTGGTTGGGGGGAGGACCACTCTAAGCAGAGAAGTTATGAATTAGCCTTAGCGGAGGAGGGCTGGGTGTCTGTTCCGAGAGCAGCATAGTGGAGGCGTGTGTATAAACATGTGTCATTCCAGTACTGACCCTGTAACCCCAAATTTGTCAGTCACCGTTACATATCGCCCTGCGAATCGACTGCAGTCGCATGTTCACACGACCTGCAGGTTTTGATGGGGCAAAATACATTTCAGCACTACAAACTAGTCTGGATGCCTATTTCAGCTTGTCTGTATCTCCATAAAAGCACAATTAAAAGATATTTTTAAAACACTAGCCTCTTGTGTTTTATTATAGAATTGGCTATACCGGAGCACTGTTATGGTGGCTGACGTGTGTGCTTGCAGAGGCTGACCATGTGATTACCCTGTGTCTCCCGCGTGCTTGCAGCGGCTGACCATGTGGTTACCCTGTGTCTCCCGCGTGCTTGCAGCGGCTGACCATGTGGTTACCCTGTGTTTCCCGCGTGCTTGCAGCGGCTGACCATGTGGTTACCCTGCGCTGAGCGCGTGGTTTTGGCGGCTGCCCGCCGTCGCTCTTACCGAATCGCGCCTCCCTCTCCTGCAGCTCCCCCTTCAGGAGGCCGTGCTCCTCCTTCATCCTGGCCAGCTCCTGGCTGCTCCTCGCGCTCAGAGCCCGCAGTCTCTTGGCCAGAGCCTCCAGATGGTCCCGCTCCCCATACAGACACTTCATCTCCACCTTCACCTCCTTCGCGCTGGAGAAGTCGCCCCCTGCGTGGGACATCGGCACAAATCGGATAGAAATAAATCATCAGGGCACCTTTAGACACAAACCACAAAGTGGCCATACCCAATGTCCTTTGGAGGTGAATCTCAGGACATCATTCCTTCTGATTGCTATCATACTGAACAACTGCTGAATCAAGCAGGACACGTACAATAATACTTATATATGTCAATGTCTTATTTATCTTCCTGGTGCAATGCTTACTGTACTCAATCATATTCATTCACCTATTTCTCACCATCTGTTATATACCAATTAAGTGGTGTACAGAAATGGTTGTATGTGATACTGTGTATTTCCTATTTCAGTCCTTTTCAGCGGCCGTGTACTACACAGTTGGTAATCAAAAACAATTTCCTCCTGGTTAAAAGTTTTCTGGTTCTGATAAACTACTGAGTGGTGATTGGCTCAGTGGGCTAAGTCTCTGTGCCCGTGATCAGAAGGTCGCTGGTTTGAGCCCCGGCCTCAACAGAACAGTGACATGTCCGTGGGCCCTTGAGCAAGGCCCTTAACCCCCAGCTCCGCATGTTAGTGACCCCCAAGCAGCGGAGAGCAAGCTGGGGTTGGTGAAGACAAGCATTCCAATGTACTTGTGCAAATGGCAAATAAAAGATTCATCATTAATACTAAAAATGCTCCAGTAATATTTACTAATAATGATGAAGCAATACTAAGTAACTACTAGTCAGTCCTGTTCCCAGCCACTGGATAATTTCTGGGGTCACAGTCAGCACCCCCGCGGTAGGTTGTTTGGTCGGATGCGGCACAGCCAGAAGCCTCGTACGTCCATGAGGGAGGACAGACTCTCCCAGTCAGTTCATGTCGGGGGCACTACCTGAGATGGCGGCCATCTTGGCCTCGTGCAGAGCCAACAGCTGTGTCTCACTCTCGCTGACCTTCCTTCGCAGACTGCTGCCCAGCTTCTGACTCATCACCACCTGGGGGGGGGGGACTCCAATGAGCTGCAGATCTGCATGGCGTCGGTCTGGGGCTGGAGGGGGTGCAGGAATGCGAAGCGGCAGCCTTCCAAACAGCCGGACACACACAGGAAACGCTCAGCAGGGCCTCTCACTGCTCCAAACGCAACGTCAGGCTGGCAGAGGCTCGGCTCCCAGCCTCCCAGAATCCCTCCCCTGATGGCTAAAGGACTGGGCAGGATGCTAACAGCAGAAGCCTGCAGATTCGGCAAGTTTGCCAGGTTCCTGCTGTCCAGCAAGGCCAAGCTCAGTGCGGTCCAGCGGTTACATACACAGCAAAGAAACCGGGCAGAACCGGGCAGAACGGGGACCGGGTCACATGACGGCACCCTGCCATCGCATGCAGGGGGTGTTCACGAGAGGGGCCACAGGAAACACCAGGAGAACCAATCACTACGTTCGACAGAAAATCTCCCACATCGATGCAGCCTGGGCAGGGGCTGGGAGAGCAGCATTCAGGCCTGTTCCATTCCAGAGGCACAATCAGGGTTCTCCAATCAGGGTTCCCCTACAGGTGCTCAGATCACCTGACTGATATCCTACACGGACATGCCTTGCCACTCATCTCCAGAAACTTGAGGGTAAGGTGATTTCACCGCCCCCTGGTTTGGGTGGGACACTGAGACCATAAGGCAGTCAGCGGATCTGCCACCTATAAAAACAACCTGCTGTCACACCCCCAGACCCAACCAATCAATCCCAGACCCCCCCTGGCAGGCTTTCAGGAGTCTGACGCACTCGACTTTAACTCATTTGGCCACAGACAGTAGTTTGCATTGAGAAGATGACATTCTCCTTTCTAAAGGACCTTTGTTAAGGTCTGACAGCTTTGTTTACAGCATTCAAAGAAATACTTTTTTTAATGAACACTTTTTACCTATTTAAAAGCGGCCTTTTCTTTCCGAAAGGCCCATTATCTGTGTTCAGTTCCAGGCCCTTTGTGCGGAGCCGCCCGCACCCATCAGAACCGCTGAGTCACCGAGCGCTTTGACAGAAAGATGGGCAGCCCGGCGCCACGTAGGCGGGCCGTGCCCGGCAAGCTGAACACTTGCTATGTCAGCCGTACTCCTGTAGGGGGCGGGCGAGCTTCCACGGTAGCAGCCATTTTCCGCTACTAGTGGGTAGGTTAGTGTGACAGAACCTAAAGGACCGGGCCCACTTCAAAGCGCTCCAAGAACAAGAGCAGAGACAGTGCACAACCTCATGGATGAGAAGCTATCAGGTCAATCCGTGACCTCTGACCTCTGGCACAGCTATCATCCATTGCATGGACAGAATGTCAGTTAGCCGGAAGCATGTCAACTGTTAAAACAGGCCACTCTGCTCTTTAGTTTCTTATAACGTGAACACAGTCCCATCACTGAGAGTCATATTGACGTCTCCATTCTTTGCAGAGCCCCCAGTCCCAGGCCCACTTCCTCCTCCCCGTTAATACCGGTGCAAACAGCCCCGCGGTAAGAAGAGGGCTAGCGAGAGACAGTGAAGCACCATCTGAAAACCCCGATCCCAGGCTTTCAGAGGACCCATTACCCGCAGAGGCGCGCTGAAGTGCCGCCAGGAGGGGATCCCGCTTTTATTCAGAGCTCAATTACCCATAATGCCCAGGGCCCGCTCAACAGCACATGCATCACACAGGCAGGGGGCTGCTCCGGCTCACATAGGAAATGGCACGGAGTCTGCGGTAATGGAGGGAAGTCAGAGACAAAGTCTTACTTTGGCTGTAGCCTCTCTGATGGATGTGTTCAAGGCTTGTTCCCTCTCCTGCAGTCTGTGAGATGGGGGGGTAAAAAAAAAAAAAAAAAAAAAAAAAAAACAAAGGATTTAGTCTGGAATATATTCGGAACAGGCAACAGCAGGGACAAAATGGAGTCAGGACTATGTTCCTGCATTCACGGTAATAAGGGCTCGACGGCCACACTAAGCAGGCGTTTGATGGCTTACATGTGTAATATAATACATGACATCAGTCTCAGTCACACCAGCGTAATATGGATTCACTTCCCCCACTTATCTTATTAGGTTCTTGCTTTGTTACTTGTTGTTTAGCTCCTGCTCCAGTCCTGCTTACACTCATACCTGGTCATTCACTGGAAGCTCAGCCTTGCTGCACTTATGCCTCACTGACTCCTTGACAGCATGTATGTTTACAATGTCCTACTGGCCACATTTGTATGTTGCTTAACATAAGTGATAAATATGTAAATGCAAAAAAAGCCTCCAAGCTACTGCGCCGTTCCATAGCTACCATGGAAAGTGTCTGACAGCAAATAGCACCTGCATGGTCTGACTATGGAGGTGCAGCATTAAAATCAAATTCACTTGCTCTGCACATCATATCCACAAGGAACTTTTTTTTTTTTTTAGTTGGAAAATCTCATTACTGCGAATACATCGAGTCCAGGCATTACGCATTTTGGACTAGCTGAACTACTGACTTATATGTCTTGCTAATTCAGAATCACGGTTATATATTCATGTTCTGGGCTTCATACCACCACTTGTTGTGATCAATGAGGTCTCAAGCTACAAATTCAGGGAGATACTTTCCAGATGGATCCAATTTTAAAGGAACGGAGGACTGATGGATCTAATGTGATTCTCTACAAGATGACTCAATGGGGCAGATAATTAGCAAAGCCGTTATGGTCTGAGGTACACAGGGAGTTAACCACCTATTAGCAGCACTCCTCAATACAGCAACGTCATATCAACCAACCTCTCCAGTTCGGTAAACTGAGCAGATCGCTCCACCTGCTGGACGGAAGTAGTACTGCATGCTTGCCACAATCCAGGAGCCCATCAACGGGCAGAAATGCCAAATCAATAGACCATGTCATTCATCTCAGCTCGCAAGCCCAGTTCTAATAAACATCACATATTAACTGACTTCACAGTGAGAAACATACTTTTCTCCAGAGCAGTTTGACACAGAGGGGGATGAAGTTGCACCAAATCTTTGAGGACAAACAACAGGAACGATAATTCACAGCCTCCGACAGGCTGAAAGGTAGCAAATCACTCTCCATTATGCTGACTCAAAAGCCATTAACTTCAGCGGGCGAGTTACTGTCGAGGGAGAGGAAATTTGCTTTCAGGACAAGGAATAAAAATTCATAATGCTGACACAAGGCTGCAGGAGGTTTAGTCTCATTTGCAGAAGGTGGCGCTGAAGGGAGCGGGGGGGGGGGGGGGGGGGGGGGGGGGGGGGGGGGGGGGGGGGGGGGGGGGGGGGGGGGGGGGGGGGGGGCGTGCATGATTAAAAATACAGCAGGGTGATCTGATGTTTAAAAACGTGCAGAAAAATATGCTACTTTCGTTGTCTTCACGCACTGGATCCAACAGGATTCCCAGTTTCTTTTAAGTCCCTCCCCCATTTTTACTAAGAGACAGAGGGAGGAAAAGGAGGTTAAAGTAGGGGGGGGGGGGGGGGGGCTGGCCCTGGATTTTGATGGCATCCCCCCTCCCCAGGTGACAGTGACAGGGCATGATGGTTTTACCCAATCAGAATCAATGAAACAATAGTCAGTAAATCGATTTAACCAGAGTGTGTTTCAGCTGTGTGGCTTCTCTGACTCCTCCAGTCAGCTGGGCCATCCATGGGTTTATGTGGCTTGTTCTTAATGCTGATTGGCCCAGCGTGACTGATACAGGTTCTGATTGGCCCGGGGGTTTACCTGAGCACGGCCAGGGGCCGGCGCGTGCAGAGCCGCATGCGGTGCTCTGATGTCACCGTGTCCTCCAGCGCCCGGCCGAGCTCGTGCAGCTGGGCGGGGCTGCAGTGCCACAAGGCCGGCCCTTCGTCCTCTTCGCCCCCCAGTAGCCGCTCCTCCTGCAGAAGCTCCCGTTCCAGTTGCGCGCTCCTCTGCCGCAGGCTGGCCAGCCGCCGCTGCAGCTCCTGCATCTCCTCCTGCAGTGGGTCCCCATTTACCCCATTTAGCTCCTACAGCACCCTAAATGTGACTGTCGCAGCACCTAGAACCTGGAAGACCTCATGCTCGCAGACCCAATAGCATCAGGCCAGCCAGATGCCACAGCTCTGAAGGCCTTGCAGTTCCACAGCACAGCAAATCATGGTCAGATGCGACTTTGCGATCTGCTACAGGCCTGGGGAAGCCACAGGCAGACACAGCTGGGGGGTCATTACCTCCACCAGCCGCTTCTCCTTGAGCAGATGGTCTCTCCACAGTAGGGGGCGCTGAGCACCTTCCTGGCCCGATGACAAAGCTCCCCTCTCGCCCTCATGGGAACCGGCGCCCTCTCTGTCCATCACAAAACATGCAGCCGTCACTGCAGAGGGCTATCGAGGCTGGACCCGGGTCACCCTACACCACAGCTGTACTGCCCGCCCCCCCCAGGAACCAGGGAGAACAGAGACACGTACTCCCAAATATTTAATTTGGCTCAATTCGTTGTCACCCCCCCCCCCCCCAAAAAAAAAGTC
>JAODJU010000014.1:22540195-22550677 GCA_026776725.1 Gnathonemus echidnorhynchus | reverse complement strand
CTATGCTGCTGTGTTTGTTCAGTATGAGGACCCGATAACAGCAGGGTCAGCGCGAGGTGAGGCGGCGAGAGCGAGACGCAGTGAAAGTTCAGCCGGAGGTGAAGGCGGGGCTGCGGGAGGGGTGAAGCGGGGGTCAGGGCTCGGGCAGCGCAGGCCTGCTGGCTCCAGCGCTGCTCGCTGCAGGTTCCCAGCCATGCCTGCTTACCTGTGCCCCGCACAGCATCCCTGTATGTGTCACATCCCCCAGGAGGCCTGCTATTGTAGCTCTGCCCCCCTTCCCACCCCCACTGCTTTTGCTTTGATACCCATGCACTTGACCCTGATGTCTTCGATGTGTCTGTTGCTGGTTAACATTGCCCAGCATGTCCCTTCGGTGCGATACTCATTTCCTTGGTAAATCTGTACACCTGCAGAGCATGCGGTCTGATTTTTACCCATGGTGCACAGCAGCTCCGGTAAAGCCTGACGGAGGAGGACTGGGGCACGCCAGCCCAGTGCCGTGTCTGTAACAGCCCATCATTTCCTTAATGGAGTATCAGACGCCCCTGCTTTCCCCGGGCGCATTGCATCTTCAGACGAGCAGGATCCTTCCACGATGTATAACTAATATCCCTTATTGGGTCTTGCAGCTTCTCGTGACTGTGAATCAGACGAGGGTTTTGGCACGAACCAAACCCGTCCTGAATTCTGACCACGTGCGCTTGTCACTTATGAACTGGTGCCAGATTCTCATCGCCCTCCTCCCTCGTTCTCTCCTATTGCAGCTGCTCGACCTCTTCACCCAGTGGGACTGGTCCACCTACCTGGCTGACTACGGCCGGCCCACCTGCAGGTACCTGCGGGTGAACCCACACACTGCTCTGGCGCTGTTGGAGAAGTAAGTGTGCAGTGGCCACTGCGGTTTCCCCGTTACCCGTCTGCGGGGGCATCGCCCCCCCGGCTGGGGAATGTATCACAGGCAGTCCAGCTGCTCCAATACCCCACAAACATACGCATACACTTCCTTCAATCCCTGCACTCTGCACACATGCATAACTTTTTCCCACACTGTTCATTCACTGCACTGCATTTTTGCATAAATTCACATTAAGTGACTGCTGTTCTTTCTCTCTGCTGAACTCTGGGTTGTCTGAAGGGTTTCCCGAGCGTGAGTATCTGCCTGGGCTCTGAGCACAGACTTGGCTTTCCTTGTCATCCAAATCTTCAGTTTCTTTTATCTCCTGCTTTTATTGTAGCTGTGTGGTGGTTAGGCGCTGTAGGCCTCTTCCTGTGGGGGCCCCTCTTCGATGCATGCGTGTGCGTCTGTACATGCATGTGCATGTTCAGCTGGAGTGCAGAGTCTGTGACCTTGTCTAGTGCTTGAATGTTTAAACAGGTTCTGTGTGTGTTGGTGCTTTTTGCTGTTTTATCGCCGATACAGATGAACCCCTCTCTGGAGATAAGAGATTTTCTCTGCTCAAGAGCAGCAGAGGATACGCTGCTTTAACTATACTTAACCTGAGATTCCCGAATCAGAAAATCATGGAAAAACTATGCAAATCCTGCATTGTTTGGCCCATGTAAAACATAAATCTTTCTACACCAATGCAGTATGAGTGAATAATGTATATCTGTTGACTGATAATGAACAAAAAAACCAATCTGGATAATGCTTTTAATACTTAGTCTTAGATGTTTCTGACGGCTCTTAAACTTAGAAGATAAAATGAGGAATGGGGATATTGTTGAATGTTCTATTTTTGACCTTTGTGCTGCACAATGTGTTTTGAGGGCCTCCGTCTTCCAAATGAGCACATGGTGTCGATGCTTCACTACCTTGGGGGGCTGCCTTCCCATGCCTGGCTGGCTGCCTGACACTCACTTCCTGTAGGACTGTCACGCAGACTCGTGTAGCCTATCACGCCGTCCTGGTCTCTCTATGCAACACGCCGAAAAAAAAAGCACGCAGTCCCCGGACGATGGTTATCGGCATGGAGATAAGAGAACGGCTGATAAGGAGACCATATCTTTGCTTGTGTAGCAAGAGGAGTTCGCTAATGACGACCATGGCTGCAGAGACTATGGTATTGAAGTTGATAGCAAGAGGAAGTTCTTGGGTCGGTTGTTTGATGCAGGACAGTCAACTGGCTTTTTTTGTGTCACTCCAAACAGTTCGTCCATCTCATATTAAAATGTTTTATTTTATCGCCAACAAAGCAGCCCTGTTCCGCTTGGACTCTATGTTTTGCTACCTGCTGCTGAAATGAATATGGTTGACAGTAATCTGAGATTGAACCACTAGGTTACGCTATAGACGTGAGTCGCATTGCACCCCAGCCCGACCGGGCCGAACTGCTCCGATCCGCCCGGCACTGAGGGGTTAGGAGCACAGCTGAGCAGAACCGCAGCTGGACTCGCAGCTCCTATGGTGTGATCCGGCCCTCTCTGCTCCCGTGGCGCCAGTTCCCGGCCCCCTGCTCCTCCTCTCCGGCCTGTTAGTACCGGGCCTTTATCCCGGCGCAGTCCGCTGTGACAGACTTGGCGCTTGTCTGCGGCCCATGTGACTCCCTCCCCCCCCCGCTATGGTGAGAGCGTTTCGGCTCCCACATTTCGGTCATGGGAGAGAGACGGAAGGGCTTTGGGGTGTTGGGGGGGGCTGGGGGGGGTAGTTGTCCACAAACTGGCAAAAAGCCGCAACAGACCTCCCCAGAGCTGGAAACACCCATTAACTTACTGTCACCAAGTCCCCCAGTCACTCTGGTGCTGCTCATCTGTGTTTGGTTCCAGATTGGACCACTATCAATACTTACAGGTTAACTCATCCAGGACTAATGGGACTGAGCTTAATTCTGTCTAGAGGGCATTCAGCCTCAGCCTAATTTCCATCCATCATCCTTAGTGGAAGGACCCAACTAATTGGTTTGCTAATATATGTGCCGAAAGACCTCATTCTTTCATAAAATGATTTGGAACATTTTGTACTTTTTTGGTAAAACAGTTTTGTCTGATTTTGGTCGCTTGATTTATTATGATATCATGGAGCAGACATGGGCACGTAATTGTCCGTGCAGAAATATTTGTGGGACTTGCTTGCCTGTAGCAACCAGAGAGGCTGGGTGAAAAGATCCAGAACTAGCTTGTGAAGGAATTTACAAATGGGATTGGTTAGATGATTGCTGTAGGTTGTGGTCTTAGCCAACCATATGTCATGTGTATTGGTGTCTAAGGCAGTGGGCGCCAACCATTTTTACTGCAAGAGATGCTTTTGGAAACCCAGTAATCTGGGGGGCTAGATTTTGCTGTCCAGGGTGGGGTGGGGAGGTAGGTGATGCTTGCAATGACCTGTCTTGAAGATTGGGCTGTCAATTTGCAATTGACGGGTTGGCGACCGCTGCTCTAAGGTGTTATGTAGATACAATGCACCGATGCATAGATCCCCAGTCCTGGTTGGATACTACGTGTCCTGTAGCAATCACAAAACTTGCCTTTATCACCAATGGTGGCCCCTTTGTCATCTGTGGACCTTGGATATAAGCTTCTGTTCATTGCATGACACCATGGCTTGAATTGTGAGATCTTTGAAGTGTGGCCTTGTTAGGATATCGGTTTATAATCTTTTTCCATATGAATCAATTGGCGTTGGCCGCAGTTTTCCTCAGTGCATTGAAGTAACACCAGGTCATCTTCCACCCCACTGCAGGATGAAGGACACGAGTCGGAAAAACAACGTCTTCGCACAGTTCCGCAAGAACGAACGTGACAAGCAGAAGCTCATCGACACTGTGATCAAGCAGTTGCGCAACTTGATCTCCGCTCAGCAGTCCTGAGACTTGCACTGTATTTGGCATCGCACCTCCATGCTCCGCATAGTCACACCCCCTTCATTTTGTTTTCCAGTTGCCTGTCAGGCTGTGCCAGTGAGGCTAAGGATGCTCACTGAACTGAACCTTTTATATTTGAGGGTGGTGCACTTGTGGCCTAGTCCAAGCCCATGTAGGCCACAAGGGGGACAGTGCTGGATTTATATTCATGTAATGTGTGCCTTGATACTCAGACCTCCCCCCTTTTCTCATTATCCAGCTCCATCCTATTGCACAGAGGAGGCTTCCTTTCTTAAATGTTCCACGTTTGGCCTTTTGAATGGCTTGCATGGACTGGTTGTGTTTCTCAAATCCAGCAGTCGCACTCCTTGTCTAACCCATAAAGAAAGCAGTCAGAAACACTAAGTGTTCTCAAGGGTGGCAAATATTGGGTTCTCCATCATTTGATAAATTCACTGCTTAATGGGATTACTCTGTTTTTTAACCCTATTTTAATCCCTGATGTACTATGTTCATTTTTTTTTTTTATTCCTTTTGCACAACCAAGGGTAACCTGAGTAACTGGAACGCAGGTTAGATTTTACTCGTCTCATTTCCACAAGATACCTGTAAGATGTTGGATCTTGCACCTTTTCTGTAGCTCCTATGATGAAGGCACGCCTGGTAATATGTCACCCTCTCCTTCTGACCATCTTTTGGAACTTCTGGGTCTCTTTGCAGAGAGAGTGATTCCGTACAGGTACCACGATGCTGTGAAGTACTCCTACTGTTTGTCTGCAGACTGCTATACCAGGAGCTTATCTTCTCTGTCATGGGTCTGTGACTGGACTCATCAGTTTCTGTCCGGCTCGACTCCCGATTAACAGTCGAGTTGCAGGTTTATTGGCCAACAGGCTCCTCCATAACATGGAGGCTGTACTCTCGTGTTGTGTATAGAGATAGAGGACCTATAGTGTGCCTCAATTTCTAGCTACCTTGTTAGAGCCCTCGACAAAATCATACTTTGGTCCCACTCCTGCCATGTTCTTGTCTGCCAATAGAGGCCTTGTCAGAGATGCCTATGGCTCAACACTGCTGTTTACCCTTCCATGCTGACTGGCATCAGCAGTAATGTCTTGGAAACAGTGTTCATCAATTGGATTTTTCCCCTATCTAGTCATATTGGCTTGGGGGGGGTGGAGTTGTATGGGGTTTCCCTCCCTCGTTTTCATGCTAAATGTACAAGAAGAGGTTCTGTTTTATTTTGTGGGGCTCTCAGTGCCATTAGCATTCTGCTATAAAGGGATCATTATTGGTGAAGGAATAATTTAAAGCTGCTTTGCCAACAAAAATGGGAAAACACTCTTTGTGCAGTTTTACTGGGATATTTCTAGACATTGGGAGAATTGGTTGTCATGTCGTTTTATTTTTCCCTCCATTTTTTTAGACTTGTACAGTTGTGCGGTGTTCTGTGTGAGAGAGAATCTATGTGAACGGAGCGTGTGTTTGAGCCTGCCTATACCTTGGGCTTTTTGTTTAGTGGTGTGGACTCCCATCAGTAGATTTCACCTTGGATCAATGACCACACCAGTCTAGACACTGGCTCTACAAGAACTGTTGGCTTCAGGCCAGAGGATGACCCTGGAGATCATTCCACGTTGTTCACAAGAGGCCGGGTGAGCACCAGAATCTTAAAATGCATGCTGTCAGGGTTGACTTGGAACCAGAATCAGAGTGAATGAGTTATTGGTGTCCTCACTGATTCTCACTGTACAGTTTGTATTTGATAAAACCACTAATGTTGCCAAGGGTGATGTAGTACTAATAAAGCTAATGCAAATATGAACAAATAAAGGAACAAATGAGAATTGTCCATTTTTGTGTCTCCTATAATATCTGCGATAGGGGTGCATTGACTTTTGTTCAACCGCACATTCTGGTGGTGTTGCTTATCTCCATATCCAATGGTTGTGGGACACTGGAGAGATTAGTGCTGAAATAATACTGAGGAAAAGTGTAGCATACACAGGTGTGGAATGGAGAGACGTGTGAATTTTACTGCGTCTGTTGACCCTCACACACTATAGATTTTTGTGTGACCACCGTTCATGTAAAGGGTCATTAAGACTGATCTGTTCTGATGCCATTGGGGAGGCAGGGGCCACCCATGCAGGATGAAGCTGAGTCCTGACGGTATACTAATCCTCGTATATCCCCCCCCCCCAACGCATAAAGATCTTCACTTTCACTTCAGGGTGATCTTTCCCAGCGTCTGCTTGGGTCAAATTCGGCTTCTGCTGAAACATGCGAGTAGCAACGTTCAGAGGAGCAAAGCAGCTTCATGAAGCAAAGGGAGTGGTAGCAGCTTAGCTAGCAAAACAGGGGGAGATGCTGACCTTTGCTCTCTCAGCTGCTGAGTAACCCAGCCACCGTGTGAACTCTGCACACGCGGGGAGGGAGAGGCAGGGGGGGTGACGGTGCAGACTGCGGTTAGCATGGTGTTGCGCAGAGCTACTGTTACCAGGTAGGCTTGTAATCTGTAGGGATGTTTTGACAGGGGTAGGAAAAACAATCCTCGTCAAGGATTACATGCACAAATCCAGTTCACCTGGGGATAAGGAACACCATTCTGCCAGCCAAGTGGTGATGGACGCTTTCAGCTCTGCTTTCTGAAACCCTCCCCTCTGCTCGTAACCTGAAAGTAGATTTGAAACGGCTGCTGAGTGCCTCTGATATCTGCTGTGTGACTATCGTATTGTGCATTCTGTCTGAATTTATATAAACAGTGCTCTACTTCTGCATTTTTTAAAAGGCTATTTAATACTTAAATACACAGTGGCAGTCAAAAGTTTGGATACTCCAAGGAGAGTGATAGTGTCGTGTCACGTGACCTGGCTATCTGATCTAAACACAGCAGAAATGGTTTTGTTGGAATTTAACTGGAGAGTGAAGGAAAAGCAGTCCATCAGTGCTTAGCATATATGTGGGACCTCCTTCAGGAGAGCTGGAAAAGCATCTAAGGAGGTCACTTCATGAACCTGGCATAGAGGAGGCAGTAGGGTCAGCCAGTCCCTGGAGTAACTGGGGTTAAGGGCCTTGCTCAAGGGCACAATGGTGGCATCACTCTACCGACCATTTGAACCAGCAACCTTCTGAGTCCTAACCCTCAATGTTACTCCCCTCCCCAAAATGTTATTTTATATTTCCAAAATGTCATTTCATAGTTTTGACATCTTTTTTTTTCCTAAAATGTGGAGAATAGTGCAAATAAATCTTTCTGGTACTAGGTGAGTCCAAACTATTGACTGTTGCTGAACCTCTACATGAATCCACACGAGTGTGAAGATTGACAACCAAACAAAAAATTAATTTGGAGAATGGCAGGCAGACTTTCATTCTACAGATCATTGGCAATCTTGGTTAAATCATATGTCCCACGTAGAGTATCAATGAGATTGGACCATATCCAGACAAGAGTAGGTGACACCCTGGAGAGGATTCTAGTCCTCAATCTGGGCCATAAATAGTCACTAATTCAACCTAAACTGCGTAGTTGTGGATTATGTGAGGACGGCAGAGTATTCTGTGGAAACCTTGGCACACCATGCAAACTCCTCGCAAACTGACAGCCCTTGGGGCATACAGCCAGCATACCCCCACCAAGCCACCAATCTGCTCTTCTTCAATAAAGTTACTTATAAATCGCTGCCCTGTCATTCTTACAGGATTTTTTTTTATGGTTTCACATACAGCTTAGACTGGAACCCAACCCTGACCACAATCGATTCTGCCATCCCCACTTGGATTAGAGCTTATCTAAGACGAATGGATTCCAGCAGGTTTAGAGGTTAAGGGAGTTTTGTAGTGTAGTTTTATGTGTCTAAATGTAAACAATAAATTAGTACCAGGACACTGTTCGCAGACACTGTCTGTCATTGCACAGGAATGCTTTACTTGATGGATGACGTATCCTCTACGGATGTCTGTAAACGGACTTGTGAGTTGCTGGCACTGCACTGTGTGCTGACGTTGGCGCCAACCTACCAAACGTGTGTTTGCTCTACTCTGGTGTCCAGCTTGTCAACAGGAAAGCATGAACAAGTCGGGTGATATTCCAGCACCGGGAGGTACAGTTTTCTGCCGGCTTTGAAGAATTTATCCAGGCGTAGTAATGGGAGACAGCAATGCTTCTTCTCCTTTTTGTCTGCCCATGCATCTTCATTTTTTTGTTCTCTCTCCGCAAAGATGAGGCCTGGGAACTCACCCTGCGATTTCCAGATGGGCCTGGAAGTTTGAAGTGGAAATTACAATCTGCATCATACCAGTACAGAATGAAACAGGGGGCTCAAATTAAGATAAGGTCTCCTAAACTATTCTCAAAAATCTGCATCAGCGATGAAATGAATGTTCTAGAATGCAGCTGGTGAAGATCGAAGACTTCCGTCATTATTAAAAGCATACTAAAAATACTTGCTAAATGAATACTGAGCCCTCTGCCTTCTGGACTTTGTGATTTCTTTAAGGTTTGCTGCAGTCTTTGAATGGGCTGCAGATCAAGTCAAGAAAATATCAGGTTTAGTGCATGCTGGCTTATTGGCCAGAGTTCTTCTGCGAATGGAGTGCGATAGTGATCAGGACAAGACCTCGGAACAGGCTGCCAGAGTTTGATGGTTTGTTTTCTATGACCCTGGTTCACAAGGAACACAGAGCAAATAGCGTGCTTCGCGGCTGAGTATGAAACACAAAAAGGAAGAGAAGAAGCTGCTTTAGTGAGTGATGAAAAGCTTCGATTGTGTCCTTACGTCCTTGTCACTTACGGAAGCAGGTAAAAATAAATCAGTCAGGAACTGTCCCATCCAGAGAAATCAAATGTACTAGGGCCTGGTCAGTCACATGAAAGACAGAGACCAGCGACGCCTGATGTATTTGCATGATGTCACGCCTCAGTCGATTGTAGATGACTATGTAAATGCCGCGGCTTGTGAGCAAACCTGCCTCGTTCCGTGCAGAGACACTCTTTGTGTTTTGTAATCCGAGGCGCAGATTAAAAATAGCTTGCATCGGTTCTAGCTATTTCTGCATCATCGTAAGCTGTGTCGTGGTGCTGCCCGTCCGCAGTCAGGCTCAGCGCTTCCATCCTCGCAGATTCCGACATGCTGCTTGGCAGTTCTTGACACGTAAATGCTATGTCATCGTTTTTGACATTCTTAAAAACTAAAAACAGCCGGACATAGAAATGGTGAGAGTGCCCATGTATACAGAAACAAAAATAATGAACGAATGGTACATTTATTTAGCGCTTTTCAAGACACCCAAAGCGATTCACAGAACCATGGGGAGTCACTTCAACCGCCACCACTGTGTAGCCCCCACCTGGATGATGCGACAGCAGGCGTTCTTCACCAGTACGCTCACCACACAGTAGCTAAGGTGGTGAAGGGGCAGGAGAGAATTCACCAGTTAGATATGGGGGATGATTAAAAGGCCAGATTTGATAGGGCCACAGTGGGCAATTTATCCAGGACATCGGGCTACTCCTCATTCAAAAGATGCCCAGGGATCTTTTATAAGCTGAGTCAGGACCTCAGTTGTATGTCTTATTCAAAGGATGGCATCACTGCACTGGGGCAGAGGGTTCTACACCATCAGATGGGCTTAACCTCCTGGCCACACCAAGAAGTAGTGCCCAAAACTAGACATCTGCATAGTGCTGTTTTTGGCCTAAAGTTTTGTCTAAAACAGTCTACATTTTACGGATTTGTACACATTTTACACTTGTGACAATTAATGGCACTAATGCAGGGATTTCTACCAGCTGTCTTCATGTTTGTTGTACAGCCCTGATCTGACCCCAGCAGAAACAACTGTTCCCGCCCAAAGCAGATATGTCAGGGAGTGATTTTTGCAAAAACAAGTCGGCAGTCACACCACTGCGCTTCTGATGTCTTTGACATCAGCAGTGTGCCAACTTTGAAAATGTCCATCTAATCCGACATTATTGAGTGACTCACTCATAAAATACACATTCACAGGTTTTTTTTCAGTTAGAAAATAGGAGCATAAGACTTTAAAACCCATAGTTAGAGAGTCTTTTAGTCTGGTCCATTGGTTTAACCCACTTTCTATTGATTGCCTTACACTGGATTTCTATTATGTTAAACCTACCAGTGTGCAAATGACTTGTAACGCAATCACTGCCAGTCAGATGAATGCTGTTATTGCTGCTCGAGCGCATGTTCAGGTGTCTGGGACAAAATGACCGTGTGCTGTGGAGCAGAAATTAGGAGAAAGAAAGCAAGCAGTATGTATTGGCAGAATCTGAAAATCTATGGGGGGTCCAGTTTAAGAGGAATATGGATAGTGCTGGGAAACAAGGCTCTGGAGGAAGTGGAAGGTAGGAGAAGAGAGGTGGGTCGTGCTGAATAAGGGGCAGTTGGGCCTGGACAGCGAGCACACGCTCCCCGCTCTTGTAATGAAGATTAACGAGGAGCCCCGAACCTCCACGGCCCCCGCCCGGCTCTGCTTCAGGGCTAATGGATGGGGCCGGGGTCAGAGGTCGCTGAGACAAACACGCCGATCTGCGCGTCTTCCTCTGGCCCGGGTGCCAACGGAGACGACGTGCGGGAGGAGAAATGCCGTCCGTCTCTGAAAGCCTCTCTTCATCTCCTTAACGCCCCCCCCCCCCCCCCCCCCCCCCCGACTC
>JAODJU010000014.1:22526341-22539896 GCA_026776725.1 Gnathonemus echidnorhynchus | reverse complement strand
CCCCCCCCCCCCCCCATCTCTCCCCCCTCTCCCAGCCCTGTCTGTCTGCCCCTACATATGTCCCGAACAATCTCCCGTCAAGTAGGCTCTGAGCCCTCTCTACCCGTCAAGCTGCCTGTTGTTCCGTTTCCCACTTTTGCCCGTCCTGTTGTCCCTCCGCGTATAATGGCGGCGTTGAAATGTGTCAATCTCGCCGCCGGAATCGGATGCACTGAAACAACCACAAAATAAACAAATTAGTGTGGACTGTCGATGGAGACAATGACGCCCCCCGGGGTGAAAAACAGAGTTATAGAAGCTCTGATAAGTACGGTAACAAAAACAGCAGCTGTGTGTGTGTGGTCAGTGCTCACGGAGAGCAGGAAATGCAGCTTTCAAAACAAACACCAGGAAACTCTGACCTCTGTGCATTGTACTGTTACTCATACAAATCTGAACATCTTCAGCCTATAAAAACAACAAGAAGTAGTTCAGAATCATTTTAAATGTAACATTTTACTGACAATGATTTCCGAACCTTTTTCTAACTCTGAATGAATGGCAAAACTTGTACCGTTTATAACTTTATTGCTGCTTGGTTTTAGGAAGAGCTCTGCCAACGCTGACAGTAAAATGATGGCCCCAGTTGATGTAACTGATGTTTGAGATGAGCGTGAAAACACTGGGTATTTCCTATAAATAGCTGTGTTTCAACCCGTCCTCAAAACTGTTGCCACATGTTTGGTATTCCAGTCAGTTCCAGTTGCTCCGGTTTGCTGGACGGCTCCCAGTGCTGTTGATGAATATAATAAAATGATAGCTGTTATTTAAAGGGTTCAGCTCTGACGATGGTTCTGATGTCATTCCCGGGCTTTTTAGGGAAATTACAGCACCCAGTAGCGTTACGTCAATTGGTTGGTCAAAGGGCGTTTTGTGGCTTATGGGTTCCCGGCTGCGTGGAATTATGAATCCTGATGGGGAATGGGAATTCCTCCAAACGTGAGAGAGGTTGAGTGACAGGCTGATAGAGCTTTAGTGAAGGAGCAGGTTTACTGGCTGCTCCTATGTTATGTCGGTCATTTACCACGGTGTTCTGGGACTCCGTAAGGATTCAGTTTCCACAGCATGTGATAGAAAATGAGTCTCAAAGACTGATGCAGTCGGTCTGCTGTTTGTATTAATCAGTGCCATTCATCTCTGCCATCCTCAGTTCTACTCTGGCCGGTTCTGGGCTAAATCTGAGGGTCTAATTTGACTTCAGGGCTTTAGCAGGGGTACTCAACCACAAGGCACCTTGTAACTGAACCCTTGTCACTTACGTTGCTACAAAATGAACGACCAGTTCATTCAGTGATTCACTGGGAGCTCATTGCCAATCCCTGGCAGGCCTTTGGAATCATGACTTTATACTCTTAGACTACATGGTCTAGTCAGATTAGGTGGAGTCTGAATATTTTGGAAACATCATCACAGCCAAAAAACTCATGAACCAATTATTTCATCTGGTCTTCCTTGTGCATCCGATTAATTAAGAGAATGTTTCTTTATCAGCCATATTTAGATCAGACTTAACTAGAGCCCACAACATGTGTAGCTGGGATTCACATCCCAGATGGGGATGTCTATAATGAGTATTCATCTTCTGTCAATCTCAAAACAAATGTTTGGATTAAAGTTTACTGTTTCAAAAATGGAGTACAGTAATGTCAAACTCCAAACCCTGTGGAGATGACATCTACATATCAAATCCTTGGTGTGTGTTTTCACAAGACAGATTCGCAATGGGGAAATAAAATCCATTATGGGATAGCTGAAAACGATTCCTTAATTAAGATTGATCAATGTGTAGTCTGATAGCAAAGTTTATAAAGACAGGAATCATAGTGCTACACCGTAACCAATAAAACATATTTACTATATTATTAGATCAATATAGAGATTAATAATGGCCAAAGGTTAAGTGATCATGAAAGGGGGATCCTGGTGCTTCACACAGGGAACTCTGGGAATTAAAAGGATGGAATTATGGGATTGACTGGGCAGTATAGTTTCTGAAGTGCTGCTCCACAGCATAGAGGGTGTGTTTCTCAACTTGATGATAGGGGGTTTGGCTCAGGCTGCAGGGAAAATCCCACATCGCGGATGAGTCTGCGTTAGTCACAAATGCCCCATCTGCCCAGAAATATGTAGAATCACACACTGCATGACAAACGGGGCGATGAGTGGGAAAAAAGCCCTTTCCTCTTGGCACAAACCAGTGTGTCTGCTGCTGTGTCTGGCTACTTATCGCTGTGGATTGAAAGGAGAGGGTCACCTGTGCTCTGACCTTTTGGAGCATCATTAAGAAGGGCAAATGACAAAAACTGACTTGCAAATAATAATAATAATAGAGTATAACGTTATTAATAAAAGCCTGAATAAAATCTGTGTTTTTCAAAAGCAAACAAACCTGTGACTTTATACCCCCCCCCCAATTCGGATGGGCCATACCCCTTTTATGAGGCACATTCCAGAGCCACCTTCACATTTAGATGCTCTCTTGCCAAACTGTGACTGCTTGCGCCCCCCCGCTGAAGACAGTGTTCCTTCTGACAGATGTTGTCCCTGAGTCCCTCTGCCCCCAGTGTGCTCTCAACATGCTTTGGTAGGAATTTGGAGGGGGGCAGTAGGCCCTGTGCCGCAAGGTTTCCTTTCACAAGCCACCGGTGTCACTCCGTAGCGTTGCTGAGAGACCTGAGTGCCTCGGCGCTGGAGGCTGACTGTTTGTCACACTGCGAACCTGCCCGTCCTGACTGGCCACAGAACCTCAAAAAAAGCCCTTAACCTTCTGAGACCCAAGGAAACAAGTGTCCTTCAATTTTAGGTTATTTGTCTTTGGAGGAAATGACATCTTACAATTTAGATTTTTTTCAAATTTATTTTTATTTTTAATTTGACAGCATGTCCTCTTTAGTGCACAGCAGGAATAAATATGTTTCTTTACATCAGTGAAAAGATAGATGCAAAAACAAAATGTCCACTACAATGGACATAAATGAATGGGTGGGGTCTCAGGAGGTTAAATGTCTCAAACGATTAAACGAGTTAACAGAAAACTCTGTCTGTGCTGAATGAGGACAACAGAGACAGGGTGGTGGTCTTCGATCCTCATTTAATTACTTTAAAAAAACAGGGACTAATATTAGTTAATAGCCTGAGATACGGAAGCCATTCACAGTGCCTGGGCTGCGGGGGGCTGTGGAGGGCTGGCTCTGCCCATTCGGGAAGGCTCCACGCCTGTCTTCCTGTGAGTGATCGGCCTGGGTCTGCAGCCTGGCATGCAGACTGGTCAATGCCCATAGAGAGGCTGGCTGAAGCCCAGGAGATCAGCTGTTTTGCTCTCAGTCTCGGACACTCTTTGCGCTCTGTGCCAGTGGCTCAGCCGCTCATAATCCTCATCATCCGTCAACCTCGCCCGTGCCCATGCTGGATG
Organism: Gnathonemus echidnorhynchus; assembly: GCA_026776725.1. NCBI lineage: Eukaryota > Metazoa > Chordata > Actinopteri > Osteoglossiformes > Mormyridae > Gnathonemus > Gnathonemus echidnorhynchus. Next base: position 22,536,445 of record JAODJU010000014.1, on the reverse strand, counting down.
GATTCTTAATGGTGCTGTCATTTAGTCCCCGGTCTCCATACCCAGGGATGGATAACTCATCATGGATTTGACCCATCCTAGTTTATAGAAGGCATTTTTCATTAATGAAACATTTTGTATTAGACTATAAATTAATAATGATATATTCTTTCATATTACTTTTTATCCTATATAAAGGTAGAACTACCTGAATACGCAGGAGAAATTACAGCTGGATCTCACAGGTTCATATATTAAAAGGTTAAGTATAAGGCATGTAAGGGATGAGTTTTACACCATACAGAGAAAGATTCAAAAAGGTAGGTTTACATAGTAAAATTCAAATCATGAGGATAAATATAAATTGATTGCAAAGTAGATTTTTGTCTTCATTTGGGGAAGGGAAGCTGCTCACTCAGCTCTTTGATGATTTGATTATCATTTTACTCTCTGTTGATCCATCTGTCGATCTGGTTACAGGATTACTTCCCATTATCTCAAAGCGATGAACGCTGTTCTTGACTGTGAAATCAAAAGTCTGAATTTGGGCAAAATCAGAAACCACAGAATAATTTTGCACACCCCATATAATGTTTATGTGTTATGAGTACTATTTGATCTTGAGTGCAATCTCATTGTAGATTGACCGACTTGTTCTCTTAATGAGAGATAACATTCATTTTCAAGCAAAACAACAAAAGTCCTCTCAAAATGCATCATGAAATGTGTGGAGGACTTCTGGCATGAGATCGAACACAAGCACATACTCTTGTATTAACACATTGATTCTCCTGATTTGTAACTTCTGCATTTTTGGCGGGCTTAGAAATGCAAAGATAGTGACGACTGTTTCTTCCGTCCTTATGGGAACAGATCAACCATCTGCATTTATTTAAACTCAGCGGGAAATGTTTTTGAAGTCTTCACAAAACACTATAGTGCTCTTAGTACTGCCCTATATAAATCATGAATTATTAATTATTATTATTTAAATCTGCCGGAAAATAGGCTGGCTTTCAATTACAGAATAGGTGTTTAGCGAGATTAGTTGTTGAGTAAAATCAGAGCTAGTTCCGAAAGATTAAAATCAGAATGTACACGCTTTTACAGTGTTTGTGCTGAAGGAGAATTTAATCGGATAAACTGGCAGATGTAGTAAGAGGCAGCCAGTGTGTGCTTTGTCCGTGTGCTTTGTGGGGTTCCTCTGGCAACCCAGAGACACAGACTTAGATTACCTGGATGGTCTCTGAAGGAGCCCCGGCGTGTCTGCAGGCAGGTGTCCCCTGGCCGATCTGCCCTCTCCTCCGACGGGCTCCCGTACCCCAAACAGCCCTCTTCTGGACAGGAAGATAGTTGGAATAAAGACTTATGTTTTGCAATAGACAGCTTGTCTATTTAGGATTTGTCAGCTGAAGCACCCCTTCATCATCTGAGTTATATGCAGTCAATTTTATCCTGTGTTCCCCCCAATGTAACTTGTAACATTTTTGTACATGACATAGTTCTACTCTGGTTATTTTCAATCTGATATACTTTTTGTTCCTTATGTAAACAAATTTGACCCCTTCAGACATCTGGGTATTTTTCTTAGTTCCTATCATATTATATCGTTAGGTTTTTATACCACACCCTCTGCCATCTGAGGAAGTTCAGCCACTGCGGGATCTATAATCATGGCAACCATCGCAGTGAGGCACCTACCCCCGTCAAGGGCAAGCTTTGATGAGCTGTGTGGTCCACGGAGAAGGTCAACAGCTGTCACCTCCCTTCAGTTGGGAGGGGCAAGTCAGAAAGATCATCGCTGATCCCTCCCACTTCGTCAGTCATCTTTTTCAGCCTCTCGCTACTGGTGGAAGGAACGGGGCACTAAAAACCAAATCTGAATGCCACCTGGAAGGCTGCTGATCCAGATGTTGTGATTTACCTACCTTCCACTTGACGCTCAAACACTGCACCACAGTACGTAGCTGCTTGCCTTCTTCTTCACTGCACATTTCTGAACCCTTTCCAACTCATTCCAGTTACCAGCACAAATGCAGTCACTGCACATCAATTATCTACATTCTGTCTTAAGTTTATATTCTATTTACTGATTTGCATACCCTAACACATCCTCAGTCATCATGTTTATATGCATCTATAAGTATGTAAGTTCCATCGGATAAGCCCTTCTGCAGTAATATTTAATGTGCTTAGTAAGTAAGAGTGATTCTATTATCAATCCCGACTGAAAAGGGCTAAAGCAAATTTTAACCATCAACGTTTTTTTTGTTCCAAACCACTCTCCTTACCTTCCTTAATTCCATGCACCCTTTCATTCAAACATACTCCTGATTTCACAAGGTGCTTAAAAAATTACCCTTTCATCCATTTTCTATCATTACTTATCCAATATTGGGCCACTGAAAGCCAGTAGTCGATCCCCAGGAGCACGGTACGCCCTGGATGGGATGCCAGTCGTCACGGCTCGCACACACAGAAGTGAAAGGCAATCGTAGATATTCACCTAAACCACAACGTTTTGGAGTGCGGGAGGAAACTGGCGAAGCTGGAGGGAACTTACAAGAGCAGAAGGAAAACTTGCAAACTGCAGAGAAACAGGGCCAGGGACAGGAATAGAGCCTACAGCCCGGGAGATATGAGCCACGCTTAAAGATACACATTGACTGTTTCTCCAGCATATACAACACATTTGAAAGACAGTATGTGATTTCTATATTGTGTCCAACTGTTGTGGCTGTAATTCTTTAAAATGATGTTGGCACTAAATGCTTCTGTGCAGAAAAGTCCACACAGAATTCTGCATCAGTTTCCCTTTAACCCGTCTGTCTGAAAATGAGCGGTTCTGGAAAAAATACTATCCTCCTGCTTTCATTTCAGTGCCATAGATGTCTGTTTATTCTCTGTTATCACTATTTTAATCTGATTGAGAAATTATAAAGGGCATAAGGGCATATTTTCTGTAAAGAGTTTCATAACAACCGATATTGATGCTGGTCTTCCTCTGTACTTGTTCATTGTACATGTCCGACAAGGGAAGCTGTTGCACACCTAATTCCACGATGGCCAAACTGTCTCACCTGCTGTGCCAAGAAGACCAAACCAGGCTATCCCAGAACACGGTAAAAGGTTTAATAATAGATTCAAAAATATAAAAAATATATATAACCATTATTCAACTTTAAACATTTAAAGGAACAGTTACTATATGAAGCATCTGTATTTCTGCATTTTTGAGAATTTAGCGTTTTTTTCTTTTCCTTTTTTTTCAAGCATTTGAACAAATAAGCAACACAAGGCCACATTCAGTATCAATATCATATAAGAGTACTGCTTTGTCTAATAATATTATTGGGTCCTCTGATTTTTCAAGGATTCCTTTTCTTAAAAATATTTAAGAAATGCAGTGTATCAGATTTTCGTTGTAACTGTCACCTTCAGCTGAAGCCCCCTTGCGCCTTCGCTAAATTTGAACTTACGAAATCTGATATAGAACCGTTTAGTTCCAGAGTCGGCTCAGTGTTGGTGTCAAATCGGCCATATTCACCGCACTGTCCTGTTTTCCTGTTGGAGAAATAGAATCGTATTTCAAGGCAATTATGTTATGCAATCATTTAGAAGGTCAGTGAAACGTAGGCCAGACATTCGTACATGTTATGGTATATTAACTTGTTATTTTAGTATTTGGAGGCAGATTTAAACTGCTTTCATTTAAGAGGAACAAGGTTAATTTCCTTGGCTGTTTTCCAGACTGTTCTTACTAATGTTAAACTCATATGGTACTGCTATTAGTTTCATGGTGTTCACCTTAACGTTGGTTGATCAGGCCTCTCAAATTGAGATGTGTGGCCATTGCATTGAAAGCCTCACTACAGACATGGGCACGAAGACTGACTTTTACCATCCCTTTCTGTGACGCACGGTTTTGGGGCTTTTTAAAAAATGTGACATACAATTCCATTCCAGTACTGGAATATGGCGGCCAACATATCATAATTACTTAAATGAATATTTATTTGTGACTCTGGATACCCACTGTCTGACATATTTTCACTTATAAGTAATTAGATTAAACTAGCAAGGACAATTCCAATCTACATTTTCTTCACTACAGAACAGTATTACTTCCCACACAAAAAAACATATCCAAACATTTTAACCTCAATTTGTCAAAAACATGTTTAAACGTAAACTAATGACAATATCCTGTATGTCATTCCAGCAGGGGGCGTCATAAAGGGCGCGCCGTAAGGACAATTCCAAGGGCCCTAGAGACACAGGGGCCGTAAAAGAATTGTAACATAATTGGATTGGTCTGGGTTGGGGCCCCGATATGTTATACTTTAATAGGGACCAAAATCTGTAGCTGTAGCCCCTGTTTTTTTGACTAATTACTCTCCTCTTAATTACTCTCATAATAACCGACTAGTGCTCAGTCTAATTGCCTTTTCTTACAGTGAAGGCAGGGAGATCTTTAGTGCTCCAGAGTAACTGAACAAGGGGACACATAACAGGAAATGGTCCCTGCTGTTTGGGTGACATCAGCGAGTCCCAAAGGACCGACACGTTCCCACCCCACTCATGTAAATGAGCTGCAGTGCCCACTAATTGGATTTTCTCCCGTCTGGTTGTCCCCACAGATGGGCTTAGGCTGATGACTCTGAATAATTGGAACAAGACTGACCGCAGAGAAGTTGTGCTTTGATATGACTGTCATTGCTTCTGGAAAGAGTTAACGTGAGGAGCAGTTTCTCAGTAGGCTGTGGCCAACGGGCTCGCGCTCTGACAAACGGGCAAATAATTCAGACGTTTCTTGTAGTGAACAGGGTGTCCTACACTAGCAGATCAAAAGGTACTAATTTAACTTTCTGTAGTTTAAAGCAGGGAATTAATCACTATTAGGATAACAAAGCATAAATCCCATGGTCTCAACCCCCAGACTGTACGGAGATTAAGTCATTAAAAAACCCAGATATTTTCACCTCAGAAAGTTAGTCTATACTACCTGAGATTCACCCCTTTTTGGCAAGATTTTTTTTCCTCACTCTTATTACCATTAACTTTGTTCATCTTCGCAAAAAACTTCACTTGACAGACTAAGTTGCAATCAGAAGAATTATGAGGCCCTAGACACAAACAATATTGGGTATCGGAGGGGGGTTTGGGGTGGGCACTTGTGAACACTTTGGTGAACTGCTTCATTTGCAGTAAATCAAAGTAGACATATTCTGCCTATTTGATTATGAATCATATCATATTATAAATATAAAAATACACAACAACAATTGTGTCTCCCCAGGCCAAAACCAATGAAAACCCACCACTCAGTAAGGTGGGTGACCTACAGGGAATTGAATTAAAACCTGCCTGTTCCAGTTTTTACAGCATAAAGGTTTTCAACACCATTCCAGTCCTGTGCCTCTGAACTGCACTGTGACATTTGTGAAGTCGGATTAGGAGAGGAGGTTCATGTGAGACAGCTGGTTTCCTCTCAGCAAACATCCAAAGAGCTCTATCGTCCTAAAAGATGTTCCTCAGAAGAAATACTATTGTGCATTATGGAACGGGCAGAATCAAAGGGAAGCACTGCTAGATAATTTTACACAAAGCAGACGGTCTTGCTCTGAGCGCTGCCTGCACATAACCTCCTAATGTATGGACCTCGATGCATAACTGGCCTTTGAAAAGGACGTTTCCTCTTTCCCAAGCTTACGTCACCTTTGAAGCAGCTGACAGTCTGCGTTCCTGGGTTCGACTCCCAGATGTGTACCAACAACGGCGTCGTGCTCTCTGAGGTGTATTTCAAAGGCCATCCAGGCCACCACTGCAAAACACCATCATTACCAAAGTATAATGTGCATTTCTGTCTGTAAACCATACGGCACAAACATGTTGTTTGCTACCTTTAGCTGTTTGCTTCTGTATTATTTTAAGCCCTGCATCCTTATACTTGCTTTTCAAAGTCAAAGTCAAAGTAAACTTTATTCTCAGCTATATACATGGACACGGTGAGACGTTTTAGTTATAATATATACGCAGTGGCCAATTTACTAATTTATTAAATACACCTGCTTGTTAATGCAAACAACCTTCTCATCCAAACACTGAACCATGTGGCCACAGCCCAACATATGAAGCATGCAGGCAGGGTGAGGAGGTCCAGTTAGTGTTTGGCTAAACATGAGACCGGCTAAGACGCCTGATCTTAGCCCTACTGAATATTACGACGTGATCCTCGGTGTCAGACGTGGTGGATCCAGCAACTCAGAAACAGCCACCCTCCAGGCTGCGATGTGCTCCTACGCACTACAACGTCTATAGTTTACAGAGTTCTGTGACGGACAAAAACAACCAGCCGACCGCTTTTCTGTGGCTGAAAACACCTTGTTAATGAAGGTCTGAGGAGAATCTCTTTAAAGCTAAACGAAACTCACAAATGGAAAAATAACATCTCAGTATAACAATGTTGTGTCGAAAGGCTTCTCTCTTCAAGGTGGCAAAAGTAGGTTATAAACAGTACTATGTATTCCTAATAAAGCGGCCACAGAATTATGCATATCCGTATAATTTACTCAGCAGCGATTATTTGGATTATTTGTAATTATCCTGCGTACTACCGCCTAAAGAAAAAAAAATCACGAGGACATAAACTTACAAGTATCAAGTAATTCAATTAGATAAGAGGCAAACGGAAAAGTTTGAAAAGACGCAGAATCTGAACTTTCTCTTATAAACTGCAGGCTGCACGAGCTGATGCACTGAAATACCCTATCTACAGACAAAGGTTAAATAGCGCACAAATGCGACATATTTCTGCTTCGTGCTACGTGATCTTATGGCTCTGCTTCCAGTTTCGTGAGGACAGAAAATCCCCCTTCTTGAGCAACTGAGCTTCGCACGTAGGACAAGCTCACCCCCGCCGTCGGAGCGCGCGCGCTGCGCCGTGCACAGGAGCGCAAACCCGCGGACTCCGCAAACGATCCTGCAAATAGAGTGGGTTGTGTGCAGCAGAGATTATGTCAGACTTCATACATTTGGAAAGAGAGACGCATGTAGCGATCCCACAATTTATTTCAGATTGACTTCTTTCTGACACTTACGGCTGCGAGCAAATAAAAATTTACTGTAATGATAAACGTTCCATTACATCGTTCACCAGTTAAACACAATATATTACATGTTGATTACTGTCAAACAGGAATTTATTACAAATACAGAATATAATGGAAAATTAGCTAACAATTTAACAATAAAATTACACTGAAAAGTTTACATAAGATGCACATGACTCGGTTAGACGTGTTATAATTTTGCATGTTCAGTAAAGATCTTTCGTATAGGATTTGGGTACTGATTATAGGCTAGATTAGATTTATATTCAAATTCAGAGTGCTAGCTTGGTGAAAAACGACACAGAGGGAAGAAATTATAAAGTGATCGCAGAGTGAGTAGTTTGCACTCTGGGGTAACTTCATTTTTGTCAGCAGTGACATGCGTGCATCACCCGAAAGAAGACGATTTGTTTGGCACAATCCGTTACAAAAAGCTTTGACTTTTGAACAGCGTGAAGACTTGCTTTCCTTTATATATGACACTCGCTCAATACGTAATAACTAATCATTTCCAATGTTAAAAAAACTTTTATATTAAAATAATAATATATCCCAGAACAAGAGATTCTCGGCTTGTTAAATGAAGACTGATTACCGAATGTTGCTCGCATTCGTTCTCTTCTTGCACTATTCTGCTCATCTCTCACTTTGTATTTTATGGCAGGAGCTCAGACCTATGCGAATACATATATGTGTATTATTTCTAAAAGAAAAGTATACTTTATTGTTTTTATATGCCTTTTATATTTTATCTCTTATGTTTTGATCTTTATTTTTCAAAATATTGTAAGGAGTGAGTGGCAAAAATTTCACTGTACACATGTACGTTGTATATTTTTGTATGTGCCAAATAAACTTGCAAGGTGAAGATTACACATCCTTTTATATTCTGTTTTCTGTATCAGGATGAGATATTTTATAGACTATAGCTAATGTTTAAATATGTTATTTGGAGGTTTTCTCTGCGCGGGAATTATTCATTTCCAAAGAACAACTCAATCTTTTAATAAAACTGACGCAATAACGGCGGTCGTTTTTATCTTGAACTTCACTCGACCCAGCAGTAGCTTTTACGAAGTGGAGACGAGCTGCGGCGAGCGCTTCTGCGCTGACACCACTAGGCGGCAGTATAGGGCAATAGAAATATTTTTAGACCGTCCATTACTCGACTACGAAGCTGAAGTATTTCTTAGAAAAATATAATAAAAAAGCAGAAATCCTTTACATTGCGCAGTGCAAACATGGGGCACATTTACTTTGGATATAAAAAACGCTGGAGGAAAAACAAAGCCCTTAAAGAAAGATGGACAGCTAGAGAATATGAAGTTCTCCGTTTTTAACTCTTCCAAGAATGAATGGGATGATGTTAACCTCTTATATCACATTTTGGCTACATGCATGAGCGTTTCTTAAATTTAACCGCAGTTCAAGAACTTTTAAATAAGACATTTGGCTGGTGTTAGGGAAAGGCTTTGTTTTCGCGCATTTCATAAATGTCAATATTGCAAATGCTTGCGTTAAACAGGCACTGTTCAGACTTATCGAGTTATATAAAGTTATTTTTTCGTTACCTGGACGCCGTTAATAAATTGTAGTTCAACTAATGATTTGCTCAGTAGAGTATGAGATATGGATTTACTCTGCTTTCACTGTGTTAATGACAGTGGATTTTTACGCGACCGTTCCAGTCCAAAACTAATTCCGTGGGCACATGGAACAATCCGTGACAGTGATAAAAGAGCTAATTGTAAAGTATGAAAAAATATTTCCATGTACAGGACAGGTACTGGAGAGTGGGAGCGAAGGGGAGTAGCGGGTGATCGAAGTTATACGAGGTGGGGTTCAGGTCATAGATAGCGGTCTGGAGTGCGGAAGGTAATTGTGTAACTTATGCGTAATTACAACCATAAATTGGAACTCAGGTCCATTGAATTTCATTGCAGCGTGGCAATGAAGGCGAGTTTCTGTTTGGGACAACTTTGGATTCAGTTTTTATGTTACTTTAATTATTAAGAAACAAGAACGTCAAGTTTATGGACTTACATTATTCACAAAGCAAATACTGAGTTTGTTTCCACATAATCGATCACACAAGCGAACATAAAACGAAGCGTTCAATTCCTCGGTCTAATACACGTTTTTTGAGTATGTGGTATAGCGGCAGCTTCGTGGACATCTTAGTGTATTTAATTGACCCTTAGTAATAAGGGCTGCCTTATGCGCCTTTTGGCACAGAAAACCATTTCAGCGCGTTGTGGACCCGGTGAGTTCATGGTCTCTACAAGGTGCTCACAGGTCACTCCATCATTTCTATACCTTCGACTCTTTACAAAATAGGGGCTCTGGTAAATGATTCGAGTAATAGTCACAAATTGTGGCACTGCCACAACTAACACCACTCACTGCAGGAGCGCTCCCTGATAATTACGCTTCTGAGCCTTGCTTACCTCCCTCATTTCTTGCCTGGAGTTATAATTATTTATTTTCATTTATCTTGTGTGGTGGGAGAGTTGAGGACTGCCAAATAATCGCTGTTCGGAACAGCCTTTAAATTTCACTTAACAGCTACGGCATTGATAAACTGAATATGTCGCCTGTCACCAAAGTTTATAATTCCTGTTAGTATTCATCACTATTTCACATAAAATGGGTAGCTGTGAAGGCGGGTCTATTATAGCTTTTAATTGCCCGAGGGCAACATTGTTTGCACTTATTTAATTAAATAAAGGTAGCAACGTAGACGTTAAGACATTTTATCTCACCCGGCATTGGCCAAAACATAAAGCTGTGGAAGTCGGAATGATTTACGCGCAGACATATTGCAGAATCGCAGGTGATAAGTTCTCGGTAGCAGAGGACGAGAAATAAAAATCTTAAGAACTTTAACCCCATTTCCGTTCTATTACCCTCTCTGTCTCCCCCCCCCCTTTATTAGCTCCCTCTCTCTCCCTCTCTTTGGGCGCGCGTCCAGGTCCCGCACGCTCCAGCGCTCGTCCCGTTCACTTTTCACCCC
>JAODJU010000014.1:22479348-22516344 GCA_026776725.1 Gnathonemus echidnorhynchus | reverse complement strand
GGGGGGGGGGGGGGGGGGGGGGGGGGGGGGGGGGGGCGTGATGCTCAGCATCAGCCACGTGGGAAGAAAGTGGTAGATGAAGCGTGGAAATGCTATTCAGCCCGCAAGTGACACAAGAGCTCTGTGTTAAGTGGAGAATGATACGTCTGGGCAGAGCCCTCATTCACAGTCTCATTCGTCTGTTACCCAAGAACAGCTTAGCACCAGACGAGGTGAAGGCGGAGATTGGGCTGGGAGCGGATTTGAGCGTCAGAGCTAATCAAGCGGATTTTATGTGGAGTCTACGAGATGAACGTGGCATGTTTTAGAGTCCTGACAGCTCCTCTCCCTGGTAAAGGGCTCAGACTGTCCACCCGTAACCCTGCTAAGGACAGCAGTGAGCCACGGAGAGGCGGGATGCCGCAGAGGCTCTGTGACAGGCCTGCAGGAACACCTCGCCTCCTTTGGCACGTACACTAGCACGCTCGTGGCACGGCCTAATACGCACCCCTCCGAAAAGCCATATATGTGGGCTGTCCCTGCTCCCCTAAGGCTTCAGGCATTCAGGGCCAAGTCCTCGCCAGCAGCCAAACAAACAAGAACAACCTACGACGCTTCTAAAATTAGCCCCGAAATAAGCACTGACGTGTTCATCCAGGCTGACGAATGGACCTGAATCTTGGGGTGAAACAGGGAATTGCTCTTGCTTTGCCTGGAAGGCTCAGTACAGAGAGTCTTTATAGTGGTGCCATAACCCCAGTAGGTGACGGCAATTACACTCTATTTAACAGAAAAAAAAACCTCTTCTGCTTTCACAGGCTCTCCAGCTGCCATTCCTCTAGCATTTGACGTCGCTGAATGTCTGTCTTGGCTTTAACGGGCATCTCTGCTGCACATGTGGGAGACCCTAACCCTAACCCTAACCCTAACCCTAACCCTTACCCCACGCGTGTGAATATGTTTATGTTGACATGGGGATATGTGCAGCTTCCAAGTTGAAGTGTTTGTGTTGCCTTTGGGCAATGCTATAGGAGGTCAGCACAAGGCTATGAAAAGGCAGACTGCTGTGTTAGCAGAGAGCGAGCTTGGCGAGGGGGTGCTGGATCGCAGGTTTTCCATAGAACAATGGCCTACATGTTTGCGTTTCATATTCATGTTTATCTTCACAGTGAAATCAGGCCTAGCAGACCTCCAGGGCAGTTTTCTTTCCTATTCCAGAGCTGGTTGTGAATAAATCCAGCAAGTCTAAGTGTGCGATCAAGAGGGACGCTGGGCTGAAGGCCACGCTCACGTCAATTGATTTCCTCAGATGCTTTAATGACAATGACTGACCGCTGGTTATACTGGTCAGGCTATGCTCAAACTGGTTAAATTCAGATTATGAGGTAAGCCTGGGGACCCCGGCTTAAAATCCTCGAAGCCCCAAAAACATTGACACCCCCCCCATACACTCAAATAAACCCCCCCCCACCACAGAGTCTCTCCTTTTGCCACATCCTGCACCCATGATCCATTTGTGGTCTGCGTTAGGGGCTATGCCTGTTACTAAATGTCATTCAGGATTCAATTGAGCGAAGGATGGTCTGAAGGGGTGCATGGAACCATTGAAGAGCATGTCCCCGCACTGCAGGACACCTTTGTATATAAATGACGACGACTTGCGCGATGCTAATCCCATTGGCACTGAGGGACGCCAAGCAAGCCTGTAGCTTTTTATTCTCAGCTACTCCCACTACTCATGTGCACGTAGGTAGATGGATCCCTGAGCCCCGGTACTATTAGTGACATTAATGATCCCTGTCGCCCCAGCGACCATGACTCATCGCTGGGCAGCCCACTCCTTGGACTTCGTCACGGGTTTCCATCAGGTCCTTTCCCCCAAATAGCTCTCAGGCTATAGGCTCGTGCTCATTAGATCAGTTCCTCCAGTGCTTGCCACACACACACGGTCCTTCAGCCCGTTACTGAACCCTTTTTCTCGTAAATGAATCGCATCGTTCCTCTGTAATTATCTGCGCTTCAAATGTCCAGCTAGTTCTTCGTACATTTTACCGGGTCGATTATCATTAGTGTTCGATATACATGTGTTCGTTCATGCCGATGAGCGGCACTGTAGGTAAAATGGGGAAGTTTCCCAGCTTCCGTTACGTATCCAGCAGGGTCGCTACCCTTGCTTACCCTGTTCCCCCCCCATCTGTTAACAGGGCTCCGGGTTCCATGCGTCCCGGCGGCAGAAGTATGGGAACGTCTTCAAGACGCACCTTTTGGGGCGACCGCTGATTCGGGTGACGGGGGCGGAGAACGTCCGAAAGGTGCTGATGGGGGAGCACAGCCTGGTGACGGTGGAATGGCCAAAGAGCACGGCCACCCTGCTGGGCCCCAACAGCCTGGCCAACTCCATCGGGGACATTCACCGCAAGAGGAGGAAGGTACGCCCACTGGCCTCCGCGCTGCCTGACAGCCCGAACCCACCTGCGCACAGTGATGTCCAAAAAATGTGTTTTCTTTGGTTACTGGAACAACTTGCAAATCTCTCACTCTGCCTCATCTCCTCACTAATACCAAACGCAATCCTGTTCCTATTTCTCCTTCTCTGTTCCCCAACCACAATTCTTCTCTGCCTTAACACTGGAGGTAGAATCGAAACAGGAAGTTCCGACTTGATGCATAGTTTATAGTTCCTTTACCTCTTAATTTGGCTCAAATTCTTATGCTTTAAATAACATCTATATTGAAATCCGTCACAATGTCTCAGAACTTCATTAAGATTATAACAGCAAGTGCCAGAAAAAGAACAGAATAACACAAAGAAAGCCAGCCTTCAAGCTCAGAAACTTATGAGGGCTGGTCTGTCTGTTAGTGTGTACGCACCTGTCCCACGCTGCAATGCGGCCTGGCTGACCACCGTGAGAAAAAGCACCATTTCTTGGAGGTTGGGGAGGGAACAACAAGAGGAGCTCGCGTCACTGTCTCGCCCTGCCCAGATCAGGGCTGATACCATCCCCGCGGGTCAATGCCAGCGCCTCATCAAGCCATTACAGGAAATTGGGCAGGGGCTCTTTTCATTATCCCGGGGAAGCATACCTCTGCACCGCCATTGTCCCGGAACAGAATAGGCCTGTCTGAGAGAGTCTTTCCTCCCTGCTCGAGTTTCACCCCACACACCTGTACTATTGAAAGGTCAATGGGCTGTAATCAGCAGCTAATCCCTGTGGTCTGGGAGGCCTCACACAAGCCCTAATGACCGGTAATTAGTCAGCCAGCATTTGGCTCACAAAGGCGGCTTTTTTTTTACCTCTTTCTTCAGGTCCTCCAGTGTTTTACTCCCCCCTCCCAAGACGTAAACAGACATCGGTGATTTTACAGAAAAAAATGGAGCAAATGGGTAGGGAGAGGGTGGGGGAGGGGGAGTTTCAGAATTTAACTTGAACTTTGACGAATCCAACATTCCGCTTGCGGGTCAAAAAAAAACCCAGCAGGTCTATCCGCAGACTATTGGCACACAAAGCCCTAAGACTAAAACAACACTCACAACAATAACAATAACAGAGCAGCGACAGGACCACAACCCTATTGGCATTAATCGCCCCCACTATCCCACCCAACCGCGCATGAGCCACGTTCCTGGGGCGTGCATGAAGCCGAACTGGAGGAGGGCAAACAGAGACGCTTCATGATAGGCCACCCATGACACACAGCTGCCTTTTCTGCTCAGTAAGAAAGGCCAATTTTATGCAGTTTCCCTAGGTAGCCATACAGGAAAAATGCGAGGGTGAAGGGTTTTCCAGGAAAAAACTATTTGGCCGGGATAAATCATTATGACTATTGGTGATTCTTCCAGATACCTGATACTCAGGTTATGAAAGCCTATACATTTCAAGGCCACAAAGACTTCTAATTTGTAGACTTAAAGCCAAACTGGTCCATCCCTCTGTTCTGTATCTGCACCTTAATTCTGATTGCCCCTCACTCATTCTGTCTCTTTCTCTTCCTATATGTCTATTTTACATTTTCCCCAACCTGTTTTTATTTTTCTTTCGGCACATTTTCACCAGAGCGATCCCTCCTACCCTATTTTTAGAGAGGGAGAAAGAGAGCAGAGCTTTTAGTCAAACTCTTAAACTGAGCTGCCAGACAGCCCATGTGAAAAAACACTTGAGAATACGATACTGCCAAAAATCCAACAATTTCCCTTACTACGAACCGTACGAGAGGTCCGCCATAGCAGTACAGACACCCCTACGGTATTCTATCATAGTCGGGTTTCCTCTGGGTAATGGCTTACAAACCAGAGGTCATGAAACACACAATAATACATTTCTCTGCAAGTTCAAACACTGGTCCCTATTCAGAGAGGCCAGGCTCCTGGGTTAGCGGGTGATCCAGTGAGTCAAACAGAGTTCACGGTCCGACCGATTGACGGAGGCTTTTAGGTACTCCTGGGGTATTTTCTTCCATACCCTGGCCCCCACTGGCACTCCCTCTGCTCCACCCAGTCCAGCTGAAATTAGGCTCCCGGCAGACACGACGGAGGGCCCGCTACGACTCTAGCGTGGCGGAGAGAGTCTGAATGCGTGTGCCGACCTCCAGTGAGCCGCGGGCGGTTTTCTGCACTGCAGAGAGGAGCTTCTCTTTTTTTTGTATATTTTCTCATTTCTCCCATTCTCTATAATTTACCATCTAAAACAGGCTCCTGTCATTGTTCTTTATGGTACACGGCACATTGCTATATATTTAGGAGAGATGGTACAGAACAAAAGCTGCACATCTGAAGAGCAATAAAACAAACAGAGCCCGGTTTTCAGTGCGTAGTCGTTCAGCTGTGGTTGTGCCCACTAGAACAACAAGCTGAAAGCAAACATAAGACAGTCCCTAAAAATGACAACATTATTTGATTACATTAATTCAGTGAATGATTCCAGAATTGGCTCCGGCAGCACAGAGCCTGACACAAAGGCTAGACTGTGCAGTCAGACGGGCAGCAGAGTAGAAATAGGTGAGACGGCACAGGAGCCGGCTGAGCCTGAAAAGGCTGTGCTACTGTGTGCTTGTAGGTACCTCTCTGTCCAGTAGAGGGCGCAGCTCTTTTATTCTCCAACTGTCTCCTTTCTGCCTGAGCTCAAATTACTGGACGAGGGAAAGCCATGCAGACAAGGGTTAAAGAACTGAAGGGGAAGGTTGTGCGAGTGGGGTTTCGTTGAAATAAAGGAAGAGGAAAATAAAGAAAAGACAAAGGATGGATAGTCATGCATAGGTTAAGCCAGGCACCCTGAATAAAGTAATATAATTTAGGATATATGGGTGACTCTAAATGGTTGGCGGTAGGAGGCTGATGGCAGAGAGTTGCAGTTTATTAAAGCAGAGGAGCATCCCAGCTTCCCTTGAGGTGACGTCTGGAATCTCCCTGTCTGGCGAGATGTGTAGCTGCAGACAGATACCCATTTATAGCATGCGTGTGTGTGAGGAGTTCTGGGCCCCATTGGGGGAAACGCGGAGACAGAGTTCTGCAGAAATCGCTGGCGTCCTGCCAGCCAGGGATCCCCCTCAGACGCAGAGGCCTGTAGGTAAGACCCACGATTGGTCGCCAGCTGTGTGGCCAGAAGCTGGTCTGCCTTCCTCATCCAAACCACCAAGTTTGATGGAGTTCTGTAACCCCCCCCCCCCCTCATTCCCAGGGGGGGCATTTCATTTTATCACAAGGCACTTTTTGTGATCGTTGTTGTATCGCTATACATAAAGCGTTTTGGTTTTATGTTGTTATAAAAGTTCATAACTGGTGGCAAATGATTGAACCCATCCTGGTACGTATGTAATGGCCCTCTTTGTGCAACAATATAGTTTTAAGAGTGTTCCTCTGGTCGAGGGCCTGTGTAACAAATCAGTCTATGATGCTGTCTCCAAGATCTGTATCGTTTTCTAAGGGAAGAGCCATTTTCTCTGGGGATTCACTGAATGCATGTTCAGTTGTGATTCCCTTATGTGTCATCAACAAGGTTGGAGTTACACAGCACTAAGGGTCCCATGAGGAATTGTGGATGCGTTTTGTATATATCATATAACATATAAGACGATGGCACTGATTAATTGATATTCAGTGGAGCGTGTTTGAAGATGAACTGGAGGTGAACTGGAAATGAATACCCTTGCAACTGTAGCGTATATGACTCAGATAATGCGGAGTGTCAGGAAAACCCAACACGTGGAAGCATTTAGAGAAATAAAGCCTTCTCACACAGCACGGCTCGAGGTGCTGGAGCGAGCAATTCAGAGAACATCTGTACTGTCCACCAGTAATGAGCTTGCTCTGCTCATAGGTTAGGAACCCACTGTTAGGGTCCCAGACAGTCTCATTCTGAATCACCCTTAGGCGCCTTCTTTAGCTCTACAGAGGTCCATGGCACCCTGGTTGCACAGAATCTGAACGCAGGAGGTCGACATGACTCTCTGCCCAACTATGGGGGCCATTCATAGTTCCAGTTAGGACCTTAGGTGCTAACACCAAAATGGAGTTTGTATTTGTTCCAAGAACTCTTGATTCCCGGTTCATACACTTAGAGAGGTCTTTATTAAAGGACTATGGGGTGTTTCAGCAGCTGAGGTTACTATAGGCCAACATCAGTGTTGGCTGGTGTGTTTGAATGAATTTAGTAGCGAGATTTACGCACATCAGGATTAGAGAAACAAAAATGTGTTATTTAATGACACAACAGCAGGGTGTCCTTTTTCATAATAACTGCCTTGTATCTTTAACAGGATATTGAGAACAGATCTCAGCAGCTCCTTCCGTGACCGTTTACTCCATGTTCGTGCAGCACAAGTATGACAGGCGGACGGTTCCAATTCCCTGTCAAGGACGATGCACGAATTACAGGGGCTGATCTGTGTAAGGAGCTCAGCATACAGATGGGTTGTATGACTGAGGCACTTTCTGCATTTCTGATAAGTGACAGACGACTCAGATTCTGTGATGGCCTGTGGGAAACGGGATGATATTGTTTTTCTGGATGAGGATGAAGTAGTCATCTGTGGGTAGTAGCCTGGAGGAGCATGACCTCATATACACCTTATAGCCACCTTAAGGTGCAGGTGGAGGTGAGCAGAGGGGGGGGCTTGGCGACTGGTCGCGAATTGGGCAGCGTTGCCGCTTAGCTAGGAATCGCGCAGCCCATGATGTCACTACTCCTGCTGCCATGGTAACCCAGCACTCAGTGCACCATTGTCCATTCACCCCGGGGGCAAACCAGAGGACAGTATATGAGAGAAGGACAGCAAGGGAGGAGACTAGAGAGGAAGAGAGAGAGAGTGGGAGAACGAGAGGCATGCAGGTCGCAGAGGTGCTGGATGATCTAGAGATGATGCTGCTCAGGTGAAGGACAAAGAGAGTGAAAGGAAGACAGGAGAGAAGTGGAGCAGAGACAGAATGTGTGGGGGGTAGGAGGGAGGATGGGTGTACTGAGCCCAACTGTCCCTCCATCTTTACTACTCTGGAGAAGCTTTGTAGGGCCAAGGTATTTGGGGCAGATGGCCCAGGATGGTTCATAAAAAGTGCTATTGTTAGTCATCGGAGCTGGAGTTTTTAAGGGGAACATGGATGTTATTTCACCAAACAAACCATAGCGAGTGAAGTGCATTAGAAATGCAATGCCCCGGCCAGGAAAATCTTACCTTTCCTAGGGACTGCTGACAGAGAGGGAAACTATCCCACTTGTATGAGTATGTTTCGCTTCTATTCAGCCTCGACGTGGGGAGAGAGTGAGAGAAAAGTCACAGAAGGGAGAGAAAAAATGTGAACTTTCCGTTGAAAAAAGTGAAGGCGTCAGGAAAGCTGCTTTCGTGAACTGACAGAGCTAAGCGACAGTGACGGGGAGATGCCTTTATTGACTTCTGCTCGTTTTCCAGTTGTGACCCAGGCAGACCAAGGTGCAGAATTAAGAGCTGATCTGCAGAGCATAAATGATGTGGGAGTCACCTGACAAGTGGCTTCAACATGGGAGCATTTGGTTTGAGGAGAGAGTGCTCTGAGAGATCCGTGCTGGACCCTTGACGTGAGTCTCAGAGGCCAGTGGTGGGATATTTGGGCGAGTTCATTCTGCCTGTGATAAAGAATTTAAATAGCAAAGTAGAAGAATGAGAAAGTGAGCTACAGAAAATGACAAATGTCTCGTGAGCATGGTTCCAGATGAAGTAGGTGATTGTGGCTGGTGTGTGAGCTGTGGTTTACCAACAGCTCTGACAGTGGTCAAAGTGAGCAATAAGCTACAGCGGATACTCTTCCAGTCAGACTGTGTTGTCTGCGACGCCGGAGTTGGGATACTAGAGAGGCTTGCTCAAACCCGAGGTTTCACCCATAAGGATTAATCGTCAGGAGCTTGTTTGAATGTGAACCCTCTGGGGCTGTCTGCGAGTCAGAAATAGTTTGGGATCAAATTTTTGCTTCATAAGCTCATTGTGGTCTGTCAGGGACAAGACAGCAGACTGCATGTAAGAACAATGCCTAAAAGCTGCGGTATATTTGTTAGAAAACATTAAAAATGTATTTTTTGGCACCTTAAGTCACACTGCTACTATGTTAATTTTTTAGTAAAATGACAAAGGATGTTCAACTTTATTGACTGCATGTTGTTTCCCTGAGTGCATTGGCTATTTTAGGTATCCAAAGTTGTTTCCTACGATCATACCTGTGCAGACTCTCATGAAGTTGTTCTTTGAACCCTAAGCCATGCCTGCCTGAAATGCCACATGCCTTAATTATTTTTGCCACATCAGCAAGGGTGTGTTAAATAGAGGTCGGCTGGTGCTGCGATGCTGGCTGGACTTTTCATTAGGCACAAATCAAGGAGTGCGTGAACTAATGTCAGGTTGGCCTATTAATGCTCGCCTGTAAGATCGTATGTTTTAATCTTCTCATTGGGGCTGTGTGGTATATTTCTACAAAGGTCTTCCTCTTAATCTTGGTTGTTCTATGGGAGCTAAAAAATGCAGTCTTGCCGCAGTCATCGTTAACGGAGTAAACAAGTGAAGTGTGCAGATTAATAAGCGATGCGGTATTTGGGTATCTGCTTGCGTCTGTAACTGTGAGTGAGAGCGGGCGATGAGTGCCAAGTCAAAGTCTTGTCTCAGACCTCAAGCATCCCAGGCAGCTGAGCTGCGGCTGCAGGCTGCACTTTTCAAAGCGGGCAAAGAAACCATCTGCTAGTATCACAGCATTTTGCCTCTGGTGAAAATGATGCCTGGAGGTTTTTCTTGTTTTAGTGCTTGATCAGCCGCATTTATGCTTACTGATCCATGGCAACGGTGATGTTACAGTGAGGCCAGTGTTCCACAGATGAACCAAAAACCCCCAGCAATAATAGTTTTAACAAAGATGGCCGAAAGGCTCTTGGCCCAGTTGGTGTGATATAACACTAATCACATTATAAGGCGATGAGCCTTTATGACTGATGTCTGCCCTCCAAAGTATCCTGAGCACAACAGGAATGTAATGAAGTCACGCTTCCTCCATGCAGGTCTTCGCCAAGGTGTTCAGCCATGAGGCTCTGGAAAGCTACCTACCCAAGATCCAGCAGGTGATCCAGGAGACGCTCCGCGTGTGGAGCAGCAACCCGGAGCCCATCAATGTTTACCGGGAGGCCCAGCGCCTCTCCTTCCACATGGCCCTCCGTGTGCTGCTGGGTTTCCGCGTGTCTGATGAGGAGATGCGCACCCTCTTCGATACCTTCCAGGACTTTGTGGACAACCTCTTCTCGCTGCCTATTGACTTACCCTTCACTGGCTACAGGAGGGTAAGCCGTCCTTCAGTTGATTCCTCATTTCTAGTACGAGGCAGTGGCTCGCAAATGGAGCATTTTAGGAAACCATGAAGTTCTCATCAAATATTGGATTAATCAAAGTATTAGTCCTGTAAACTTTACTCTCAAAGAAGAGTAAAATACTCTCAAGTTTGAAATTTAGATAAGTAATGCAATATATGATTGCATAATTCTTTTGAAAGTATTCGACTGGAAAGTCTGCTGTAGTGAGTTAAATTGATCAGTGTTTACAGTGTTTGTACAGACTAGGATGTAACTGACATGTATGATGTCATGTGATTTTCCCTCCTAACAGGGCATCCGGGCTCGAGATGCTCTGCAGAAGGCCATCGAGAAGGCCATCCGCGAGAAGCCACTGTGCAGCCAGGGCAAGGACTACACCGATGCACTGGATGTACTGATGGAGAGCAGCAATGAGAATGGAATGGAGCTCACCATGCAGGAGCTCAAGGTAGCTGGACGAGCGATTTGGCGTCCTAATCTCAGTCTGAAATGTGATCATTTAGAGTTTCCATGGTTCCTTGTTCTTGTGGTTCTTGACTAGGGAACATACCTGCATAGAGTGATACATTCCCAAAACTCTTTTGAGGTGAGACTGCTAGAATCAGGCTTCCTCAATATACATTATCATATGTATTGGGAATCTAATCTCACTCAGTTCTCATGTAAGTGAAAGAAGAACGTTGCATTTCCAAAACTCATTCCATAAATTTTTCTTGAAAAGAAATCCCATTTGTCACAGCGGAACTACTGACAGTGATCTCATTTTTATTTTGCATTTCATTGCAAAATAATCACCTCTTACAATATTAATCATCTGTAATAGTTGTTATTGTTAAGACTGGCATCCAGTGGGAGCATGTCCCCATACTGGAGAACCATACTGGTTTTATTTCTTTGTGGCATATTGGTGATATGATATAGAGGATGTCCCACAAGGACTTATATGTGCTTCTGAATAGCTTTTGCGGCAGTTAAATGTTAATTATTTAGTGATCTCTACTAACAGCTACAGAATGGCAGTTGTCCTGCTGTCATTTTATCTTTCTCCCAGCAGCGGCTGGACAGACACCAGGAAGTCTACTTTCTGTGGTGATTCAAACATCGTTTTAATTTCCGAGTTCCGTGACTTGCTGTGTAAGCGAAGGATTACCCGGCGCTGTTGCGAATTGAAACAAGAGGCTCTTCTCAGATTATCAGGCCGCATTACCATTCCCAGCTGTGAGCAGATATCCCCCATAATCCCCAGTTAAGTCAGATGTGCCGCTCTTTTAAGGCGTCGGAGGATTAGGATTTGCTGAGTGGGTGTCCTCGCCATTGATTGTCTATATGACAAGGGACGCTTCTTTATGGGGCTTCCAAGATGGAGTCCTGCCTCGGTAAACCTGTGTAGTATACCAGCAGATCTGCCTTTTGCTGAGGGACGCCTCCATTACCTTCCGTCCGCCGCCTCTGGGCAGTAGTTAGTCTGACAAACATGTGCTAACAATATTATAGGCTTTAGCATATCGTTTTTGACCCCTGACACCATTCACAGTGTCCCCACTTAGGTGCGGAGTCACCGTCTTGTCACACCACGCTGCCACAGCTTGCGTGAGGTGCGAAGTCGCCCAGCCGAGCTCTAGGATTAACGGGTCGTCCTGTTTTTCTGGGTGAATCCATTGCTGGCGACTGTGTGGTCCGTTATCTCAGATCCGAGGTGCTACACTACGCCCCCTGTGGTCGTCTTTTGCACGGCAGGCTTGTGCAGGCTTGCAGGTCACAGTGTAGCACGCTTTTGTTGAATTCGCCACGACCTTGTTTCCCCCTCTGTG
Organism: Gnathonemus echidnorhynchus; assembly: GCA_026776725.1. Classification (NCBI taxonomy): domain Eukaryota; kingdom Metazoa; phylum Chordata; class Actinopteri; order Osteoglossiformes; family Mormyridae; genus Gnathonemus; species Gnathonemus echidnorhynchus. The sequence continues at coordinate 22,504,742 of JAODJU010000014.1, read as the reverse complement.
AAGCCGCTTCCCAGCCTGGCGTCCTTCTCCTTTTCCGGAGCTGAAATGCCAGGCGTTTGTCTTTGCAATTCTCTCCCACTTTGTTAAACTCGGCAGCCCAAATAAAGTCCCCGTTCGGTCCAGCCTCCCCCCGTGTCTGGATCTGTTCACCGTCCTAACCGAAGCGAGTCTCGCACTAGCCGAGGCAGTCGCACTGCCTCGCTTGCACTTTACGGACCCTTGTGTTAACGGCAGGCCTCCTCGCCACATCTGCGCAGCAGCCGCAGGCTCTGCAGCCCGTAGCGCTGACAGCGGCCGACCTTCCCGCAGAGCGCCGGCTCATCAGGTTCTTACTCTGTGTCCTCCGCTCGCCCAGGAGTCGACGATCGAGCTGATCTTCGCCGCCTTCGCCACCACCGCCAGCGCGAGCACGTCGCTCATCATGCAGCTGCTGCGCCACCCCCCGGTGCTGGAGAAGCTGCGCGAGGAACTGCGCAGCCGCGGCTTCCTGCACAACGGCTGCCTCTGTGAGGGGGCGCTGCGGCTTGACAGCGTCTGCAGCCTCAAGTACCTCGACTGCGTCATCAAAGAGGTGCTGCGGCTCTTCGCGCCCGTTTCCGGGGGATACCGCACCGCCATGCAGACTTTCGAGCTTGACGTGAGTCCCGCCTCTTTTGCCCTTATGATGTCACAACCCTACTGAATGACTCCAGTCGCTGAAGGCTAATATGTTTCAATTTGCACCCAAAATATGAGGCAATTAATCAAATTTGATGGACTAGAGCAGTGTTTCCCAAACCAGTCCTCGGGGAACCCCGGACAGTCCACATTTTTGCTCCCTCCCAGCTCCCAGCCAATCAGGATCACCGAATACCCGTTACAGGTGCGTTGGGAGCTGAGAGGAAGCAAAAACATGGGCTGTCCGGGGTTCCCCGAGGACTGAGTTGGGAAACACTGGACTAGAGGACATGAATTAGCCCCCCCCCCCGAATAGCTACACCTTAACAAATCAAAAGCTCACCTTAACTACATTGGAACTTAACTGGAATTTGGGAGGCATTCCTGAGTCTGGCCGGTGTCCTCATTCCCCATGTGCGCTGTCTCCTGTCCTTCTTGCTCTCCCTCACTCCGGCTTAACAGGGAGTGCAGATTCCTAAGGGGTGGAGCGTGATGTACAGCATCCGGGACACGCACGACACCTCGGCCGTCTTCAAGGACGTGGAGAAGTTCGACCCCGAGCGCTTCAGTGAGGAGCGCGGTGAGGATAAGGAAGGCCGCTTCCATTACCTGCCTTTTGGGGGCGGTGTTCGCACCTGCCTAGGCAAGCAGCTGGCCACGCTGTTCCTGCGCCTGCTGGCCATCGAGCTGGCGGGTAGCAGTCGCTTTGAGCTGGCCACCCGGACTTTCCCCCGCATCATCACCGTGCCCGTCGTGCACCCCTCTGACGGCCTGCGGGTCAAGTTCTTCGGCCTGGACTCCAACCAGAACGAGATCATAGCCAAGTCCGACGAGATTTTGGGCGCCGCCGTCTAAACGGCCGGGAGAAGGAGGGAAGGTGGAGGACACAGGCATCATTAGAACCATTTTCCGTATTCCCGAAGTTAACCTCTGTGGACTTCAAGAAAATTATTATTTTTTTGCATCATTGGACATTTCTGAGGAGGAGAACTTGAAGCTGCCAAAAATGTATAGTCTTTATTCATTTTCTAAAAAAAAAAACATAAAAAATAAACAACATATATGTAAGAATGAAAGTTATCTAATAACACATAATGCACAGTGTGGAGTCGGAATCTCTGGTGGGGGGTAGGTGGAGTAATGGAGACAGATAAGTGAGGGTAATCAGGGTATACAAAGGGGTATGAAACAGATAGGAAGGCACCTGCTTCACTGGGGAAGGTTGAAGGACTCTCTGAGCGAGGAGGACCTAGAGAAAGTTTCTCATGTGCTGGAAGCCTCTGTCTCCATATATTCATTGCTGCCCCTGCCAAACACCTGCCCCCACCAGTCCAGACAAGGAAAAGACAGAAAGATGAGGCAAATGAAGCTGGATGGACAATTAAATAACAGAGTTTGATAGCAAGGAGTCTGAGTGAATTAGGTAGACGTGTAGTGATGCAGATTATTTCAAGGAAAGGAATTAGTAACGTAGGAAAAGGAAGATTACTGGAAGAGAACTGTGCGAATCTCAGGTGTGAACAGAGCACAGGCGACTGAGGAACTCTTTCTGATTGTAGCTGACCTGCACGTAGACTGGTATTCGTCTTTTGGGATCTGTAACCTGTGCTTTTTTTACAATGATGTCACATTTTAGCTGGCTAGCGTCGACTGTGCGTGTGCGTCTGCCTGTGAGCGTGTGAGGGATTTTCTGGGCGCTGTGCTGCCGTTTGCCTTGAACTGTGTACCCAGCGAACATAATCATCTGTGATGGAAGAGGATGGAACACAAGCGAGGAAGAGAATGAAAACTGTCATGGTGCAGGGGTGGAGAACAGGAAGAGGAGCTGCTGGAGAGAACAATCATGTTTCATAGAAATTCCTACGGCAGGACTTTCCAAGCTGGACATTATTAGAAAAAAAGCATAACTTCATAACATGGATGCAAAATAAAAATAGAAATGCATGAGGCCTCAGGGGAGAAACTTGGGAGGTGTAGGACCTGGGAGGACCAGGGAGGACCTGGGGGGACCTGGGAGGACCAGGGGGGAACTTGGGGGACCTGGGAGGAACTGGGAGGTCCTAGTGGAACCTGGGGGACCTGGGGTGACCTGGTTCTATGTGGTTATGGTCGGCTTTTTGAAGGATTTTTTTGTATTATGTTTCTAACAGATAATGTTTAAAGGACAAACATTATGTCTGTGACAAACACCACTGATAATGTTTTTTTTTTTTTCAGAAATAGTGAAAAATTCTGCTGCTTTGTGTACAATTCTCTAACTGAGAGTTCTAGATTGCTGAGATAGTTTGCAAGTGAGAATTGCAATTTGTAAGCAAATACAGGCATTTGTGAAATCCAAGAGGGGTCTGCCCATGGTTCCATTTTAGAAAAGCCATAGAGTAACACATTGCTACATTGTCTAATATCCTAATATTATTATTGTTATTATTATTAATATTATTATTGTATTAAATATTATTTTAAGTGCTATTTTGTTATATATTTCAGAATAGAGTTTTAGTATGAATAAAGTTTGTTGGTAAATATTGTTATATTTAGTATGATATGAATTTCCCTTTTATTGTAAACAGTGTTTAAATGTTAATATTGTTTTCTGTTATTCCAATAATAATTATTATTTTATGATTATCATTGCATTCATTTGATATTAATTAAAAACAGAAGCACTTGGGGAGCTATGTCAATATTTAGTGTTCTGTTACCATGTTTTCTGTGCTTTGAACTGAGTGTCTGTCAGTCTGTCTGTACATAAAATCCTTTCATTTTACAAATCTGTATTTCACATAGTTTAAATACTGTTTGAATGTATCATTTCTCTCTCTCTCTCTCTCTCTCTCTCTCTCTCTCCCTCTCTCTCTCTCTCTCTCCCTCTCTCTCTCTCTCTCTCTTTCTCTCTCTCTCTGGTACCGTGATCTTAAATGTACTTGGCAATTTTATAAACTTCTATAATAAATGCTAAAGAAAAACACAAGTATTTTGTGCTCTCTTCTCGAAGTTAAAGATTGCATTTAAAATAACTTGAAAAAGACAGGGAAGGGAATTCTCAGACTCTCCTGGCACAGTTAATTTTGCCACATAAAAGTGATTTTATCCAAAACACCATAAAAGACCACGACTGTATCCATTTTTCTCCCCATCTCCACCTCTGTTTATTATTTATGATAATGAAACTCAACAGACCCTAAATGCTGAAATTTCCCTGGCCGTTATCTTGTCAAAATCATGCCTTATCTAATATGCTGACGTTTTCAGTCATGATATGCTTGGAGCACAGACATTTCGCATTATCTAGTCTTTTTGAGCCTTGAGTTCATGCCAGGAGTAACCCAGACCGTCACAGGGCACACGCTCACACATAACAAGACATACATATTTAGAGACTCCAACCATGCTTTTGGACTGTGGTTGGAAACCAGACTACCTGGAGGAATCCCAGTCAAACTTGAGCAGAACATGCAAACTCCACACAAATCAGTACATGGGGGGGGGGGGGGAATTGGACAACTGTGGAGCTATGAGGACACAATACTATGCAGCAAGCCACAACACCGCAACTTAAGACATATAAAAGGAGACAAATATTCAACTAAGGGTTACCAGGGTGACGCTTTCCCTGAATCTGTAATCTATAATGCCTTATACACACACTATATGGACAGAAGTATAGGGACACCTCTTAATCATTCAATTCAGGTGTTTTATTCAGACGCATTGCCACAGGTGTATAAGATCCAGCACCAAGCATGCAGTTAGGTTTACGAACATTTTTCAAAGAATGGGTTGTTCTTAAGAGCTCTGTGAATCCAATTGTCCTACTGTCATAAGTAGCCACCTTTGCAATAAGTCAGTTATTGCTAGATATTTCGCAGTCAACTGTGAGTGGTATTATGGCAAAGTGGAAGCGTTTAGGAACAACAGAGACCATCTCAAGTAACAGAGCGGGGTCACTCTGTCGACTCAATAGCTGCAGAGTTTCAGACTTCCTCTGGCATTGACCTCAGCACAAAATCTGTGCACCGGGAGCTTCATGGAATGGGCTTCCGTGGCCGAGCAGCTGCATGCAAGCCTCACATCACCAAGAGCAATGCCAAGCGTTGGATGGAGTGGTGTAAAGCAGGCTGCCACTGGACTCTGGAGCAGCGGAAATGTGTTTTGTGGAGAGATGATGCACGCTTCTCTGTTTGGCAGTCTGATGAACGAGTCTGGGTTTGGCGGATGCCAGGAGAACGTTTCCTGCTTGACTGCATTGTGCCAACCGTTAAGTTTGATGGAGGAAGGATAATGTTATGGGGCTGTTTTTCAGGGGGCACCTTAGTTCCAGTGAAGGGAACTCTTAATGCTTCAGGATACCAAGATATTTTGGACAATTCTTTGTGGAAACAACTTGGGGAAGGCCCTTTTCTGTTCCAGCATGACAGTGCCCCAGTGCACGAAGCAAGGTCCATACAACACATGACACATAAACTTGTGGAAAGTCTTTCCAGAATAGTGGCAGCTGTTATACTACAAAGGGGGTCCAACTCTATATCGATGCCTATGGATTTAGAATGTGATGTCATAAAAGTTCCTGTAGGTTTAATGGGCAGGTGTCCCAATACTTTTGTCCATAAAGTGTATTTTCATAATGCATCACCAAGGTACAGCACCTTCTGTTGACAACCTTAAGACATTATAGTGTTGATTATAATAATTCATAAGTCCCAATGAAGCTGTCATCTATAATACGCTGTAGATATTTTCGTAATGCATTATAATGATCGGTATAAGAATTATGGATGCTTTGTAAGGCATTATGAAGGTATCTATAATGCACTGTTGATGAGAGCTTCATAAAGCATTCATAATGCATAATACACATGATTATATGTTATGTCTTTTAATAAATATTTGTAACCATGTTTATAATGCTTTATGAATGCATTATATTGTGTTTTGAATGTTTTCCTATATTCTCATAGACAGGGTATTCATACGAAATGTTACCAAAATATTCTCCAGATCATTTTACCTTTTTTTACCCTTTGATACTTCAAAACTTCAAAACATTTTAACAAATTGCTAAAACAAAGTTACATAAATAATACAAGGAAGAAGAAAACCAATCAGACGCTGAATATACACAAGTTACTACATGTTTAGGTTAAAAAATAAGGTCACCGCTGGTGTGAAACGCCATTGCCTACGTTTTGTACGGAAATAAAATGTAAATTAAAAACAAAAACTAATAAAATGTGTATTTGACGTCAGAAAAAAACTAATAAAAATAATTTGTGTTTTTGTAACTTTCAAAAGCTTTGTTTTGCATATTCGTTTCAAGTGGGCATGGACCAGGAACAACCACGGCAAACAATCAAACAAACAAACTTCCAATGGGGACCATATGTGTTTTCCTCACCATTACATCAAAGCTTAAAACCAAATCACAAACCAATACAGAGGGACATTCAAAGAGGAGAAAAACAGCCAAATTATTGCTTTTGCTCTTCTACACAGATTATAGGCAACAACAAACAACAGGAAGTTATGTGAGGCGTTTTGGGTCGCAAGGGAGTCATTTCGTATTTATTCATCAATTCATAATATCATCTTGAGTCCTGGTGAATTGGCAGATCACAGCAATCCAGAAAATACTCTTCTGGCCTTTAAATGCTACGTCTGACACTACATTTCTGAATAACGTTAAAGTACAACAGACAGGGTTAAAGCTTCTTTTCCCACAAGATAATGCAGTTAGAAAAGGGTAAACATATAAAAAAATTCACGATGTCATAGATCAAAGGGATAACTCTTGTGACAATGCATGACTTTCTCAGGTCCCTAAAGCCTCACACTGTCACACATGTGGTGCTTTAACTGACCCTCAAACAGATTTTTTAACAGAACATTAACAGTTCTGTATATTCCTGTCTGGTTTAAGATGCCCCAGGTTATCTTTTTAGCTGATAATCATTCAGCCTATCTTTGCAGGCATGCATCCAGCTGTAGGGAGAGCGTTAATCCGGGTTGCATTTGGTGGTTCGACTCAGTACCGGTAGGCTGAACCAGGCAGGGTCCTCGCACATCTGGGGGGGGGGTGTCTCTCAGATTCCTACTATGCAGAATCTGCAGCACTTCATGAAATTGAAATCAGGAGTGTTTTTTTATGCTATTGTCATGCATGTTCAATGGAGCTGCACACCCTTCTGAATTCTGATGTCTCCGATTCCGCCCCTCTAGAACTGTTTGACTGGATTAATCATCACAGAAGGAAGGGATAAGGGGGGGCACACGATCCCAGGGGCCAGACTCTTCTGTCGGATGAATGTCAAAGCATCACATTTCTTACTGTTTTAATTAAAAACAAGAGAAGGCTTTTTTCTTGCCTCTTTCTTTGAGAGGATGTTTTGTTTGTAGCACCATATTTTAATTTCAAATGTTTTTCATGTGTCATTTGGAAGAAAACATAATGAAGTTATTAACTGAAGTAATCTGCACATTTTATTTCTGTTTATATTATTATTATTATTTAATTTTTTTTAAATAATTTTTTCTCAAGTGAAATTTAGTGAAGTGGTTTCATGAACAAAACTTCAAAGGCATGTATCTAGATGGTACTGCTCCTCTAGACAGCGGCATAATACCGTCTGGCTATTGTGAGAATGGAGACGTGTCAGTGCACCGTGGCACATTGTGCTGGAATGAGCCTACAGCGGTTCGTAGCATACAAACCCCACTTCTGAAGGTGGTACAATATGTAATTGCAAATAAACACAGAACGCAGGTATTTGTCAAAATGGAAAACAAGTTCTTAAACTAGAACTGAATGGATATGATTTTCCCTAAAAACAGACAGGATGAGGTTCTGGTTTCTCACCTCTGTGCCTCTCCACAGGTGTACAGAATCAATTCTTGGCAAAGATATCCGCAGGACTGTCTTTGCTTAACTGGGGACCTCTCGTGCCTGTGGATATGGGGGGTGGGGGGGAGCAGTGTGGGTGTTGTATGGCTTCACAGTGAAGATTATCTGTAAATGGGTCCACACTGTCAAGAGAAGATGACATGAAAAAGAATATGATATGAAAGGAATTTTTGCTCACATTTAAATACCCTGAGTTCAATGTTTTTCTACACAGGTCACAACACATTGGATTAGTGCTTAACCAGAAAAGATAGGCAGTGACCTGTGAGTATTACAGGGAACTTAAGTCCCCAGGGGTCTGTATGAATTAACTTCCATGCACATCAATGAAGAGGGCAAGCCAGCTTCCAGTGGGCACCAAGAGCAGTTAGAACTAAGAGCCTCACAGCGATTGCTGGCCATGGGATTCAACCCCACAACCTATTGAGCACAAGCACAGAGCCTTATAACCTACTGAGGTACATGCTATCCCTTATGCAATGATTTGAAAAGGGAATGCAAAGCACTAAGTGATAAACTGACATAAAACTGAAGGAAAGTGAGTGAGTGAGTGAGTGGGTGAGTGAGTGAGAGAGTGAGAGTGAGTGAGAGAAATTCTGAACTGCTGCTGAACTCCAGGGTGTGTCTCCAATCCTGGGCAGGTGCAGGAATGATACAGCTTTTCTGGAATTCACAAGCTCCACACCTTGACAGCTGAACACACACACACACAAATTGTTTTGTATCCGTGAGTTCCCACTGATTTCCATTTTAATTATCAAACTTGAAGAACATATTAAACTGATAAGGAACAAAAAGCTTTTTTACACTTTTTCCCTTTAAATAGAACGCTATCGCATTAATAAAAACACAGTGTTAGATATGTGTTTTTTTCAGTGTCTGCTATGTTGGGGGACAGATGTCCTGCCAAGTAAAAAAAAAATCTATAACATAGCTAAACAAGTATGCACACGCACAGACACACACACACACACACACACACAGTCGTGTGATCATATCTTTTTTGGGGCCGCTCATTCATTTCTGTGGGGAAAATGCTAATGCTAACTATGACGACCTTAACCCCTACCCAACCCTAACCATAACCATAAGTAACCAAACAAAATACAAGAGTTTTTGCATTTTTAGTTTTTTCATTTCAGTCACGGATTTTTATAAAATAGAGTGGAAACTGGTTCCCATAAGGTAAAAAAAAAAAAACAGGTATTCATCATGTGGGGACATTTGGTTCCCACAAGGTAAGGTATACCTGGACCACATACCCTCACACACACAAAAGAACTATCAAATGAGAAGACAGATTCATTAAGAAAAAGCAGCTCATATCTTCTTGTTCCCACAAGCCAATCTTTTATCTGACAGGGAGAACATCCAGAAATGTTTCAGAAGAAGCGCAAAGGTTTGCGGAAAAAGATATGAATAAGTGCAAAAGTTCATGGCACTGCAGGTATTCACTGCGCTTGTGTTTCGGTTAAAAACACAACTTAGTCAGAAGGTAAACAACCTTTCTGACAAATGAAAAAAAAATGAAATCCTAACGCTGGCGGAGCATCCGCGAATCTGTCACGCCTCACTGAACGTCATGGCATGATCGGCTGATGTCAGACACATTCTTGGGTTAATAATACTCCACTCCATGTGTGCAAACAGCATTGTTATGATATGCTGAACTTAGGACCTTAGGGAGCTGTTTGTAATTTTGAGTAGGGATCCCTCCATTGCACTATAGCTACCTCTCTGTATATATAGGTGTAGGAATAGTCTGAAAACATAATAAATGCTACCACTCGCTATTATGACTGACATCTGAGAAATAATCTCATGCACCGAGAAGCAAATGTTCCAGCTGCATTTATATAGTTGAATTTGAACAGCTAAGATTTAGGTGACTTTTTTTATGGTGCTGAGATCCCTGTGGCTCGTTTTGGACTTTCAAAGCTGGGAAACGTTCCCCTTTACCAAAATAAATTGCTATAAGAGGATAGGAAGAGGAAAATGCGATATAAAATGCGACTAATTATATACTACTGTTTTAATATGGGAAAAATTGGTTAAACAAAAAATGTTGCTTCACAAGGCATCCTGCCTTTATCAGCATCCTTATGTCGTCTAATTGTACAAATTTGAGAAAGAAAATCATGGCGTACAATGTCCACCTTATATCTATATTCCTTTTGGATATCTTGAAGAGGGACTATGGAATTTCTGAATGCTGATGTGTCTGATATAAAGTCTGCTTGATTCGGCATGTAGAGAATGTATGTTCCATTTAATCTAAAAAATATACATATAGGGAGAATGGAAAGGAGAAGGTTTTACGCCAAAAATCTGTCGGGAATTGGTTCATCAAGCAAAACCTCTGTGTTGAATGTTCATAAATAAAATGTGAATTTATCCAGAGGAGAGAACTCTCTGGCTGTTTCACGAGACCATATTGCACAACAAGCCGTTTCTTCACCAGAAACCGAGACCTTGTGGATTTCCTTCAGACTGCCTGATAAGAGTCTTACACCTGCCGTCTCTTCATTGTCATGGTTTACTCAAAATAAATAAGATGAAAGAGAATGATATCATAAGCTTACGATCAGAGGTCACTTCCAGCTTAGTTCACTGACAAGGTTCTATTAGCCTGCAGTGGTGATTGTTTTTTATCATTTGTGATTAAGTCTGATTTCTCTATGCTTAGATTGACAGAAAACCCAAAATATATTGAACTGAGAATTGAAAATTTACCTTGGAACACTGCTGGCCTGCCTGAGATATTTTACACTACCAATACCAAGAGATGTGCTAGTTACAAAGGCACCTTTGTTGACCTGTTGTCGTATTACAAACTTCCACACCCTAAATCAAGTGCCAGCAACAAATAATAATAAGAAATAATAACAAAAAAAAAAACCTTTGTCACTGATCACAAAATCAGTCATGTTGTCTTGAAGGATGGATTGGGAACTAATGCCTAATTCTAAATAATTCTATCATCTAATTGTCTCCTAAGTGCATGGGATATTTGAGTATGTTTTTAAGGACACTCTTAAGGACATGACTGAGTGACATCATTTAGGTTGACAAGGGCAAGTTGAAAGTTCTGAAGAACTTTCCTCATTTAATTTTCACTCCACTGCATTTCTGCTATTGAGCACTTCCTGCTCTGGGAATATCCATGAGATGTTAATCTGTTAAATATGTCACATAGGACATGAGTCAAATATTTTGTGGATGAAATTATCTATGAAGGGATATGCTGATGGCATTGGGGTTACATTACTATGGGATGTAATTGTTATGAACGTTTACATAACAATTTCAAGTTCAAGTTCATCTATCTATCTATCTATCTATCTATCTATCTATCTATCTATCTATCTATCTATCTATCTGTCTGTCTGTCTGTCTGTCTGTCTGTGTGTCTGTCTGTCTGTCTATCTGTCTGTCTGTCTGTCTATCTGTTTATCTGTCTGTCTGTAATCCTTGGTTATTGCTCATGGCATCTGCATCACGCTAAACTCAGCACCAGCAATACCTTCTGTTTACCTATTGTATGACTGTCCTGTTTCAGAAAACAAAACAGTCCAAAAAGAAAATGTGAATGGTCCACGCCTGCAGTTATGGGGAACAGAATGTGAGATGGGGGGGGGCACGACACAGTACTGCTTTGTATTCCACAGCATTTCTGCTGTATGTAGAGAGGGACTCCAAACAGGCCCTACCAGTATAAAACAGACTAAAGACTTTTAGATCAAACGACATTTTCCTGCACGGGGCCGCTAACAATGAGCCAAACATCATGTAGGACTTTAAATCAGTTTGTCAAATGGTTTATTTTTCTAAAGTTTTAATGTTTAGTCTCTTTTGATTTTAACATACCCAGCTCAAATTTTAAGTTTATGACTTTGTATATAACAAGTGATGGGGCCCCCACAAGGCCTAGTTAAGCCATATTCTGGCCTCAGACTGCAGCATCAGCAAATTAGCGCTCACAAAATTATATTTATATTTTGGGAATCTTCAAAGGCCGATTCTTCAGTCTTGGATATTTACAGTAGCCAGAAGGCCAGGGTGAGTTTCCAGCTGGCATGGGGGTATCAGACCCAAAAGCAGGAAGGCTGAGGCTAACAGTTATCAGGGCTGAACTGCAACACGTAGGAGCTCAAGGAACCTGCAGATGCGATTTATGGGGCCTGAAAAACATGATCTTTGGACATCTAATGAGTCTGGGAAGCCTGCTTAGGATGTATGATTCACAGGAAGCTAAGATCTCTGCATCATCATTACCTGTCTGAACAAAGGCCTATTTGCATAACTTCCCTCTCTGAGAGATTATGTATGTTTACTGGCAATATTTATTTCATTAAGTAATCAAGATTACAAAACAGCACCAAAGGAAAAAAGCACACTATTGTGGGCATATGGAGAGAAACAAACAAACAAACAAAAACACAGGGACAATTACTTGCAGATGTGCAATACTAATCAGGCTGGTAGCTGAAATAAGTTATAAGATTTTTTCCAGTCAGGTTTGGCAGCATCTCTCTGACGGATCAATAAGTGAGCAGCTTGGGGGGATTTAGAAGAGGGGGGAGACATAATTCAGTATTCTCTTGCAATAATCCGCTTTTGGAAGAGTGAAGCTATTAGCATATGATTTGAATACACAACCCAAAGTGTTCAGGAGAACTTTCCAGTGGAATTCTGGAAGTTCAGGAAAGAAGATGCGTAAAATGGCATTCGAGCTAAAAGGCCCCTTTCCGCAAAAAACTTTAACATTAACAAGGTTATATCAGCTTTGACATCAAAGGCTCATTCTCCTCCCTGTGTTCAAAAGAGTTAATAGCTGGGGAAAAAAAGTATAAACCAAAATCAGTCATATCATTTCACCATATAATGATCACATTGGAGAATTTCATGGACTGAAGTCCAAATGGCTCCGCAGAAGGCTAAGTTTGAGCCCTTGTACGCCTTTCGCGTGCACAGGGATTCTGGGACACACACACACACACACACACACACACACACACCAGACTGGCTCTGTCTCTGCCACTCCATTCATCCCTCTGTGCCTCTGCCAGCTGACTGATCGATTTAAATGCCTGCATTTCAACTACACTTGCCCTGCAGTTCTTATCATCTGCGAGACAGAACAATGAGGTCGTCTCTTCCATTTTCTTCCCCCTCGGAATGCAAATTTCCGACCGCAGGGCTCGGGAGCTGGTCTGGGAGCAGATATTTGGAAAGAGAGATAATTTTGGGGTGGTAGGGCTCTATCATTGTTGTCTGAAGAGAAAACTTTGTGTTACAGCTAGTCACTGTCGTGCCACAATCGCCGTAGGCCAGACGCGTTCCGTCTTTTCAGGATTTTTGAGGGAAATTCTGATATACTTTCCTGCATCATGCCAATTTTCCACAATAGAAACACAAAGATCGCATTCAAAGATTAAAAAAAATGTAGCCGGTATTGGCCCTATGGATTTACATCCCCTAGAACGCAATTAAAACATGAATATTGGATATTATAGTGTGCATCTGAGAGGAATTATACTCGCAAGAAACTGTTGATGTAAAGAAAAGAAAAATATGTATTTGGATAATTGGACAAGGAGCTTTTCTTGTTAACTACCATGAATACACAGGTAGGGATAATTAATTTTGTCTCCCCATGGAACAAAGTCCACGTACATTTCAGTCATTTTGTAATTACTTGTAAAACATAGTTCTCAGTTATACTTTATAACCATATTTTTTGAATTATAATCATTTACTGAGATCTGATTTTTTTCCGTTAAGGCTATGAGAAAAGAAGACTAACATAGCACTGTTAATATTTACAAATTAGTTTTGGATATTTGCAAAGGTTACGGTTACTGCAGCATTAGTGCATAGAAGCCAGAAACATGGGTAAATGGATGAACTTAGTTTAGTGCTGACACATCTGTCCGTCGTCTGCCCATGTACTTGAAAAATTTTCCTTAACGACAGTGGAGTATCAGAACATGCTGTTTTTTTGAATAGCCACACTAAGAGGATTTACGCAATCGAACTACTGAGGTGTCAGTGCTGAACTCCATCAGTATTTCGGCCAAACCGCGCAGTTTTCCAGTAAGTGTCTGACTTCTGCAACCTGCAAGGAAACTCTAAAGACAGGTTTGGTAGTACATATGGTGACATTTAATGTCATTTCAAAAATATAGCCTGTGCTTTCACAGAAAGCCTATACCCAGCACTGCTTTACAACACTGATTATTTGCTTGGCTTATTTTCAGGCATGAGGAACATGGCTGTTTGAAATCAAGGAGAGGGGGATCCATTATCTCATGGTGGGGATGTAAATCAACCAAGGACTAGGGCTAACAAGAATGTACAGTGGTAGCTGCTATAAAGGGTCACTAAACATCCTCTCATATCACTTTGACTCTCATTGGTTTGGATGATGCAATTTGCTGATTGTCTTGTTGTTCAAAATTATGCATCTGGAATTTGAAATTCCTGAATATTTTGATTGTCATGTTTTTTTTTTAATCTGTTTTCTTCTTTGAAAAATTGAAATGCATTGAAAATTTTCAAGAAGTAGCTTATTTTCTGAGAGGAGTCCATCCTTGCAAATATCAGTAATCGTTACGCACTAAAACATTGAAAATGGTAGCCTTGAACTTTTTTTTTCTGAGAACAGGAAGGTGGTTCGTGGCCCTTCTTTTACCCCTCAATTTCTCAGTTTCCTCTTTCCCTTCCCCTCTTGATGAGAAAGCCCGTGCTCTTTCAGTTTTATGGCCATCCAGAAACACACAATGCAACAGGCCTTGGCGTGCCAAAATTATGTACTAATATTGGGGGGCTATGTGCATCATCACAAGCCTTGGAGAGGCAAGTTTTCAATTTTCGGTAATTGCTACAAGCTGACACTGGATTTTAAAATTTTAACAAAGAAGCCAGGGAAGAGTGGTGACAGGATTTTAAGATGGGGCAATATAGCTGGACAATGCGACAAGGCCTAGCTATGGGCTCAGATCTCACATAGCATTTACTAGTAATGCTAAAATGTCGAGACGCAGCATCTAACACTAACTCAGCAGCAATGAGGTCAATGACATCAATGCCTTCTCTAGTACCCTATGTTATACCTGATGCACTTATTAAGTGAAAAAGGTGAACTTTGGGTTCTGATATACTTATCTAAACTCTTAAAGTAATTCCAGAAAGGAGAAGGTATGGGGATGATAACGAAAAAGGAGCTAAAAATCACGTCTGGTTCGAAATAATGTTGAAAAAAATATTTAATGTTATTAATAACAGAACTTAAGAAGAGTGAAGTACAAACAACATCATATGGCCGTTGGTTCTTACATCAACAGAAAAAGCTATTTTTTTTCTTGTTCTGGGATAAACATCATGGTGTGTATGTGTTCAAGATGCAAGTTCGGGGATCTGATGAAAGATGTGATGTCACCTATTGATAAATCACCGTTTGTATCTTGACATTAGTCACAAGATACCACAGATGTTGCAAAGTGGATCTGAAATTATATTTAGATAAAAAAAAAAGTCATGAAACACCCACAGGTCAATGAAATGATGATGCACCATTCTGACACCCATTCTTTCACCCCTTGAATTATGAAAATGTTATTGGATGAAATGCTTTCTAATGAATGTCACATTACGCCAGCAAAATCTGAGCTTAAAACATCTTCTGAAGTGCATCTATGCCAACGATAACACCTTCGCAATCATTTGTGCGAGAAGTACATAAAAGGCTTTTAAAATGCATTTCTCAGTTTGCGGTATGTATGTCATAATCATTTTGTTTCGTAACAGACAATAGGAAAAACTGTGGCGAATGCATGACTGAACCACATCAAGCATTAAACCCATTACAATTCCCACAGAGTCAAACTTTAAGTGTAGCAGTAGTTACTAGTTAAGGAAAACAAATTAAGATGAAAAATATGGTAAGACATCCTTTGAAGGGCAAACAATGGTGTTGGAGAAAGACTTTTAATTCATCGCACACCATAAAAATATGTCAAATCTCTGGAGTTGACATATGCATTTGGGCGGCACAGGGAAAACTAATGTTGATTCATTTCTGATTCTTCATGTTCCTGCACCACCTTTAAAGTCATGAACCTTTCAGAGGAGATATGAATCACCAGTGAATCACATGTTCTCCATCCGATCGCCAGTGGAAGCTGAAGTGCCCGTTTGTGCCACTTGGAGTGCATTGTCCTGCTATTTCCTGCCTGTGTTCTGCCACATTGTTCTGATTTCACAGTGCAATTGGCAGCAGCCAAGCTCTTGTAAACTCTGCCTGAACCCTTCGGTATGGAGTTTCATACTGGGAGTGTCATTTCCAATTATTTCTCCGCCCCCTCGCCGAACCACCCCTCCCCAATCCAGTCTCCTTCGTTACCTCTCACACAGACTCTCTTTTACTCCTTTATTTTCCCTCCTGTACATCTTGCTTTTTCCTATTTGGACAGGATTCTCTGCTCTGGAGCGAGAGAGTCTCAAATGTTTTGGACCGCTCGCTGGCTCCAGTTTTAGCCTGTCTTGCCTTGTCACATGACTCTGTGACTGGGGACTTTGCCTTTAGGTCCCTGGATCCCTCCTTCTGTCCCAGCAGTGACTCCAATGCTGCAAAGGCTCCAAATGCTATGCCAACTGTCCTTGTGCCACCTGGCAACCCTGTAAGTCCCTGTGTCCAGACCTCCTAGTCACAATCTGTGGGGTGTAATTCTGATCTCGTGTCCCTTGAGAATGCCCGCTGAAGTGAAGCCGCTGGATCTTTTGTCTGGTTTCCAGTATATAACGAGCGGGAAGTCTGGGACCCCTTTGAAAGCCTCAGACGTAATTAGGAGTCAGGGACGACAGGGGGAGTTTCGCACGAAAGCACCAAAGAGCCAGCAGGGCAGCTTATATCGAATCTTCGTTGTCTTGTCATATTTGGGTCGGCACTTTGCAGTTACCCCTGGAACCTCATTAGCGTATCCTAGGCATGTCTATAATATTTTAATTCTTTTGGTTTCAGTTTTGCATCAGTAGGAATTCTAAGAAACATTCTGTATAGACTGGACCACACACAAACTTGCCTCAAAAACGGCTCAGTCTGCGTGTGCGTAGACTGCAGTGTAATAAACATAGCCCTTATTGGCCTGTGAAATGTAATAATAAATGCAATACTGGAATGTAAATGAAGGCACACTAAGGGTCCTTACATTTCGCAACTGCTAAATTACATTTAACAGCTTAGTGATACTTCTTAGCTGCCGAAGGAAATGTTCTTGGCCAAGGCATTTTCAGGTTTTTAAAATGCATTATTACTCGATAAATACGTCTCTCGAGAGTGCAATAAATATGTTGTTTAGCTTTAGCTACTTGTTTATCCACGTTATGATGACTATGCTTGCCTTGCGTCAGAATATCCACATGCGAATAAGGAAACGGAGACAGTCTACACCAGTGTTTCCCAATTTAGTCCACAGTTGGCCCATGTTTTTGCTCCCTTCCAGCTCCCTGCTAGAATGTCCACATTTCTGCTCCCTCCCAAAGTCCCGGTGGACCATATTTGGGTCCCCGAGGACTGGATTGGGAAACACCAGTATATACTCCCCCGCTCAGACCTGTGAATGCATTCCAGTGGCCTGCTGAGTCATCTCCGAGCAAGGGGGTGGGGCTGGGGGGGGGGTGTCACAATGGAGGGGGTCTTCCTTCACTTTACTGCACCTTAAACTAGGACTGATATATCTGGAAATAATTTACCAAAATAAATATCAGATGGCTTTGCTCCATTCAGTTGAACTCACATTTTTATGGTTAAAACCCAAAGGTGGGCTATTGAAAAAAGTCAAGGAAAAAAGTTCTGACATTTTTGGAAGGAGCTAAAATATTTTAAATTTGAGCTCACTGGAGGAATTCGGGCCATTTGACTGTGTTTTGATAGTCCCTCTAATAGGATTTGGCTTAAGAGTCTGTATGTTAAGCTAATTATGGTCTCTACTTCTTCCATTTGTGGCTGATTCAACATTTAGACAAGAAGATGTGAATCAACTGTCCGCTGTGGGGCTTTCGTTTTCAATGTCAGCGCCAATAGTCAATGCTTTTCCACCTGACAGCTGAACATGCAAGTGTTAAGTGATATCAGGATGGTCAAAAAACACACACGTACACACATATTACAGTGGCAGCATTATGACATAATTCACAACATAAAATAGTTACTTAGGGTATTTGGATTCCTCTTCTTGGCTAACTGCATATGTTATGACAAAAGAAATACTAAACATATTCTTTGATAATTGATCATATTATTTGATGAAAGGTTCAGTGTTGTTATGACACACATTTGTTAAGGAAGGGACCTGCTTGATATTAAAAACCAAACTGGTTCAGCAGGCCATTTTGGACCCTACGTTTGCATCTCTAACACACTGATGTCTAGCAGGTAGTGTGCATCCCATCTTATCCTAACTTAAGATGAGGTGAGGATGAGAATCAGGATCGTTCCTCGTCTACAGGTGGTTCCAGTTACAGAAAGCCTCTTCTCAGAAGAACAAAAGCAAAAGGAGACGGAATGTCATGTTCAGCTTTTCGATTATTTTTTAGGAAAATTATGTGCTGCTTATGTCCAGTATTAGTAGACCGGGCATGAAGACTGGAGTCTATCAGAAAAACTCACTCATGGTCCATTGCAGTAAAAGATTACTAGACTATACATCACACTTGTGGTAAATATCAGAACCACAGTGAAGCCAAAATCCATCACTCATTCGTCACTATTCTAAAGATGCCCAGTGCTAACAAAACAATAAAATAACTATTCAGAATCAAGACAGATTAAAAAAAAACTCACTCCTCAATTAAACAGGCTGTTTTCAGGGTAACGCTTTACATTAAGTGCACCTTCATAATGCATTCATAGAACTTTCATAAGCAGCATGCAAGTACACCTTAACATTCTAAAATCCCTTAACAGCTTTAATTTACATTAATAACAAACATTACATGATTATACAATTATAATGTTATTATGTTTGTTATTATTATATAATGTTTGTTATTAATGTATATTACAGCTGTTATGGGATGTTAGGATGTAAAGGTATACATGCATGAGGTTTATGAATGATTTCTGAATACTTAATACATTATGAAGGTGCAGTGAAGGTTTTATGAATGCAGTATAAAAGCATTATGAAGGTGCAGTTAATGTAAAGCGTTACCGTGTGTGGATTTCTGTTACGCCTTGCCTAGCGAAGTAGTGAAATTGTTTTGATCTTGCTCTGTTCCTTAAGAAATATCTTTTTCAATTTCCAGAGAATATTACAATGGGAAGAATACTAAGAATTTTTTCTTCTGACGAAGAAATGAAGAGAATTGAACATTGATTCTTTTAATGACCTGACTCAGGGATGACTTTAATCCGTGACACATACTCAGTGCGTCTTTTCTGTCATGCACTGTCAGGCGCAGGTTATGGAAAATTGCCATTTAACATTAAACACCAGCGTGTTGAAATGTGAAATGAAACTCGAAAGATGTGTTACAAATAAATGAATGTACTTCATGTTCTAGAAAAAAAAAATGATATTACAGGTCTTTTTTTTTTTGACTTGTAACACGACAGAAATCTATCCTGAGAAACAGTGTTCGCCAGTCTGCTGTAAGCCAAGTTTCAGAAAGGGAACAAGCCACAAGATAGACATCAAACCATCACTTCAAACCACCAACAGAAACCCCATTTCAATTTTTTTTCCTTTTCTACTTGGCAGGTGCCTTTTGTAGTGCGTCTTAACAGAAACACATGTTCACTTCGATATATTCAAATAAAGTTATGAGATATTTCATGCTCCTGTTATATGGCTCTGAAATATTCCTGTGATGGAAGAGAGAAATGTGTTCTGACTTCAGATACAGTCACGAGAAAACAAAAAAAAAATACTCAGCAGCAATTCATCCAGTCATCTCAATAAAGTTCTGGTGGTTTGGTAATTGGATTCACATTGCTCCATCTCAGACTGATACAGATCTTCAGGGAATATGACCGCTGCCTCTGTCAGTCAACGTAGATGTGATCGCTTGTAAAAAAGTGTTTTTGTCAAAGCAATTCCAGCAAAGGTAGAATGAAAGACAGAAAATGAGTTAATTGTTAGAAGTGGCAGTGACGTTCTGTGGAGTCGTCTACCCTGCGGTAGTGAGATTCACCGGGAGGAACTCGGTGTTCAGTACATTGGGAAGAAATGCAGGCCCCATCCACCTCCGTCTCTACCCTCGCTGCAACGAGAACCAGGCCAACCGATTGAATCCAGATGGTTGTGGGGAAACGATGCAGAATTTGAGGTCGAATCACAGTCAATTGGATTCACATGGGCCTCGCCGAACGGTAAAGAATTTTTTTTCTTCACTCTTCATTCGCTTTTCCCCCAGCAGTTTCGCTTTGTTTCCTCATCGGCAAATTTTCACTCGAATCCAGCGGTTCCTCCCCAAACCTTGATACCTGCAGCCAATGTCCTCTCAGGAAAGGATTCACTTGGGTGCATCTCTCCTCCATCGGCCTGCATCCTCACGTGCATCCGAAAAACGCAGGGACTCTCAAATAGACCCTGTGCTCTCCACATTAACTCCGAGAGGATAATTTTGCATTTAACTTCCCCCTTATTCCGTTATGTGAATACCATTCCTTGCCTGTCACTCATTAAGTAAAGTCTTGTATGAAGGAACAGCAGTCTTCTCACTTGACTGACAGATCTCTGTTGACCTTCTCATTTCCTGTAAGTAAAAGAAAAATTCTTTACTTCTTGCATTGACACCAGGTTAAAAAAAGGCTAAAGACCACCTGACCTGAATATTGTCCAGCAACGGTGATTGAAGTACATATTACGTATTCTCTACCTTTCATTGAAACTTTAATTTCCATCCATCCATCCATCCATCCATCCATCTATCCATCCATCCATATCCAGGACATTGTTGTAGGTTGCTAGGGCAATCCATAGATAAATGCAAGTCTTTTGTAGGGCATATCTCTTCCTGTAATAATAATAATAATAATAATAATAATAATAATAATAATAACTAGCTATAAACTATTAGCTAACTATAAAACTATTTGATTGTTTGCATTTTTCAAATGTGTGGTACTACTCGGGGAAATGATTCCATCCATATTTTTTTTTTTTTAATAAAATAGATTTTTTAACATACCCAGACTACCCATTCATTTGTATACAATATAAACAATTCATATATACAAAGAATTGAAAAACTAATCGACTTATTGCTGGTCACATCAGAAACTGCTACATGAAATTTAAAAATAAACATTTCATAAAAAATATGTAATTATTTTTTATATATTTTATATATATGTTTTATATGTTTTTGTTGCTCGCAAAATCACCGTGTGCATAACTCTGCATGAATTCAGTTACGCAAAACAGCCTGCACAAGAAAACGCAGGTACCTGTGTGGGAAAGCAATGCGATTCCGCAGAATCCCACACGCACGCCTGCCAGCCACTGCGCCGTGGAGGGGTGCTGGGGTCGTGTCCCGCTTGCCGTTTTTCTCCCCAGGGCTGGCTTGACTGCAGTGACACGGCAGTGTTGTGCCAGGGCGGGCCAGTGTCACGCCAGTGCAATGAGGGAGAGTCTTTCCGGCTGATCCGGAGGCTGCGATCGGGACGTGCAGCTGAAGCGCAGCCAGTTCAGAGGCGTATCTCATTACCCCATGTCACTGGATGTCACTGGAGGCCTCGTGATCTTCTCGTGTTAATGCACTCGAGCGTGACGAAGGCGGATCTCCCTCAGGATCAGCAAGCCGCCACTCAGATGCTAGTGAATATGGCAGCAGCCAGTGGGGTAAAGAGAATGTGTGAGGATGACGGTCCGAAGGGGTGCTTGTCAGCACCTCCTCACGCTGGCGTCCCGTGATGTCACTCCACGGGGAAGTGCTGGTGGATCTGGCCGGACGGCGGCGCCGGGGCGTGCGGAATGTCGAGGGAGGGGGCGAGTTCGGGGGGTGCTCTGCCTGACCGCTCGTCTAGCAGTGGTGCAAGAGGGCAGCAACCATACCTGACCCGCACCTGACGCATGATTCAACCACCCCCCCCAACACAGAAGTCAACAGCTAAGCATGTCAGTGTAAAGGGGGGGGGGGGACACACCTGGTGCCCCGGTGTGAAGAATTGGCACCAAGCCAGAACAGGAAATAAAGTAAGCAGTGGTCTGTCTGCTGCACGTCGGAGGATGCTGTCATACCAGCTCAATACTGCCACTATGCAAGGCGGACAGGCTGTGGGCTGCACCACTGTACCCATGGGGGGGGCCTGGGGGGGCTGCAGTGCCTGCGTGCCTGAAGGTGATTAACTGAGCCTTGCATTTCTGTTTTGTGCTCAGCAAAGAATGAAGGAGCTGGTAGATGGTTGAAGGTCTGACGTAGTGTTACATGCAAAACATCCCCACAGCTCAGCTTCAGTCACCTGTCAAATTCTCCAACTAATTAGGCACAAAAGGAATCGCCTGCGAGGCACCGATAGACGGGCAGAGGCGCGAGGTCGCGGCGGAGACGCGCACTCATTGGAAAACCTCATCAAATTATTATTCGACAAATTATTAGCCGGCTGCGACGTGACAAAATGAAAATGTGCTGAAAGAAGAAGCGTAAATTGACTCTGCTGCTCCAGAGTGCCCGGTTTTAAACACTTTGCTTGGTAAATTGAAAAGTGTTCCTCCCTACTTTGCTATGTGTGACGCAGCGAAGCGCCAAAATGTCACCTTCTCTGGTAATAATTTCTTCTTTATCCTTCAACAACTGCTAGTTGTGGTCCCTTTATGCCAGATGTTTTAAGAAACTGTTCCCAAAACCATATTTCCTGTTTGTATGTTTTAGATTAAAGAGTAAATATATATCATTTTCACATGCTCTATACAAGGGTTTTTGATTATTCTGGAATTTGCCCAATCTGATTGCCTCTTAAACAGATACAAGACATTGTAGTGTGTGACTGTAATTGCAATTATCCTAGGAACCGAAATAGCTTGGTTTTAGTTTTTGGGGTTCATCACCAGACTTTGATGTAGGGCAGAAGCCCTGCCCCCCTTTTCAAGTTTAAGGTTCTCTGCATTTTCTGTCATTATCATGTTAAGTAGGCATTTCAGAGCTGGGTCCTATCTTCATGGTAGACATCTCCAGCCAAAGGAAGAAAGGTTAAGCATGCACAATAAATGTGAAAGTAATTAGGACCCTGTCCTGGTTTCATTTATTCATGTCTTTTTCATGCCCAAGGGGGTTTGTATCTTAAGAAGCCACTGTGAAGCCCCAGTGAGAGGGGTGATGGGGGTATGTGTGTGGGTGGCTGGCTGGTTAAGATGGGTGGGTGGGATTGGTGGTTCTCAGAAAAGGCTTGTGCCACAGGACTGGGCCCGGTCCTGGGAGGCATGTGGGATCCCAGTTGGACCTCTTCACTTTGAAACGAGGGATCACTTACGCTGATGCCCTGATCTTTCTCTCTTTATTTCTTTCTCTTTTAGTAATTGTGGGAATACAGTCCTCGTTAACCACATCATTAAGTCTTCTTGGAATTGCATATATTTATGTGCTTGTATATAACTTCAAATAGATGTACAAACACAGTCCTTGTTCCACTGCTATTGCAGTAACTGGAGTTGGTACAAAGTTTTTATGTTTGTTGACATGCTAAGTGGATGCAATCAGTGCACAATAACGTGTTTAAGAACTTTATGGAAAACGTCATGGGCTCCCACATTTACATCTATCTGCAACACTCTTCTATTTATACCGCTAAATTATATATAGCACCCACACACTGATCTTATTAAGTAATATTAATTGCTACTATTTAAGTAGTTAAAATGCAGTCATCTTCCAAATTCTGATCAAGTGTAGCATCACGGGGGATCCTGGATCGTATCCCAGCCAGTGCCAGGCCCCAGGCTAGAGAACGCCCTGGATGGAAAGACAGCATGTATGAATAATACAGAAAATAATTTTTATACAGCAGTTAAGCTGTAATAATTGTCTTTGCTCACTGTTACTATATGTGCCTTACATACATTTCGAGTCATTACATACATACATTTGTAGCGGGAATGTGTGATTTGTCTGTGAGGTACACGGGCGTCCTGGGATGTGCCTGATTGGATTTTAATTGTTGTTTTCTCATGCCGAGTAGCATGGAAGCAATTATCGCCGACATAATAAATATTTATAAGATGGCCACGATTTTGTGTCTTTGAAAACTTTGTATACCAGTTATCGCCATAACATCAATAGTTGGTTTAGAGTGTTCAGTGTTCTTTCTGTCTGGATGTTATCTCTGCTATCTCCATTTTCCATAGCATGATGATTGTGATGTTTGTGTCACATGTGAAAAGTTCTCGGTTTGAAACTGCTTGAAAGTGAATTGCTTTCAAGAACTTGATCGATAAGGTTTACTTTATCAACTTTAATGCCTGTGTATAGCATGCAACAGTATGTTCAAGTAAAAAGAACACCAGAATACTGGTGATTACTGGAAAGTGAGCCGACAATGAATAAATTTTAATGCACATTTGAAAATGCATTGTTTATAACATGGTCTGTTTTTCGGACTATGTGGACTTAGTGAATAATTCACTGTGGAAACACTGAGATATGAAAGGGTTAATGAAAAGAGCTTTCATTACTCCAAACCCCAGAATGCCACAGTACAATTAGTATGTGATTGATAAGGTAACAGTGAAAACAGGAAGCAGGCCACTTCCCAGTGTGAAAGGGGGAAAGTCACTTCCTCTCTGCCAGGGGCGGAATGTCGTGAAGTGCAGATTGGGGTCAAAGGTCATCTCAGTCAAACCTGTTCAGTTAATTGTTATTTTGGAAGTTTTTGATTCTAAGAGCTGTTATTTTTGAAATGAAGACTGTTAATGTTGGTCACAGTGACATAGAGATGAAACATGTCATGCTGTTTTCTTCCTGTGGTCCGTCGACACTCAGACTAATTAATGTCTCTAAATTGGCAATAATGTGTGTGAGAATGTCACCTACAATGGACTGGCATCCTGTCCATGCCGCGCCCCTGCCATGTGCCCTGTCCTGCCTGGGACAGGCTCCAGGCCTCCCTGTGACTGTCTCCATGATAATTAGCTGGAAAACCGCTGGATGGTTGGGCTGGGACTCACTTAATCTTCGGTTCTTAATAGAATTGCACCTAGTGCTTGGAATTGTTTTCTCTTTTCTCATACTGCTGCCTGGCTGGCAGATCTAAACCTTTTTGAAAGGAAGTGGAGGCCTGCCCTCAGCTTAGCTCTGACAGGAGTCTGTAAAAGCTGTGAAACAGCTCGGAGCTGAAGGAGCTCGGGTGCGATTGGTGCCTTGGCTCTCCGAGTCACGCTGACCTTGATAAGTGCTGAGCTGTGTTTTCTCCAGTCGTCAGTGGATCTACTGGTAATGTTGGGACGGGATGGCAGTAGTCGGCTCTACAGGGTGGAGGCTGTCTGTATCCTCTGCTCTCTGTGGATATTAATTCCCCCATCCAGCCTGGTCCTCACTTCCTAGCTTCTAATGCCTGTACATCTGTAGCAGGAAATCTGTGAGTTTAACCTTACAAGCGCATGGGGATCAACTAAACCCACATCCAACCCCACCAGGGAGAGAGATAAATCTCCTTCTCACCTTTGTCAGCAAGAGCACTCTAGTGAAGGCCCCCCCTCCCCAATCTTACCCAGCTGTGACAGGACAGGGGTTAAGAGTTCAGCCCCTGAGGCCCATGGCACTGCTTAAAGGCAATCCTGGTCGACTTCCCAAATCTGGTGACTCCAGCAGTGCCTCCCTCCCCCCTCCCCCCTCCCCCGCC
>JAODJU010000014.1:22408738-22479248 GCA_026776725.1 Gnathonemus echidnorhynchus | reverse complement strand
AAGAGGTTAGTGACCTTCAGCTTGGCACCATCACCCCATCCAGATTCATAATCCAGCATTAATCAGGCACTGTGGAGCGAGGTGTGTACCCCCCCCGTGCGCAGTCTTCCATGTAGCCAGGTAAAGAGTGTACAGACACGGATCACTGCAAATAGCATGAGGCAATTTCCTGTTTCAAGTCCCTGTCAGTGACTGAATGATAACGGCCACTGCAGCCAGCTGTCAGTTAGGGTTGGGCCTGAATTCTTGTGGAGCTACACAAGTCACTGACCCACTGGGCATTTATTACATCAGATATATGTACATCAGTTAGTAACAGGGAGATTTAGTTAGTTTTAGGGGTTGTTAGCACTAATGCTTGTTAGCATTGATGCCTCTCGGACCAGGGTTCGAGCCTCTGCCATGGCTCCGTGTATGTGGAGATGACGTATTCTCTCTGTTTCATTGTGGGCTTTCCTACAGATACTCCAGTTCTCCCCCTCACAGTGCAAAAACTTGTTGAGTTATCAAATGGCCCATAGGTGTGCATATGTGAGTATGCCCTGCGGTGGGTTGGCGCCCCGTCCTGGGTTCCTCCCTGCCTTGTGCCTGCAGCCTCTGGGATAGGCTCTGGACCCCCTGTGACAAGCTGTTTCAGAAAATGGATGGATGCTTGATTTCATTCCATCATTGATTTTTGATATTTCTAAGGCTTTGTGGCAATTACAGCCATGCTGCTTAAGTATTCTAGCTATTAACTATTAATTAATGAATGACGCTTTTAGGTTCAAATACTGTCACTAAAGGAATTAACCAAACTTTCTTATTTCGTACGATTTGAAAATGGATCAAATTTAAGTTTTGCCAATAACTGACGCATTCTGTATGTTTACGAAATTTTCCCATTTACCTTCACAAATATTCCGACTCTTTATTAAGGTACTCCAAATTTAGCTCAGACTCATCCTATTAGTTTCGATGATCTTTCAGATGTCTCTGAAAAACTTGACATGAATTAGAAGGGCATAGACCGTTCCCCCAGTGCATGACGCATGGCCAAGTAAAAACTAAGCCCCGAAGTCCAAGGGACTCTTTGTAGACCTTTGGGATAGCATTCTGTCAAGTTCGTATTGGGAAAATGGTATTAAAAAGTACCAGTATGACAGTGACTACCATCTTTGTCAACGGAGGAAGACTCTGCCTAGAGTCCAAATTGGATATGAAAGACCTTAATGGGACAATTTCAATCCATTGTGTCTAGAACACAACAAAGTCTAGAATAAGCGGAGGGGTCTGAATATTTTCTGAGTATATTCTACTTTTAATAGGAATCATCCTTTATATTTCCAGAATCAGTTTCCCCTATTTACTCTGCTTATCTTCTATATTTGTAATCACTTTTCTCAGCTTCCTGCAGTGCCCACATACAAGCATCTTATTGCTCCATTACTATCTTCTTATATCTTTGTGCTTTTCTCATCTCATCTCAGCACCGATCTTGTCTTTTTTACGGGATCAGTGACTCATATTTACAAACACACCCAAGGTCATGCAGTGGAAGACAAAAGTCCAGCCCTCCGCCTCACCCCCTGACCTTCTGTAACTCTAAACAAGAGGCCCACGGCAGGCGTGACAGCAACCGGCTGCAGCATGTTCCCACAAGACGTTGTCTTGTGAATCTCCAGCGAGCTCAAATAATCTCATTCACGTCATTATGTCGTTAGCTGCACAAACAAATACAGGCAGGTAGTAGATAAAAAATCACAATGCCCCCCCACCCCACAGCCCCATACCCTCAGCATCAGTAAATGTGACAAGAGGGACAAATATACTTCAAGAAGGGCACCAGGGGTCTGATTGTTATCTTGCTTAAAAAACACACTACGCTTTGATGTAATGGGAGACACAGCAGACCGTTCTTAATGCATGGATATAGCTTCATGGATTTTAAATATTACTATCCAAAGACACTTTTAGGCAAACTGGTGTCTCTGAACTGTCCATAGTACATGACTGTGCGTATGAGTGTGTATGCCCGTGCCCAGCAATGGACTGGCATCCTGTCTGGAGTGCCCCCCAGCCCTGAGCTCCCAGAGATGGACTTCAGGTTGCTCATGTCCCTGACCAGCAGTTCCGAGACGGATATGCGGAATCAAGCTTTTGTTTATCACATACGCAAACATACACTGCAGATCTGTGCAGTGATGCTTTTCCACCTGCTTCCAGGATTGTGCTGGAAATATCTAACATAAAGAACAAGAAAATAGTACAGAAATATAAGAATAAAATAAGATCCATCCATCCATTAACCAACCCGCTTATCCGACTGGGTCACGGGATAAATAAGATTAAAATAAAAAATAAATAAAACGACTGCAAAATAGACAAAAAAATAGAGAGTGAGGATATAAGCAGTTGAAGAAAAATGCAATGAAAGTGTGAGGCTGGTATGAAGTGTGTGAAGTGGCTTGTTAGCTGGGATGTTGAATTAGCATGTCCAGTCAATGCATTGTAATTCGTGGTTTCCTGTTTTTCGGAAGGCTTGGCGACAGGGCAAGGTGAGACAGGCCAAAGAGCAACTGCCGCAACATGCCATGCTTGGAGATGGTATCTGCTTACTGCACTCTCACCTCTCTAGTGTGATCTCATCCTGAAAGGCAGGGTTTCACCCAGCCTGCTGCTTCTTAGCCTGAGCCCAGGTGGCAGCTGGGAGACAATAAAGACTCGTGCCAGCCTGACCGCTGAAATATGGTTTCCGTGCCCTGAGAGCTCCGTTATGGGATACAGCTCCTGGACTCCCAGGGGAAGCCGGTCTCCGATTGCGACATCGCTCACACTATGCTGCAGAGAGAGAGAGAAAGTGTTGAATTAATTAAGCTGCAGACCAAGGACTCCTGGAAAATGTCGACTGTTTGTTTTGGAGGCTCCGTGGCTCCTGAATGATGTCTGGAGAGAGCTGGAAGAAAGTGGGCGTAGCTGTGAACTGACCCGACGCAATTATGCCACATGCACTTTTTGATGGAGCGCGTCGCCACAAGCTGAGTGACAAAACCAGTGCGCTATGGGGAAATGGTGACATCTTTTCGTTTTTGCCCAAATGCAAAGTCAAGAGCAGTCGATGCTGTAGTTGAGGGATTTCATGACGTGGCATCTAGGATAGGGTATGTGATTAAATGTACATTGTGCACACTATGAAATAGCAGGTGACATAGCAATAACAGATCTGCCCGTACCAACTCAAGTCCTGAGGCCTTGGTTTAGTACCCTTGGGTTTGGTTTGTAACCAACTAACATGTAGAGTATAATAAAAAGCATCAAGCAAGCGACTAAACAGTTGTTAATGCAATTTATGCAAACCCTTGAGGTCACCAAGGTACTGCTGACATAGATGCAATAAATAAAATTAGCAGATTTTGAGCAGGTGCTTCAGGGTTCATGCTGAGACCTTCTCCATATGGTTAATATTGCATGGACCTGCATTCTTCTCTCACTACCGGACATGCTGTACCATCACGTCAACAGTCTTGCCAGACGCTTTCTGTTAGCGGTGGGGGGGCTCAGAATATGCTGTTGAAAGCAAAAAATATGATGAGATTATCATTGTGTGGGAAAGCGGATTTGGCTGGGAGACCACATCACAAGGTGTTGAGAGTTTGGTGAATGGGACCCAAGCTTTATTTTACAAATTCCATTTTTTGGGGCAAATGGGAGAAGAACGGAATAGCGAACGGGTAGATGGAATGGTACAACCCAAACAAAAAAATAAACACATGCATTTTCAAAGAAGGGGGGAAAAGTTCACCAGGGGCAGGAATCCAACAGCAAAACCTGTCTTAATGGGCAATCAGGGCTGCTCTGAACCCAATCTAGTTCTGGCATACTGAGGGAAAAAATAAACACTCAGGCATATAAATAACCAGCAGAATTAAGGATCAGGTGGTTTTAAACCAATACAAAGTGATTCTCTTTATGCATCATTGTGAAGACTTCAAAGCGACTCTTGCTTATAATATACGATTCCTAACTCTACATCAACAAATAAGAAATGTCATAACAAACGCAAAGTTCTGGCAATTTACTTTCTTTTTTAATCTCATGGGGATGTCTCAATTAGATCTGGGAAGGTACTGAAAACATCGACAAAAATGAAAAACAAAATAACGCACAACAAAGTACTAAATAGAGGTACTGCTATCAAATATTTTTTTAAGTAAAGTTCAGTCGATTTTGTGTTACATTTTGTTATATCTTGTTTCACACAATTACTTTTATTCTGTTTTATGTTACATCCATGCATAATCTTTCTGTGACAAGTCTTAAACGCTAATGCAAAGTATATAACGTCAAAATGCTTTAAATATGTAACACCTGGAAATGTTTCCTTTCCACTGAACATTATATTTAAACTGCAAAAATGAAGTAGTAACCATGTCTTTGGCATTGAGTTTGGAATCCATGGGGTGGCTGTGTGGACAAGGTCCTGAGGCTAATTTCAGGGCACAGAGAAGGAGGAGATGAGATGCTGGCCGGCAAGTTTCCTCTGGAACGCAAAACAGGGATTCGCTGGCTTAGCGGTTGTGTGGTACGGTGTGGTAATACATTCTGCGTATAAACAAGTCCAAACATGAAACAGGAGTTGGGCAGACACTACATTGATTGAAAAGAATGGAGCAAGGAGACGTTTCTTTGGAGAGGCTAACGTAGGCTGAAAATACATGTGGTCAGGCATTGCATTAAAGTAAACACAGAGACGTGCTTCAGCCTGGGCACGTGGACGTGTTCGAGGCCACGAGGAGGCAAGAGCACAAGTGGGCTTTGTGACAGGACGTGGCTCCAGTGGTCACCTTGGGAACACGACCCCCTGCAGCCCGGGGCAAGGCACTGACCTCTGTCACCCCTCAGCTTCAGTTTTCCCACATCTTCTCTTTCATTAGGGTTGTGTTTGTTTGTGGAATCTCAGTTTTATTTATTTCATATTCCATAATCCATGTCAGTCGCCTCCCTGTTTGGCCAGCAGGTGGCGCTGGCCATCCCGTCTTCTCCGATGTGTTCCCTTTGTATTCACGTATTCCCGTATTCCCCAGGTTGCTGTGTGGCTGAATAAGTTAAGCTGATGGTTATGATCAGTTGATCCCGCTGTCTTGGGTTTGAAGCTGGCCAGAAGCTGTGCTGGTTTTTGGTTTGCTTCAGTTATTAGTTTCCCCATAGTTCTTATGTGTTTCTGTATTAGTTCATTTGTTTATGTTTTGATCCTCACGGTCCCTTTTCGTTCTTATAACTCCTCTTTATAGCCACACAGCTCTGGGTTTGGCTTCTGACACTGTTTGACTATAGTACATTAATACAGAGATTTTATATATGAAACTATTGCATCATTGTCGATAAAGATTGATCGACACTAATGAAAATATTCACATTTTTGGTGTTCATGGGCATTTGACCAGACAGCAAAGACAGTTAAGTCAAAGAAGGCTTATATGGCATTCCGGTTTTTGGGAGAATGCATGTTTACTTCCATTATCAAGTGTCGTTTTCTTCTTTCAAATATTTCAGAAAAATGTTGAAATAAATCTTGCAGATTCGAGTGATGTGGGGAACGTCAAACCTGGAAAATTTCGCTTCTGCGAATGGAGGGTAACTTAATGAGTTTCAGAGTACAGATCCCATTAATAGCCCTTTAAAACTCTTTAAAGATAGACAGTATCAGCTCCATGAAACACTACACTGAACCTTTTTCAATAATTTCATGAAACAGTTGGGCTGCCCTGTGAAAACCGTCACTGGATGATTTCTTACTGTCCATGTGAAGGAAAGAATGAAATCAGATTCATGTGATTGCACTCCAAAACATGGTAGAGGAGCTGTCCAAGGTACTAATCACACACAAACACCCTTCAGATTAACCTCATTTTATACAAATTCCAATATTCAACAAGGACTGAGAATGACCAAACGGGATAGGAAACATTACTGTAAACCAGCTGTGTTTTCTTCATAGGATGGATATAAGGTGGAAAGAGTCACATGCCTTTTCTGTTAAATCAAAGGATGTAGGTCAGTCATGACTTTAAGTTAGACCTTTATGATTGAAATCTTGGTTTGCAGTACTTCTGTACTGTAATGAACTAACAGAAAGATGCGAGAGTCATCCAGCTCTAATGTAGGAACTGGACTTTCATAATCAGTCTGTATGTTGAAGGTTTTACCCAAAAGCATCCTTTTTGGGGGCTGTTGCTGCAGCTGTGCGAAATGTGTGTAAAGTATTGCTGCTTTTTGAATTATAAAAAAGCCCAAAGTAAAGACTAAAAGAAAAAGGATTGTTTAACAATTATTCCTTTGTTTCTCCGGGGCCTTTTCATTTCACAATAACAGTCCCGTGATGGAAAGTCACTCTCCCTCGTCCGAATTTGGATGGGAGTCAGAACGATTCCCGCAGACTTGGAAAGCGAAACAGGAGCGAATAAATGCTCATCAGTCACCCTTTCGGTTTCATTTTAGTGAATAAGGGAAAAAAGACGCCGTGTTTATGTTTGTCTCATTCAGCAGCCGGTGGAATATTGCCGGATTAAAGGGAGCCAGGATTTTCATTAGCTCGACTGGCCCTCGCTGCCGCATGAGCAGACGGATAGCTGAACCTCACCCTCTACTTCTCCTCCTCCACTTTCACTCAGATGTCTCTACTGAGAATTAACTAATCTTTAAATTGATCCTCAGAACAGTTACTAAAGTAGCATGAACAAACCCATAATTACTTGACGCAGTCACTCAGTGATTCTGACTCAATTTCCCAGTCCTCTTGGGGGGGGGTCACATTCTTCATTTCAGGCAGCCACCCGGGTCTCCACAAAGCCCCCAGGCTGAAGCACACATGCTGTATCCGCCGCCTCTTCTTCAGCCTGAGTCAGAGCGTCAGTTTGGCTTCAGGTTCTGGGCTCCATATGGTTGTGTTCCCCCTCGCCCCCCGGCCCGCTGACCCTCCTCTGGCTGCCCCCCCAGTGTCTCCCACGCGCTGGTCCTGCCTCCCCCCCAAGCATGCTGCAGTTCCCACACTGGCTTCCAGGCTCAGACCTCACCTCCTGCCTATGCCATGTTTACCCAGGCCTTCCCAGTAAAATAAGCACGGCCTTCTCAGTCACAGCCGGGGGAGAGAAGGGGAGAAAACTGTGAAATGACTGTTTCGGACCCCGCTTGCCGAAAACCACACGCGGGCGAGCTCCGTGGACCCATGAAGGCAACTTTTGTCCTGTGGCTGGGCGTCCCTCTCAGCCGGAGTCTTCGGTGCGGAGGACTGGTGGCGGTGACGAGAGGCAGCTCGCTTCGCTTGGCAGAGACCGACGGCACCCGGGGTTCAGGGAGCAGATGTTCGCCGATTCTGAGTCATCTGTGACATGTGGGGTGATTACGAGGACAGCGACGCGTCGAGTTTCCCCGAATGAGCGCTATTCGTGTCTGTCATTCGGATAAACACAAATAATAAACATGAATTTAAATGAGTCAGACCACAGAATGCATGTCATGCCGGTTACTGGGGGATGAGCGTTAAAGAGGAATTTGTAACTAGGCAAACAGAGTCGCTGATCATGAGGGAACTTCATAAGTACCATTATCTTAAGTTCTAAATAAAAATTGCAGGTTTAATTATATATATTGCTTTTCTGAAGCTGCAGTTTTATCAGATCACCTTTGTCTTTGAGCTGTGAAAGCATTCAGGGCCTCAGTTCCTTTGACTGGGGCTTTATTTACTTGCAGAAAGCTAGGGTGACCCCATGACCTGTATTCTCCAAGGCGTCAGGTCATTCCATTAAGATCCGGTCCTTTGAAAGCAGGTATCGTCGACAGGCTACCGGCCATTGATCTGGCGTCTAGGCAGTGCACAGCCAGCAGTGACCTCATGCTCTGAGGTTGCCCCGGAGCGGAGTTCTGGGTTAGAATGACTGAAATGAGGAACGACAGCACTCACTGGCTAGCAGAAATCAAGACCACTGGAGACTTCTCAGGGCGTATTGAATTGACCTGAGCCCACTCCCCGTGCACACTGACCAGACGGGTAATGGCTGTGTGGTAAAGGCAAAAAGATCAGATGAACTGACCAGGGGAATACTCTCCTACTCTCCACCCGATGTGTGTCCTAGTGCTATCACAGTCTGATCTTATCTAAGAGTTACTCATACCTTAATTCTCATTATACAGCTTAACAGAATTTTTCCTTCTGTTTCCTTCTCTTACATATTCTGAACCTTGGGAATAATGAACAGAATGATCACATGGCTGTTTTGTCTTTCTTGTAAATCCTTTTTCAAGGGTACATTGACCTGAGAAAAGACGAGAATGTTGTTATGATGTGAGCTTTCCAGGAAGTGTCATGAATCACAGAATCGAAGTTTTATGGATTCATAGTGAGTCAAGGGGATTTTTGAGAAGGGTGTTTTGAGGATGAGCATATGTCGGTAGGGGATGATTAATACCCAGTAACACGTTATGAGCTGCACGGGTTACATTGCATGCCAGCTGGATGCCTCTGGGAGACACCAAATCAAAACTGCACTAACCCCGTAATTGCAGATTACGAGGTTATATTTGATAACCATGTTTGCTTTGACAGAGACAAATTGCTTCAGTGTTCATAGGGAACCCGCTGTGATGGCACAAGTGACTTTTTGAGGCTGGGTCAGAGTTTTGATTCAGGTCTCGGAGAGATATTTATATATTTGCGTGTTTTCGTTTATGTATACATTTATCAAGTGCCTATATCCCATATGCACTTGGTAAGTGGGTTCAGCTTTTGCATGTTGCTACAAGAGTTTATTCTCAGAACAGGGTGTTCATTTCCCAACGAAATTCCAGGCCTTTGATTTACAACATTGCGTAGATGTCAACACTCACAAGAGAGGCTCCCTAGGACCTATGTGTGTTTGTGTACGTGTGTGTGGAATGATTTTCTTACTTTTAATTAAGCTTGGATTTCTCCGCATGTTTCATGCCCCTAGTCACGTCAATGACGGGGATTCCAGAAATTGCTAATTACTTTTTTCCCCAGACCACCAGAGTATGTTTCAGGGTTATTTTCAAGAGTTGCCTTATTTGGGGAGACGTGGGAACGAACCTGCGGTCAGAAGCATTTCCGCGGCTGCTTTGGAGCAGAACTTTAGGGCCTGAGGTGAAGACATGCCTTATATCCCTACAAAGTGGCTGGACAGCGGCCTGCAGACTGGCAGCGTCTGGGCGCTAAGCCTCAGGCACACAGAAGCAGGGCTGCAGTGAGCGTCACACTGCCTGTGCTCCTTTCCACATCACCATTCCAGAAATGTTGGTGTTGTCAAGGAGAATGCATCTGACGAAGGGAAACAATGTGGGCTAGCGGTCTCAGCAAAGATTGACCATACAGCTATGGATTCAAACAGACTAAAATAGAACTTTAACCTTAAGTATGTTTGTTATTCATTTGCTCGTAGCTCACCCACGCTATGTTTCTGCTGGCTCGCTTTGGCTCTGCATGAACCCTGCCATTCTTGTACCTAATTTCCATGTCTGCTCCATACTGTAAGTAGCTCCTGGAAAATAAAAGTTCAAGTAACTACGGGCCAATTGTTCCATGTAGGCCTGATTATCATAGATTGACAAAAATCCTTTGACAGCAAGCTGTGGAAACTGTGAGCTTTTGCACTGAGATATTTATACTCGTTCTTTGAAAAGAAACTGATGTTGTCAGTGAGAAGAGTAATGTTCTTTACACAGGTGTGATTCAAGTGTGAGTTTGCCTTGTGCGTGCTGCCGTTTGGTGAGCTAGCAATACTCATACATGAAGATAATGAAATCATTTCTGACATCAGACGTAGGTTGCACTCCAGTGCTAATTTCTCTGCAAGATTAATAACTTTTTTTTCTAATTCAAATTAATTTTGACGAGATCTATTAATTTAAACTTGGAGCCCCCAGGAATTTATACAGCAAACTGCTAAAGCAGAGTGAAGTCAGAGATTCTGGAGGAAGCTGCAGATGAATCAGTCCCTTGCTCTCGTCTAAGATGCAAACAATATAGCTAAGAGTGGAAAACAAGTTTATAAGCAATGGTTTACCTCTGGTGCCAGAAATAAACACATTAATCATGCAGAGCTGCCTGAACCTGTGGTCATGATGGTTGGTAGTGGTCACAGACTGCTTTGTAGAGACCTCAGTGATGGGACCATGACTAAGCATGGGATGTTTATCTCTGTGGGTAGCTGGTCTCTTTGTGGCTATCTGGATTGCTGTGTCACTTCTGTATGGGTCTCTCTTCCAGATGCCGGAGAGGTAAGAGACTAGGGTAACGCTTTGCATTAACTGCACCTTCATAATGCCTTTAGAGTGCATTTCTAGAACATTCAGTGCACCTTCATAAAGCATTAATAGATCATTCATAAGCAGCATGTAAATATACCTTAACAGCTTTAATATACATTAATAACAAACATTATAGGATTTTACAGTTATGCAGTTTGTTATTGATATATGTTACAATAGTCATATATTGTTCAAGTATTATGAATGCAATGCTTTAAGGTGTGGTTTGTGGTTTCATCCTGCTTATTAATGTTCTATAAATACATTATGAAGATGCATTGGATGTTCTGTGAATGCATATTGAATGGATTATGAAGATGTTCGGAATGTATGGATTGGTATGGTGGGGGGGGGGGGGGGAGTTAATATAACCTGTCTGCTCCTCTTTTCTCACTGCAATGGACACCTTCTACAGCTTTTTACTTTGTGCCAGTAGTGCACGTCAAATACCTGTGTTAAGGCTTGACTCTGCTAGTACCTGTTTTCATCGCTCAGTCACCTGTGGAGTCTTCTCCTTCTGTCAGAGATTATCTGTTCTAAGAGTGGCTTTGGTTTATAGTTCAAATGACAAAATGAACGAGAGTTTCCTTTCCTAATTTGCATATTACGTGGGTCATTATGTGGGTCAGTAGGATGTCAAAACTTTGCCTTAATACAGAGCACTTGCCTCCCAATAGGTAGTGGATGGGAACAGCCAAAATTACTTGCACAGAAGTCTACTTACAGCACTAAAATGCTATACTTACTACAATGAGCATCGTTCACATTGTCCATGCTGCTTCTGTTGGTGACTTTGTTACATGTTAGGTGACAATGTATAAACCTGCCTTTAGGCATTCAGACCCTGACAGTCTTGTGTAGATCATTTAGTAATGATGCACTTTCGCTTAGCTGAGCAGTCGATCCTACAGGTTTTCGCTTTTCAGTGTTTCGGCCTGAACGGCTCCTTGGTGGATTGGCTGTGACTTCATACACGAGTCTGCTCAGCTGGACGGTGACAACTGAAAGTCCCCGACGTGTCAAAGGCAAACTCGAGGAACTTCCATCAGTCCTGTGGCTGAGATCTGAATGAGCAGCTGGCCAGAATTTACAAGTAATCGCGGCAACGCAAAAGGTTCTGACTCCTTATAAATGATGTGCCGTCCGTGGGGATTTGAGAATTCGGAGCATTACAAGAATGGCCTTTAAAAAGGTAAAATGAATGAGCAATTGTAACTATAAAGCAGACTCATGGGAAAGTCATTCAGACCTGAAGGGGTAGCAGTGTGGTCAGTTCTAATGTTTCTCTCCAGGCAGGGAAAAGTCCCCTCATCGAAGAGGATGCTTACATTTATCCAAGAAAACTGCATTTTCCACCTGCGTGGAAAGGCAGCCAGAGGTTAAGATGTTCCCTCTACCAGCCAGGACAAATAAAGATGGAAAAAACATGCTATTGTATAAGCTACACACAGACACACGTACACACCACATGTTTACTCTAACATGGGTAGGTAGCACAATGCTGTTGCAGATATCCTGGTTCCCAGAGCCTGGTAGCACGTTCGCCTCCCTTGCACTCAGAACATGTGTAGAATTAGTGAGTTAATTACACTAAATTCATAAATTGCTTCCAGGTCTTCTGCATGGTATTGATAATAAAGATGTCTTTGTTTCTAGCAGGGTCCACCCACAGTGAACTTCCTGGGAAGCTCTTCCGCCCCTGTGGCCACCTTCATGGCAACGTCAGGAGGATGCTGGAAACGAAAAACTTATACTTCACTTTCCAGTTAATTGTTTGTATCTGGCTTTTGAACTGTAGATACAAGTGATTTTGCTCTCGCTGGATGTCAATCTGCTATTCATAGAAACCCATAATATATCACTGTCTCCCATTAGGATGCTACGTGGAAGTTCTGTTACTGCTTCTGCCTGGAGACGATTTCTAATTGCGCTGTAATTATGATACTGCAGCAATTTATAATCCTCCTGTGAGTTCTAAATTTGCCTGACATTGTAAAGGGTCTTGTAGTAGAAGTTTATAGATAATCTTGTTAAGGATGCAACACATGTGCACAGAGGAATACACGTAGACGTGAACTTTCAAAGTTCGAAAGAAAGAGGTAGGATTATAATTTCTGTGGTTTTGTCCTGAACTCCTGTTGACCTTGGAAGAGTTCTCCTGGGTTCTTTTTCCCCCCCAGCATCTTGTGAATAACTTATATGGCTTGGAAGCGCCACAAGCCTTGCGGTGAGTGCCAGGTCCTGCCTCAGCCAGGTTGGGGGCCTCCCCAAGAGCTTGTGCGCACTCACACGCATGCACACACACAGAGGGGGGCGGGCATGTGCCCTAAAGCGTTGTGCCCCAGCTGCTGCTCTGGGGGAAGGTAAGTGTGCCAGTCTGTTTGAGGCCAGCCTGCCAGTCCAGCAATCATTACTAGATTTTCAACAGGTCTGGGGTCACCATTATAACAGTTTGACGTGTATGAGGTGTCAGGGTCAAGGAATGGCACCGACATTTTGGAATCGCTAACTCTTGCCCCAGGACATAGGCTTGGTTTCAACATTGGAGGGGACCAAATCATCCCCCCCAAAACACACACACACACACACATATAAAATAGCTATCCATTGAATAGCCAAAGATATTAACTGAGCATTACACCAGAAATGCAACCCTGTCAAAATAACTAGAAAATAGATCAGCCAAAAATTAGTTTACTGAAAAAACATTGGTTTTCAAGATAAATTTATTATAAAAATACAAGAAAAAGGAATTCCTAGGTGCTTTAATATAAAATCATGACACATTTAGCTAGATTTTGTAGATTTTATGCTCTTATAATTGGCAAATCAAACAATATTGGTAGTCACTCGCTGTGCTGTTGTCTTGAATCGCTACTTGCTCCCTGTAGCTACTGGGAGTCAGAAACCTCGTGCCAATCTACACATGAGGGCACATTTATTTCATTTTGACAATTACCTCTCATATACTCTGTAAGACAAGAGCCTGGAATACGTTCAACTTAGGCACTTGGACAGTTAAGTGCCTTGTCTGTGAAGTCCCAAACCCACAATAGTAAGGAACATGTTTTGGTGTTGCCAAGGTAACGTGATATATCCCAACGTGCTGTCCCATTCCTATTTATGCCAATTTAAGCCCTTGCAGCCTCTCGCACTCAATCACTTACTGGGTGACGTCAATAAAGTCTGTGAGGGTTCAGGGCTTAGGACTTTCAGGCGGGACATTGGGATTGAGCCTGTGTTTCCTTTTCTCATCTTTTTTTGTGAAATTCATAGAGGAAAACAATGAGCCAGGGAGACAGACGAATAAGGAAAGAAAACAATACTGGGTGGCATCCTTGATGACACTATGAAATGTCAGCAAAAGGAAACGCTTCACCTTTTAAACTACTCTGAGGATCTTAATGTGAAGAATTTTGGAGATCACTAAAATATTGGTAGGGACAATTCAATACTTCCACAATATTGGTAGGGACAATTCAGTACTCCCACGATATTGGTAAGGACAATTCAATACTCCAACAATATTGGTACGAACAATTCAATACTCCCACAAATTGCACAATATTGGTACGCACAATTCAGTACTCCCACAGTATTGGTAAGGACAATTCAATACTCCCATGTTGGAATGTTACTCTAAAACATGAACAGTGGCAACACACATTATAAATTTCTGCACGAATGGTACAGAATAATTACCTGAAACAAATAACACAGTATAAGCATCGGTTCATTTGTTTAGTTAAAAAACTTTTAAGTTTTTAGACTCCATGAAAGTATACCTGTGCTTGTGTATGCATGTTCTTATTTCTGGATGTGGGTAGTCATTCCTGCATTCATGCATTTTTTAAAACCAAAATTTTCTGTTTTCTCTATTTTCCTGCTCTGTTTAGCCTTCATCTGCATCGTAGACAGTGCCTGTCCATTTAAATCAACCGCAATGCCAGAAACATCCAGATGAAACATCCACGTGTTCTGAGACACCAAAAATTAGTTGGCCTCTTGGAGCTTCTGAATACCCCAGATTCTACAAAAAAACAGATGGGTTGATTGATTCTGTAGCCCAAGGTTTCGGCAGAGAAAGATTTGAGCGCAGAGTGTATTGGTGCGAGTCCAAAACACAAATCCAATGCTCAAAGTCAGTAGTTATCATGCAAAAATAGGACAATGAAAAGGTGGTGTGTAGAAACTTGAATGTATAGCTAGATATATGCAGGTTCTATTTGTATATTTAGAAAAATTAATATTTAATGGTCATTAAAATCATGGTTGATTACCATGCTTTGAAAAACTCATATTAAATATTGTCTAATATCCACCAAAATTAGCGACAGTCTGGCAGACGCAGGTGTAAGATGCAGTGTGGGTTTGTTTGTTGTCAGTGTAAATGTAATAAAAGCAGTGATATCATTTAAGAGATTTTTAATGTTAACACACATTTTAATGTTTACATAAGGTATTGGCTGTGCTATTTTAATGTTTTTGCAAACAAAAGTGCATAGTATCGCTATTTTTTTTGTAATTTTCAATATAAAACTTAGGAAAATTATTTCACTTTGTGTATCAGTACTTCTTGAACATTTTCAACACATTTTAACAATAACGCGATAATACTGATTACCATGATTATTTTGGTCATTACAATTGAGATATTAAATTTTCAAGTTTTATCTCTACTGCATATTGTAATTTGGGAGTTAAGCCTAGGAAAGGAGTAACCAGTGCATCGCTGTAAGGATGGGCAGAACTTCTACATTTTCGATAGACCCCATCTTTTCTTGGATGGCCAATGGAAAAAGCAAAGTTTTAGTTATTCATCATTTATTCAACATTTCCGACATTTAATCAAAAATTAGTGGTTGTTATAATTACAGGAAACTTAGTATCATCATGTAAAATTGCAGTTTGTTCCTAGCAACGATAAATCATGAGCCGCATCTGGATTGCAGCAGTTGCAGTAATGTTTGTAAAAGCCGTGCAGGCGTCTGCGTTGGTGGGTTCACAGGTACACAGAGAGGTCAGGCAGATTGAGGCCCTCAGTGCTGCTGGCACACCAATGTGTCTCACATGATCGCAAACTCGCGGAACCGAGGCCAAGAAGGTACACAGCAACACATGGTCTACGCACGCCTCAGTATTTAACCAGTGAGTGGTGTGAGTAGGTCAGAAGGTAAAAGCCAGCACCACAGTCTGAACATGAAGCCCAGCAGTCAGCTCCTGGGTGTTATGGATCACTGCGGCATGGACCGGGTAATCAGGCGCAGGAGTCGGAGAGTCGGGTAAACATGGGATTTAATTGCGGACACACACTCAGAACACATCACAACGTGAATGACTGGACGGGGAAACGTACTCAAACGCGGACTTAAATACTGTATATAGGACTAATTAACAATGACTAGACACAGCTGGAAACACGGGGATTCCACACGAGGTAAATGAGGGGGCGTGGCACACGGCAGGATCGGACAAGCAGGTCATGACACTGGGAACATACCCAAGTTCATATAGGCCCATTTAGACTATTATCATAAGATCGTGTTTTGGCCTAATCACCATACCAAGCTCAGTGATACTCAGATATGACGTCCACAATGAACAGAATTATTCTCTTCAAAGTAAACTATTTTAAGAAGTCTCTATTTCAATTTATGCATTTTTCCATAAATTTAATGGAAACTATTTGTGGATGTTATAGGAAAGTAAATAATATCACCTACATGCAAGGTATTTTATGGTTAAAATTACAGGGATATTTGCAAATGTAGTGAATTCCTGGGCTGACAGGGAGACGGGTTTCTGTAAGCCTAAAACCAGGGCCATTTCCCAGCTACTGTTTCAGAATTCCAGTAAGGTGTCATTGGGGGCTGTCGTCATGAGAAATCGGAATCCTTTGCCGTTCTAATTTCATCGACCGCAAGTGGGCAGCTAATGAGAATGCAGCTTATCCGCAGGCCGGCATGAGCAAGCAACATGACAGCTAATGTTTGCACATGCTTTCATGCCCCTGCAGCCATAATAATACTGATGGGATGTGCCCTGATACCATATGACATCATGT
Organism: Gnathonemus echidnorhynchus; assembly: GCA_026776725.1. NCBI lineage: Eukaryota > Metazoa > Chordata > Actinopteri > Osteoglossiformes > Mormyridae > Gnathonemus > Gnathonemus echidnorhynchus. The sequence continues at coordinate 22,462,885 of JAODJU010000014.1, read as the reverse complement.
GCTTTGGGGGCCCTGGTTGTGTGGAGCCCTAAACTTACTGGAACCTTAGATGATGCTGTTTCTAAAGACACTGACAAGAAGATATGGGAATTACAGACTATGAACTTATGCACTCCTCAACATCACAGGTACCATTCTGGTGATATAACATAGAAATGTGAACCAGTAATACAAAGGGGTGCTGATCTATGGTTTATTCACACAAAATTACCATTTTCAAAGATGTTAAACAATGATAGTTGTGATAGCTGCTCCACCACATAGCTGCTCTACCATACCGTGTTTGATTCTATATGCTTCTGGATGAAGTTGCGTCCATTTAGATTCTTGCTTTGTAATTTATTTAATAAACATTAAGTTATAGTTTTTTTTTTTGTTTCAGTTTCCTTTTGTTTGCTGTCTGGGAAAGGTATGGTCAGGGGGCGGGGGGATGTGTCAGTAGGGTAAATACTAAGTTTCCTTACTAACAGGAAGTTGGACTGCTTCATACTAGTAGTGTGTGTGAGGGTGTTGGAATTTTAACTTTGCTTTTCCTTACATGTTTGGATTTATTTTTCGATGTGTAATGATATTGATTTGTTGAATGTTTGGGATATATTTTTTTGTACATTTGGGTTTATTGACTGGTTTGTGATATACTTTGATTATTTGGTTAATTGTTTAATGCCTTTTCCCCTTTTCTAATGGTTTGGCCGCGCCAGTGCATATACTGTATATGCCTGTTTGATGGGAGTTGTTAGTTGCTCGTCAGTTAAGTTCTTGTGCGGGCTTAAGTTCCTTTTTAATAGTTTGATTTGTTTGCCTTTTAAGTTTACTTGTGTTGTGCTATTTTTGTCAATATTGGTAATAATTTTTTTCTGTTAAACCTCCCTGTGTCCCCAAGTCTGGCCTGCTTGGTCCCTCACAATAATGAAGTACTCAAGACCACTGAAAACTGGGACATGCACCCGAAGTAGAATGAGGACTGCTACAGGTCCCTCACAAACAGTGCATTCTCCCACCCCACAGCTTGAATAAACTGTTGCATTGCATAGCCCGAGCTTAACATACAACACGTGAGGTATAGACATACAGGAAGGTTTTATTTATGTACATTACTTTATAAGTCACTACAATAGCCTGTGGTTTCTGTTTTATGTCTTTGATTAAAGGAGAACAAAAGCACAAACACAAATGTGCCGCCCCAATGTCTCACAGACACAATGCACACGACAAAGGGAATGTCGACCGTTCATTCATGAGTTACAGATCAAATGTGTGGGGATAAATCAGTCATGCCTGGGGAAGCAGCTTCTATACTCTCCAGCCTTTTTGGGATAGCAGATTTACACATTTAATTGCTGTTTTACTGGGCACTTTTTGTCCCGTTTCAAACATACAACCACATCAACATACAACATTCTTCTATTTCTCTATCACAGATTTACCTCCAAAGCTCTCAGCATTGTAAACAGGCTTGACTCCAGTTTGTTTTTCTTGCTTTGAGGTGTGTAAAAAAAAAAACAACGTAAAAATCTCAATTTTTTTCAGGTTGCCACAGAGAATTTCAAAAAGTATTCCCAGATAATATGACCTTTATTTGTTTTGGGGTATATTGTCGCTGTTTGGATTGAGGAAAAATAACATCGTTGGATAACTGACTGTGAGTTATAGGGAAATTTTTAAACTTAAAAAAAGATAACATGATTTTGAAACAGATGTGTTTGATTTCACGTTAAAATAAATACATGGAATTCCTGTGCTGGATGCCCGGGGTAGACCACTGCTAGACTTTTTTACGTGGATGATGTGGCAGAGAGCCTCTTTCGGTGCCACATAGACCTACACCAGACCACATTTATTCGAGGTGTCGTCTGCATTGCAAGTAATTGACTGAAAAACCGCGTCCGCTGGCTCCAGGACCTTTGGCTGGAACTAGGTATTTGAATCAAGACGATGGAATCTGGCAACAGGTGAGAAAGGTCCGCATCCAGTGTGGTGATTAATGAGTCACTTCTGCGGAGTGAAAGAGGAAGAGAATGAGAGAAGTCTCACATTTCTAAGACGCGGGAGTGTGTCGGCCCGCCGAAGCTATCCTTAGAAGGCTGATCCGGGGTCAGCGCCGGCAGGACTAATGAAACAGGCTGCGTGTTTCCTGGCTTTGAGCAGACAGTTGTTAGACCACCTTGTGTGAGACTAGGTTATACATTCCAGCTTTGTTCATCAAGGTATCACAACAGTTGAGCTCCCAAAACTCAGTTCAGAGCCTGTGGATGCGGTTTGCATTCTCGACATAGCCATGATCAAGCCACTTCTTCCCTGCCATACTTCTTTTTCACAACACTAAGTTCACAACCCCGAACTAAAGGTGTCCCGTATTCACATCCAGCTGACAGAGCATCATTTTTTTGTTCCCGCCTGTCTTTTCCAAGAATTCTCTTCTCACAGTTTTTTTATGTTTCCCCTTTTCACCCTCATCACAGAGACGCCTGATCTCCGAGGGTGACTCTCCTGAAGGTTATAAACGCCTTTCTTGTCATATTTAATCTGAGCCGCGCACAGGCTCTGAGGATAAGGAGTTATGAATAAACGGGCAGGAGCGGCTCGGGGAACATTCCATTCGATCCGGGGTTGACCCAGACTTCTGCAAAAAAGATCACGAATGCAACTTAGCTTGCAGGAGAGCCTGGCTGATGAGGTACTGCCCCCTTATTGCTTACTAATTTAATACTTTAATGCGGTTCAGTCATGTCTCTTAGCAGTGCATAGTCAGGTCATTTACGCAGATAGTCATAATGGTTTTGAAAACTGGGGAGGTTGGCCCCATTCTTTGGAGTGCGATTGGGCCCATGTGGGGTTCACAAGTGGGTCAGATATCTGATCTCAGCCCCGGCAGAACCCGATCGTTGCTTAATGCTGAGGCTTGGCAATGACATCAGCAAGGGGAAATTAGCATGAGCCAATTAGCATGCTGATTTCACATGGCTCCCCTTAAACATGTGTGACTAAGACACACCGGCTTCCATGCGAGTTCTCTGCCAGCTCAAATGACCTCGTAATATGCTCACAGAATAATGTGCTCACAGAATCCTCTGACTCTTCTGATAATCTATTTTACACTGTAAAGGAAAGCTTAATAAAAGCAACTGCTTTGGTCCCACTGGCCAGCCCTCCCTCTTCCAGTGACAGCAGAGGAGATGAAAGAAAGGGCGATGCACCCAACTGTCTTTTTTCAAGGCAGACGACTGGAGCGCAGTGACGCATACCACCTGATGACAGGGCATGCGCAGACGCAGAGTCTGTCCCAGACAGAACCACGCCTGATCGTGTGGTACGGAGCGGTGTTGTGGGGGTGTTCTAGGCCCGTAACCCAAAGGGCAAGGGATCAAAACCAACATCTGCTTAAAGTGCTATCTCATTTGTCCTTCTGCAATTCCCTTTAGGATTAATAATGTATCTATATCACTTTTTAACCCTTCTTTTGATGCCCATCCTATGCAAGGTTGGAATATAGGACATTTACAATAATAAGGACACACATTTACTGATTAAAAAAATGTTTGTTGCATAAGTTATCAGACCTCTGCAAACTGCTTCATTTGTTATATTTTTATGTCCATTTTGTAGATATTTTTTATAGCTATAGGATCACTTATACATGGTGGTTTCAAAGTCAGTATTTGAGGATATAAATGTTGGCACTGTGACTGTGGTCAGTTTTATAAAATTGTTTCTCATTAATAGGTCCCGCAGTCTGGAATACTCTCTGGAGTGTGTGGTGTTATTGTACAGTTGAGTTGGGGTATACCAGATGCCTGATAGAAAGGTTCCAGGTTCAAATCACAGAATGGAAAATTCTACATATTCCTAAGTAAATTACTAAATCCAAATGGCTTCATTTAGCAGTATAAATGGAAGAAAAGTGTAAATTGTAGACTATATAAGTCATTCATATAAACCGTGTCCACTTAGCTCAGTGGTCGCCAACCGGTCGATTGCATTTCTCGTCCATCACAGCATCCAATCCCCCCAGTAGGCAAAATATACCAAGGGTCCTCCCTCCCGGGGGGGCAAATCACCACTGCGATTCGATGGCTCACCAGACTGTTTTCTTTGTAACAGTAGTTTACTGTTAATATGGCTGGAGATCACTGGCTTAGCCGATAAGTGGTACTATAAGTATTCTCCCATGTTTCTACAGCAGTGAAGATTCTGGGCTTTATATAGAACCATTTTTTTTGATATTTTTAATGGAAGATAATCGTGCCCGAAAGACAGTGGCAGGAGCCTTTGTGGCTCAGACCTGCATTGCATATCTAAAAGAAACCCAAAAGCAGTACTTCTGCATTGAATTACGCAAATTCCAGTAACTCAAAATTTAGTTTAATGCTTTTGTTAAGTATATTATCTAATTTTTTAATCAGGAGACTGTATTAAATAACAGCACATGAGAAAGGCACAGAACTCAAAGGGTTTTTTTTTTTTTTTCTATAATTAGGCTTGGTCAGTTTACTCGATGGGTGCTGTGAGTAAGTCAGTACATTGAGTAAGTAAGTAAGTTATAAGCAAGCAGTTTATTTATATAGTACCTTACGAGTACAAATGTCAGAAAGTGCATCACAGGGAATGAAACAGAGATATTCAAACATCAATAAAACCCTTGACTGTACAAAAGGGTTTTCAGATGCTGTGGAACAGAGTCCACACTGATGGCTGATATAACGTCCAGAGGAAGGCTCTTCCAAAGCTGGGGGTGACTGCAGCACTAAGACAACCCTGATGCGAAGACCTAAGTGTCCTGTTGGCTGAGTTTGTTGTGCTGTTTATGGATCCATAAAAAAATTCCTTCTGAAATGATGGGTTGGGGAATGTGGCATGAAAGGGAAACGAAACGCCGGGAAAGCGGGGGCCGGAATCAGAGCCTGAAAAGATTTTCAGACAGCGTGCCACCCTGATCTGTCTGCTTGGGCTATTCGCGTTTCTCAAGACGTTCCAAAGGGGCTCCTCTTATTCTGAGACACGTCTTGCCTCCTGGTAGAAATCACTTACACAGGGAAACAAATTCATCTGCTGGGCCAGGAGACGGCCTGAAAGAAAAGCGTGGCGAAACAGCTGGTCCAGTTTCTGCGGAAGAATGCTCCAGGACCCGGGGTGATGATTTGGGACTGGACAAAGAACCGGCGGTTTGCGAGTCGGGAAAGCCGGGAGGACAGGAGACAGCTGGTTGTGGTGTGTCAACGTCTGCTCCCGTCTTCTGGAAATTGAAAGTAAACACCTCCATCAATGGAGCTAACAGGGGTTCTAAGCAATGGATGTCTTCTCTATTGTCCTGCCATTTTGGAAAATAATCTAAGGACACAGATGGAAACATCAGAATCATGAGGTCACCACAGACTCCAACGGAGTGATGATGTTGGCATGGTGAGGTCCTCAAGGTCTAAATGAGGGAAGGGGGGAGGCATGGAAAGGACAGACAATAGTCTGACATGCAAAACAATTGTTTAGCTGGGTGGTTGCATTTCTCAGTCAGTAGGAGACAAATCCATTATAAAAATCAATATTGTTACTGAAGATGCAACTACAATCAAACTACCTCTGATGTGTCATAATTATGGAGGTCTGTTGACTCTCACATAATGCTGATTAGGGTTCTAATTCTGAATCATATATATTTAGCTTTGTTCACAAACATGCAGTCTGCAAACTGTGGATAATGCATCTGTGTGGCTATGCAAATGAAAGCCCAGTAACTAATACAATCAAAGGGAAGCATTAAAGATTAGAATCATGAAAAGGCCGACCTCAAGGGAGAAATAGGGAAACGAAAACTAATTTTGATTTTTCGGTAGAAATCCTTCATTTAACTTGGGAAACCCTTCTTTAAGTCTCCTTGAAGCCGTGCTAAGCTCCCAGATTCTGCAGAAATTGTAGAGAGAAAAAGGAGAAGATTAATGATTTTCTGTCTATCGCTTTCGTTCTGAAAGGCTGACGAAACCCACGATAATTGGCTCAGGAGCAACGGCAATTTCCACAATTTTGGATACAGAAAAAAATAAAATAAACAGAGAAGGTACACTAATACAAATAAATAATAAATTAGTTAAACAAACTTTCACATGATAAAACCAAAAAGTTTACTTGAGAGAAGTTATACAAATATAGTTCATTCCAGTTTCTGTCCTAAAGTCATTATGCATTCTTTCCAAAGCCCTTGGTGATTAAAATGATTATTTTAGATGTTTATTTTAAGCTTCTTGCTGTCTTTTATGCTGTTCCAGGGCCCGTTTCTCTATTGAGAGGAATGGTCAAGAAAAGGGGGAAAAAAAGTCACCGCATGATTCAAAGAGTTTCCACTGCAGAGACCGTCAAGGGTTTGGGGGGGGGGGGTAATCGACTATACAGACAGCTGAAAGAGGCTTACAGGACGTTTGATATATAGATGGAGCATTCTGAGCAAAGCCATCCAGAGAACTGTAGCTTAACAACTTTAATGTTCTCATGTGACTGCAGTTGCTTTGTGGTGCCAGTGAAGGGGGAACCTGTCAGGGGATCAGTGCACGGCGATTTCAGTCATTTAAGGCCACAGTCACACTCGATTTGAAATCACCTTTCCGGAAAATATTTTTTAAAATAAAGGCCAACAAATAATCAAATAAATAAGAATGAGGCTGCTGTGGTTCAGCAATTCACAGGAAGCGAACGTGTCATGAACTCCGGCTGGGTTTGTCATATAATAATTATCCTTAATGATGTGAAAAAGACAAAACAATACTAAAAGAAAAAAAGATTTGGATTATTTAACGTTATTTGACCTTTTTTAGCGTTAAAATGCTAAATTATGAATGAAAATAAACATAGTAAATGTTCAAGATATGGGGACATGGACGTTAAGCATGTGACTTTTAAACCGCTTCTGACTTTTAACGATATACACCTCCCCCGTCTGGGCTCTGAACATGGTAGGAAAAACAACAGTAAAAATGTGTGCTATTTCCTAATGCATCCTGCCTGAATTTGCAAACCTCACGAGCTTGGAGCTAGATGAGCATGCATTCATGGCTGGCCGAACCCTGAAACGTACCATAAAATTCTCACCATCCTTGAGCTGATCTTTCTTTTTGCCTGAACTCAGAATCAGATTTATAGAGCAGGTTGCGCAGTTATAATAAATGTCTTGTGTATTCTTCTCTTCCATGTAGCCCAATGTGTGAACAATTTGGAATTGATCATTTGTTAACTCAGAGGGATAATGTTTCGGATTTGAAGCTTAGCCTGCTTCAGCTCCATTGATATATTTCAGACCCTTCCAGTTCAGTAATTCTTTCACTGGTAGACCTTGATGTTAAACGGAGACCACACAAGGTGTAGCACAATGTGAATTCACTTTCATTTTTCAGCGCCCTTAGGAATGAAGGGTTTGCCGTCCGCAGACCCGAAGAATGACGGATATTGCTTTCTTGTTCAGGGAAGCCAAAGAGTAAGGAGGATGAGGGGCTGAGATCCCTTGGGACCAGACTCCCATTTTTTTCACCCCCAAAATATATCCCATAATGTGCAAATTTGCAGAGGCTCCCACAAAAGGAAATCTTTTATTAGGCATTCTGTTTTACTTTGCTGCAGGCGGCGGACTGAGGAAACACGACCTGAGATTTACTCCATGTCTCCGCTGGCATCCAAGAATCACACACAATGCTGGGTTCACCGAATAAAAAGAATCCCAATGATAACAAGGCAGCAGCGGGCGGCTCGAACAGCATCACTCCGAAGTGGGGTCTCACAAAAAAAAAGCTATTCTTTGTACCACTGGAAAAAGTGTTGATTTAGTATTGCTTTTAGTATTTTACTTTTTTAACGAAAAGATAATCCAAGTACTGAATGCTGACTTTAAAGGAAACCAAGATAAATACCTCTTATACGGAGTTTGACCTTTGCTCCAAATCTTCCAGACTAACCTTGAGGAAGAGCAGGCTAGCGGCAGGAAATTGGCTTATCTTCATGAGTTGGCTGTAAACCACAAGCAGAACATGGTCACACGTTTTGAAGTCTTTTTTTTTTTTTCTGGTGGAGGGTGCTTACTCCTGGAAGCTCCTGAATACTTTGGCCAGTAAAAATATATGTTTTATGGTACAGTGCAATTCTTCCTAAGCACGAATGGACTCCCATTTGAGCCATTACCGTGCTGTGATCAGGGGCAGCAGTTGGATTGAATTGACCTACATTGTTTTGCTTGTGTTAGTCAAGGAGTTTGCCCTGCTCAGTTAGCTCAGGAATACCCTTAGCGACCGCTAGGCACCTGCCCATCACTGCTTTCTGTAGAGGGAGATTCCCGGGTCATGACACGAGTGCTAGTTTGCTACTGTGAACCTGCAGGAAAGAACAAAGAAAGCATGTAAAAGCATAAATTAGTATGTCGAGAGATTCAATTGCCACTGGAAAAATAAAAGACTGAAATGACTCTCTAGTCCAAAAATATCTTGATGTCAGACGAGACATGTTTTCTCATGCTTGCCAAAAGGTTGATGTTGAACATCAAAGCAGATGCCAGCTCGGACTGAGAGCATTTGACCCAGGCTTTCAAATCGGCGTTCGATGCTTTTCAGCACAAATTAATACAGACACCTGGAGACCTTCAGCTAATCCTCAGCAACAGTCCACTTTTTGTCTGCTGCCTTAATCTAATGCGTTTGGGATGAGATAGCTTTGGGATTTCACAGCTCAGGATAATGACTCCTGCCATACAACTTTGCCTGGATTAGTAGCCCGAGGTTGCATTTCCTCTCCTACATACATGGCAAAACCAAATGTCTTCTTCCCACCTAACACCTTTAGAAAGACAGAAGAACTTCTGGCTCACAGTAGCCGGCTAGCTTTGGTCTTAGCGTGGCGGTGCCTTTCATTTCCACGTATACCCTGTTCGCTCATTATGCATCTTCTTGAAACCAGTCTTGGGACTTCACGCAATCAATACTGCAGTTCAAATGGATTGCAGCAGATTGCTCTGGTGGCATGGCCTTTCGCAACGTGATCCTCCCTTTCTGGAAAAACAGAAATATGCCCCCGCTGCACGATAAATCATGCGTTGGAGCTGGAGCATGAACGTAGCCGCTAGTTAACTTGTCATCGGGACCCTGGGATTTATCCTTCTCTGAGGACTCGCTACCTACGTGTGGACTCTGATGGAGCAGAAGTTTGGGTGTCCCTCATGTCGACTTCAAAGAGGAGCAGGGCAGACTCCAGCTCACTTGCGCTGAGAGGTGGTTCGAAAGGAGAGTGAAAGAGCAAGCGTGTGAGGGGGCAGTGTAGATAAACATGGTTAGCAAAGCTTTGAGCTTGCAGGGCTTGGAGTGCAGGGACTCCTCCTGCGTCTCCTTAAATGTTATCTCTGCTACTGTGGCAGAGATGAGAACCAGATGATAACAAAGTGAGAGCAAAATGTTAACTAAATGAACCAGGAACACAGGTAACCGAAATATTTCAACCATTTATTTTAATTTAAAGGGAATATGTTTGCTCTGCATTTAAATTTACACCACATGTAGGCTTGTAGATCAACTTTGGATGAATGGAAATGCACAAAAGTAGATTACAGATGACATCATAGCAGCTGTGACATCATTGATGTGATAGCTTCTCTTCTGTGGTGATTTTCAGTACTGCATTTTATCCACAAGGTGGTGTGGAAAGCCATAATAGAATTAACACTAAACATGAATCTTATAGGAGCGTTCTTATTGTGTATTCAGCCAATCACCTGACAGGTTGCATTTAAAATCTGCTACTACCAATATCCCAGTGTTGAGACTACATTATTGTGGGCAATATTTTCATCTCAGTTAATATTTATACCTGCTAAAACATTCAGCCTAGCTTAACCCGAAAGGAACAGAGGGGTTTAGTGATGTATGACAATGTATCATTATACCTATTTTTTTCGGGGTTTAGTGATGTATGACAATGTAGATCATTATACCTATTTTTTTCAATGTCTTATAAAGTCTTTTATGCAAAATTGAGAATTGAAACCACAAGTAACTGCAGATATTTGATTTTCTAACCAAACATATGAGATCACTGCAGTCCATTTTTAGCCACGTGTGTCCACGTGATTAGAAATTAGAAGGCTATTTTAGATAGTGTTTCAGATTAACTAAGGACATATTTTGTTTCAATATTGCATTTTATACTGTTTTAAATATTATAGTTATTATATAGTTATAGTTCCATTCGTTCCATTATAGTTCCGCTAAATTATTTTTTAATCTCATTAAATTAAAAAGACATAATATGTGCTACTACTATCAAGAAAAGAAGGCAAATGGCAAAAATTTGCGATTTTCCTAATTTGCAATTAGTTGAAAATTTGCAGTCTAAGCAACTTCTTCTCTTAACAAGAGTTTTGTTGTTTCTCTTCATCAGTCAATCTGGCCCCGTTCAGGCCTACAATCCAATTAGTTAATCAGAACCAGCTGGGTGTGAGACTTCAATCTCAACCTCGTTCTCAGGAAAATTGTCTCACAAGATGTTTCACTTATTCTCCTGGGGTCTGTTTCATCAAAGCCACATACACAGAAATGAAACCCGAAACACAACTTTTTACGCAAAATCCTCGATTTATCAAACAAAACTTGACTCGTAAATTTCCTACTGAGGAGGAAGTATATGCAGCATTGGGTTTAATGTGACAGCCATCGTAATGCAGGGAACTGCAGGTAAACCAGTGAGATGACTGTGGGCATGCCGAGAGTTAATATTACCAACCAGCACCTTCATGCTAAAAAAAAGAATCATGGTATATTTTAATTATTATTTATTAATTTCAGTTATTTTACTTTATGGGGATTCCATGTATCTGCAAAGTTGTCCAGTGTTCCTAAAGTAATCGGGGCAATTGACTGCACTGACAATTAAAGTTTATTCATTAAATGCACAGCAGTATAGCATACAGCAGTAGATGCAGACTATGAAATGAGTGCTAATTAAGTTGCTCTGCTAATCAAAATTCATTTCATTTGATTAATGCAAGTCGTCTGTGATGCTAACATTGTAGTAACTTGATGGTCTGGGTCAGCCTATGATTCGTCCATTTCGAGTTTCGTGCACCACATCAGTATTCCCTGACTGCTGTAGTATGACACTGCACAAGAGGGGCACCCCCTGTCATACATGGCACACGCATGTTGAAGTTTGAGGGAGTAGATGTGAGTTTGTGTGGGAAGTTATTTCTTAATATCTTGACTTTTCAAGGGGTGGGGGGCTTGTAGAGTTGATAGGCCTACGTGTGCGATAAATAAATAGTTGGAAATGTACATCTATAAATTTTCTTGTTTGTGTTATTTGGCCTCGAAATACCATTTAATCTTGCCTCTACCTCGCACTGTTTAAAATGACCGTTCTTTGTTTTTTATTGACAGTGGGTATCATCAGACTAAGCTGTTTTGATTGGGTTATATGAACATGCATTTGCATTGTCCATTTATGGTTATTTGTGGGTGGCACCCGGACAGCATGTCAAGCATGTGCACATACTGTATGTACATTTACAAGATTTATCAAGGGGAAATTTGGTACATATGTGTGTACACCAGCTTTGATAAATCTGATTTTTTTTTTTCTTTTTGTGTTTATGCTTTTTTTTTTTTGCGTGATGTTTGATAAATGATGCCCCTGAATTTTTGAGCTTTACTTGAGCACGATTTGCATTTGAACAAACTGAATTGCATTCGTTGATGAACAGCTGAGAGGTACAGAATGACAACCAGAACTATTTTTTATTTTTTTTTGACTGCATATGTTATTGGCCCGTGCAATACATTTGGTTGAGTTGGCTTTGGGTGTCCATGTGGTGCACTAGGACCATGCAGCCAAGCTATATCACGCCATTCTGCACCAGTTCATTTATTATATTATATCTACCCTGACAATCCAGCTGTGGCAACATGACAGCCATCTTGTGCTTTTTAAAGTCACCAGTTTTAAACGGATGAGTTTTGCCCCTCAGTTATCCACAATTACTTGGCATATCGAAGAACATGGGAGCCTGTTCAGCATTTCCAGTCTGGACTGGGACTGAACTAGCTCTCACCCCTCAGCTTAACGATGTGTGATCAGACATTTCTGGAAAAACTGGAAAGTTTTATTTTTCTTCGAATATCATATGGTAACTTTTGACCAAGAGATGTCCAGCGATGGAAAGAGAAGCAGTGATGTCTTTCAGATTGGCAGCTGCTCGCTAAGCTAGCTTTGAAAGTTTCTCCAGGTAAGATCCTCTGTGTGCACACTTGTAAGCTTACCAGGTAATCCAGAGGCACGTTAATTCCCCACAAGGTTTGCCAATTCCCTCTTTAGCTCTGAGAAATTCACTTTCCACGGCCTAGTGCTTTCACGTTGAGATATTTCATTGTACTTCATCTATATGCCAAGCCACTGTCATTGTTTTTATGATCTGAGGAAATATCGATAAGCAAGGAATCTAAAGAGACAATGCACAGAGCTAGCTTAGCTATCTGTGCCACCACTATTAGAGCAAAGCACTCTCGTGAACTTTATCTCTTACGTAGATCAATATTACTATTAAGACTAAAAATGCCCATCAGTTTCACGGAATAGATTTATTACTCAGAGGTTGTATCTTTAAACATAGGCTGGTAACACAAGCATACTGTAGCACTCGAACCGCATCCCTAATATTGACTTACTGCAACTGTCAACAAACGCTTGACCTTGAAGTTCTCTGTAGTTAGTCAATGATGCTTTAGTAGAAGTCGAAGTCATGTTTTTAAGTTTGTCTCCACAAGCTTTTCACTCTTAATTAAATGTAACTTTGTTGCGATTTTGAGTTCAGTGATTACTTATGAACAGTGGTTCTTAGATCTTTTGGTGATTAGAGTGGTTCTTTGATCTTTTTCACATATTCTCTTTGAAAAGTGCTTCTGTTTCTTTCATGTGATCTTGTGAATGCTATAGCATATTATGTTTTACAGCATATATGTAAATATATCTACCAAAAATAAAATTAAATTAATAAATAGACAGGTATCACTTACAAATTACTTTTAAATCCTGTAGATCTCAAATCAGTGTTTTTTTCTTCTGAGCTGTAAGATCTAAAGACGGAATATCCTTTGCCACACTCTAACTCATCTGGCAACCTGGTTTCTACTGAATAACATGTTACCAAGGACAGGCTATGAAAAGAACTTGTGTTTTTTTTTCTAGCTAAAGAACAAGAGTGTCCAAATATAAAAGGGAAGTGTGGTGGACGTCCAAAGGTCCTATAAAACCAAAAGATGAAAAGTGCCATGGACCTCGATCAAACGTGTAAGAACTCCACAGTCTGGAGTCATCGCTCACTCAAGGAAGGGACCAACATCAAGCTTCATCCTACTTATTTATGAGTAGAAACATAATCTCACACTCCAGGGGAGAATAAAACTAGTGCTGGTGGGTCAAATGCTGTTCTCACAGAGTTTGAGCTTGTCTCGGACCTCTAGTATTTTACTTTGTGGGCTGGGTCATTTGGAGGTCAGAGGAATTTCTGACTTGTCTCACGCATCGAAACTCACCACCCGGCATTCAACTCAACACTCAGGCAACAGCCACAAAATGGTCACAAGATGTCATCTTTTCAAAAGATGTTCATTTCCAGCAGGAATGACAAATTGGCTATAGCTAAAATCCAGGGTTTCATGTTTCACAATCGCAACTGAGTGTCTTTTTGCATGTCTTCTGTTTCGTGCGAGCGTGGTTTGGTATTGCTATTGTTGCCACTGCCCTGCATTAATGGGTGGTGTCTATGAAATGGGAAGATGTTTTACTTGTCAACCAACTGACGGGTTGTGTGTCTTTTGAGGCCTGCCTTCACATAACCCCCAGAGCACAGGACTCGAGAATCCAGCTTTTTTTCTATGAACTAAATTAAATAACAGGTTCCACATTTCTAAAGCTTTCTCTTTGCTATATGAGGACAGTTTTCTGGAAGGTGACTCGGGCGTTATTTTTATGCAAGTATTGCAAGACTAGCGTCTAATTGTAGTTCCAGATTCAGGAAAATCTCCATGCCACAAGAGTACGTTTTTTGCAGATCAAAAACTCATAGATCTTTGCAGAGTGCTTTCACCCTTCTTGGCAGTTTTATTATCACTGGGTCCCGCGCAAACATAGATTTGAATAACTTAAATCAAACCTTTTTGACAAATAAAGGCTTGTCATTTTGCAATGTCTCTGTATTGTTGATCCGAGTCCTATTTTCATCCAGATGGTAAAACTACAGCAGTTTCATAGTTTTATATCTGATATATTTATTGTGAGAGAAAAAAATTCTTTGCATATTTTAAGTTTGCATATCTTAAGGGCAATATATCTTCCCTACATTTAAATTTGCAAGAAAGTCAAAGCAATGTCTCAGCTTATCTATCAATCATAATTACAACCTCATTCTGTGGCATACCAATCGCAATTCACTGTAATTCAATAAAAGACAAATTCAATGAAACACATTGGTTCATTTATATTGTGTTTAGATTTGGATCTCCAGAGATGAGGGGCCTTTCATGGAAAACAAAAGCAACTTCTTAATTTGTGTTTTAATATTTATTTATTTTGCAGTTACTGGGGTCAAGAATGAACTCGTAAACAGACTGTTGGCTTGAAAGAGGACCGTCAAAACTTAACGTAGTGCACCAGGGGTGAGGGGAGTCTGACTGTTACCCTGGAACAGTGTGCTACTGCCTATTGCTAACACCTCTTGGGGTCCGGCCCCCTTCCGCTCCATCCCCCTGCTCCCCTCGGCACCTCTTTAGACCCGGTTCTCACCATTCTTGGCCTGAGCGGTGACTTTGAAGTGTCTCCATCGCACTGGGAACTGAGGCAAGCCGGGGTAGGCAGGGGCCTGGGGTCTGCGTCTGCACGCTCCTAATGGCACAGCGAGACTACAGGCAGATGACGGATCCCTGCGGGCACGTCGCAGGAAGAGGAAATCATCCTGGTGGGAAAAGTATTAATTAAGCTGTTATTTCAATTTGAAGAGAAGAATGAGGGGTGGGAAACAAGGAATGAGTTGAGGTTGGGGGGAACTCCTGTGTTGTGAGGAGAGAGATGCTTTTCATAATTAAAACCATGTGATCCCAGACACAATCTTTACATGTGATCCCCCCCGGCAGCGGGACCCCTCACTGGATGCTGCGGCCACTAATGAAAGTGCTCTTCAAGTCATGTGTTCAGTTCAGCGTGAACAATTTCTGTACTCCTCCTCTCCGTCTGTTGCCTTTTGATTTAGGAGGGGGTGTTCGAGCTCTCGCAAGTGCTTTGCAATGCCACAAACTGTGGGGAACACTTTTAATGACAGGGGTGTGGCGCTGGAAGGGGGCCAGAGTAAGGGTTAGGGTTAGAGGAACGCCTCGTTAACACGGTCACGATTGTTACCAATTGGTCAGAACTGGGAGAGAAAAAAATACATTTGGTGTGACTGGTGCCATTAATTGGGTTTAGAAGCGTTTGATCGCGGGTACCTCGTTTCAGAGTGAGATGGCACACTGTGAATAATCGGAGCCCCTTTGAGCTCTTTAGCTTTCCTGTTCTACCAGAGTCTGTATGGAATCACACTTTCAAACATGGTTCACAAAAGATGATCAATCTCTGATTAAGAATTCACTGGGGAAAAATATCTTTCAGAACATTAAATGCTTCATCATGATGGGAAATGCTCCAATAATTTATAGATACCTTCAACATAAATGACCACGCTTAATTGCATTGTGTCTCTTTGTGTAATAAACAGTGTGGTTTGTGAAAAAGGCTCATTGTTTGGAATGTCGGGGGTGGCGCTCAGGATTGGCTCTAAGTAGTTCAGGCCTAGCTGGAGAATGCTGGACAACCAATAATTATTGTTTTCTATGCATTCAATTATGAAGGGAAACAAAAAAGGAATACGAATTCTGTCAATTTAAGAAAACACATTTGGACCGAAGTGATAAAACATACTTTATGGTAATTCTGTAATGATTCTTCTTGGACACGATAATGAGCATTTCCTCAAAATAATTTAGTCATTAAATTATATAATAAAATGGATCATATAATATCCATTATTTCTAAAGCCCTTCATGATCTTGAACATTTCACACCATTTGCTGAGTGTCAACCAAAGCTTTCTCCTTCTCTCTCTGTCTGCCTCTCAGT
The DNA here is from genome assembly GCA_026776725.1 of Gnathonemus echidnorhynchus. Taxonomy (NCBI): domain Eukaryota; kingdom Metazoa; phylum Chordata; class Actinopteri; order Osteoglossiformes; family Mormyridae; genus Gnathonemus; species Gnathonemus echidnorhynchus. The sequence continues at coordinate 22,446,730 of JAODJU010000014.1, read as the reverse complement.
CTGTGTCTCTTTCTGTCTCTCGGTCTCTGCCAGAGTGATTGCTGGGAGTGGGCGGATCGTGTAGGGGTGAGTGCTAGCCACCTGTGACTGGTGCAAGAGTTCCATAATTTCCCAACTTTTTTGTGTTTCTTTCTGTGTTTCAGCATTTGGTGAGTTTATATGCACTGCACATTTGTGTTTTTGATTGGGTTTGCTGTGAAGGAATCCCTCTCATATGGGGGCCAGTCAGTCTTTTGTCTGTGGGATGAGATTAAATGTGAAACTGGTCCCAAGACGACCATGGGGAACATCTTGTTAGGTGTGGAGAGCAGGTAGGATGTGATAGTATTGTGTGCGCGTCGGGTATGAATAAAGCAGTGCTGCTGGTTTTGAGGGATACGTTTTTGGTCGATCGGTTGACTAAATGTGGGGTCACGGTGGAAGGTGTAAGTTTGTACTGCGGTCAAACCACTGGTCTCGCTGACTATGAAAGTTGCAGCTTTAAATGTGCCACGTTTTGTATGGATATTGCAGGAGAGCTGTCCCGTTTTGGTTGGGTCATCAGGGATTTTAGGAAAATTCCATTGAGCTGCAAGGCTCCTGCACTGAAACATATGGTGTCTTTCAGATGGCAGGTGATTACGGTTCTGACTGAACCTGCACTGGATGTTTCTTTTATGGTGCTTTATGAGGGTAGATCATTCATGTTATATGCTTGTACCAGCAGTTTGCAGTGTTTTGAGTTTGGAGACATTGGCCATCAGAGGCTTGTTTCTCCGCACAGGGCTTGAGTTATCGAGGAAGTGGGGACTAGTGGTGAGGAAGTTTGGGAGGGACAGGTCCATATGGGGTAGGGTAATGGGCCTCCTGATTCTCCCAGGAAGGGGTGGAACTGGTGATGGTCCAAGTACAAGCGATACTGCCGGAGGTACTGGGGAAGGGTATGTGCCAGCTGTGGGGGTTGGGCAGGTTAATGAATTGACAGGGGTGTTATATATGATGGGGGTTGTATTTCCAGCTGTTCCTGATTGGAATATGTGGGACGATGATTGTCTTTCTGATTTTTTGGAACTTGCTTCTCAGGCTGGGGACGATCAGCAGCTGTATTCTTTGTAGGAGATTAATTGTTTGTTAGATGGCAGCCACAGGAAATCTATGCAACTTTTGGATCTTTTCCCGAATCAGCTTTGATTGTTTAAGAGGTTAAATGATGCTTTGCAACAGTATGGTTGTGATGTTTTTCTTGTAGTGGGGGGTGACTGGAACTGCACCGTTGATTTCACATTGGACCGGAATGGGGAGGAGCCCCATCTTCTGCCTGGACTGGCACTTCGCCGGTTGGTGTGAGGCAAAAACAGGGGGGGTAAAGCAGTATGCATGGCTGAAGGGGTCAACTGGTTGAGTCAGCGCTGCTAGACTGGACAGGATCTATGTGTCGAAGGTTGGGCAGAATAGATTTTGACACCGTGTGTAACTCCATGTGCTTTTTCTGACCACCACACGATGGTTGGATGGCTTGTTTCTGGCAAGGACCTCGAAGACTAAGTTTTACTGGCACTTTGACACTGTCGCTTCTCGATAGGAGTGTTTCTTGAAAGGGCTTTGCTATGTTCTGGGAAAGGTGGAGGATGAAAAAGAAAAATGTTGGTGATTTGGCATCCTGGTGGGGTGTGGGTAAACTTCAGGAAGAGGAAGGCATTGAGCTCCTTCCTACGTGAACGTGCAAAGCGGGCTTTAGTCCAAGCAAGGATATCTAGTATTAGAGACATGGATGCTGCAAGTTCCTTCTTTTTAGACTGGCCACCACATGTTACATCTTTGGTGTCTGGATGGGACCATGACTACGGAACCATTGGAAATGCAGTGACTGGCCGTGGACTATTATACTGTGCTTTTTGGTATTGAAGAATGTGATCTGTCCAGTTTAGAGGAGATGTTGGCGGGGTTGTCCAAACTGGGGACGGCATAGAGGGAGGCCCTGGATGTGGACCTTCAGCTCCAGGAACTGACGACGGCGGTTCAGCGTCTGTTGCTTGGGAAAGTGCCAGGCTTCGATGGCCTGCTAGTGGAATTTTATAAACATTTCTGGGACTAGTTGGGGCTGGATCTGTATGAGGTCTTTAAATGGACATTGGGGACTGGAAGGATACTGACTAGTTGGAGAAGAGCCTACTGAACATACTGAACCTTCTTCCAAAGAAGGGGGATTTGGGATCCTAATCTAACTTTGTCCTTGCGATGCAGTATAAGATCTTGATAAAATGCCTCTCTAATCGGTTGGTGTGCTGCATTGAAGGATTTGGTGCACCCTAGTCAGGCCTATTGTGTTCCTGGGTGCATTATAACGGACAATCTGTTCTTAATGTGTGATGTGATGGCCCTGCGTGGACTAGACTCACTCAATTTGGATGATTTCTGTTGATCAGGATTGGGTCAGGCATGTGTACCTTTTTATAACACTCTTGAACCTTTTGGCATGGAGGCAATATTCATGTCTTGGATACAGCTTTTGTTTGCTGATGTATCTATGATGCTAATGGGGTCTGGGCTGAGCTGTCCCGTCAGGATGCGGAGGGGTATCAGACAGGACTATTTGTCGTCTGGTCAGCTGTATAGCTTGGCCATTGAGCCCTTGCTGTGTAAGCTGATGGGTTAGCTGCAGGGTCTGCATGACCATTGGCACATTGCTTTGTCAGCCTATGCTGATGATGTGTTGGTGTTTGTTGGGGGTTGGGGGTGGGGGGGGGGTTATGTTCAGGCGCTCACTTACATGAGAGGGTATCGTCAACTGGAATAAGTGTATGTGGACATTGGCAGGGCTGCGTACTCTCTTAGTTTCCAGGTGCCATACAGTGTGCTAGGATGAGCGTAATGTATCTAGGTTGGCCCTTCGGATCAGCAGGTTCCCTGGGAGGATCTACTGGAGGACGTGTGTGACAACTTGTCTCATTGGATATGGATCCTACCTCAGCTGTCCTACAGGGGGAGGGTGTTCGTGGCACCCAGACTGTGGTGCAGGTTCATGGTTTTGGAGCTGCTGTATGCAGAGAAATTGTGCATGATGAACTTTTTGTCAGGGCAGGCCAAGCTTATGATTTGGCTGACCTGGAAGAATAAAATGAAAGTGGCTGGGTTGACGGATCATAAGATTGTCTTGCTGGGGCTGGTGGCAATGAGGCTCAAAGTGGAGCATGCATTGTCTTCGCTGACCCATACACTGCAGGCTTCCTCGACTGTACGGGGACAAGGTGGGGTGTTGAGTGAACTTGGTGATGATCGGGTCTTGTGCTGAAATTGTGACGGTGCTTGGCATTTCTGACTTGTGTGGATCTGTACGATGGGTTTTGTGTTTTTTTTAATCCTCCCTTGAGTGTTTTATTGGCAATACCTGTGCCTTTGTGTAAATAAAGGGATTTTTAAAAGTCAAAGTCTCCATGTTTTTCTCTCTCAATCTCTGTCTCTCTCACTATCTCTCTTACTGTCTCTCTCTTGGTCTTTTTCTATCTCTCTCTCTCTGTCTCTTGCTCCCGGCTGAGCAGTGGAGAAGCGCGCCGTGGCAAACGGGCCAGACATCTCATCTGGATGTTCCTGGACTGAATGCTGACCGTTCCTCTGCGCCGTCAATCCCTCATTGGTCCCTCGTTCAGCTTGCCAAGAGAATGTAAAGGTGTATAGGTAATTATTTATAGTTTCAGATATCCCAGACTGTTCATGATGAATACGCTCAAGGCCGCCAGCCAGAAGGCTCTTGTTCTTTGTGTGGATTCAAGGTGATCTGCTGTGTGTGTATGGGGGGGGGGGGGGGGGGAGGGGGATGAGAAATGCATTCAAGGCACTGAACTTAATACAGATATTAAGCGAATGACAAGGACCCCCACAAGACCAGTTAATTCTAATCAACAACTGTTTTTATACCGATCACACTTTAATCTGAGCTCAGACGTTTTTAAAAGATTTGACGGACACACTACGTGAAAAGTACAAGACTTTCTTTTTAATGGCAAGGAAAAAAGTACAGTTAGGTGAATGTGAAAGTAGTGCGTGGAGAATAAAAGCACAGCAATCTCTGGTCTGCAGAGAGGTACGTGCTACTTCAGCTGGAGACACTCAGATGGGATGTATGGAAAAAGTTTACTGTGTCTGTAATGTTCAGCATATAGTCTTTTATGAATGGTGCAAGCAGTGTCTTATCACAATTCCTCCCTCATCTGCTGGTTCATGTTGCACAGCTGACCGACACTGTACTTTGTTCCGCAGTGTGCCTCGTAAAGCCCACAGTATCAAGTCAGTCACTTCAGCTGAATAATGGCTGGAATCCATCCATCCATCCAGGGTCGTGAAGGGGCCTGGAGCCTGTGCAAGGCTGAGGAACAAACTGGACAGGATGTCAGTGAGGTCTGAAAATATCCTGTAAAGTTCGAAGAAGGTACACTGTCAAATGAAGGCAAATTCGTGCGACTTCAATCAAAGGATACAAGCAAATGCTGTCGGCATTTGTAGTGACAAGCTAACATCGTTCTTAGAGGTAGTTTTTAGCATCCTGTTTCAGTCCTCATTTCTTCTCTATATTTCCAATGGCAATGTTTCCACCTGCAGTCAGTTTGGGGTTCTTGCGGTTAACCAGGACTGGCTCCCTCCCCTCCAAGACACGAGCAGTCATACCTCAGATCTCCCAAGCTAATCCCACGGGCGCCCCCCTTGGATAATGGTTTAATTGCCTGCAAATGACTTTAGCAGCCGGTCGTAACAAAGACGGGTTCTGGTATGTACTGGAAAATTTAATTACCGATTTTTTCGTCTCTTTGTAGGCACATTTGCTTTCGGGCAATAGGCCTCCAGTAAACAAGACCTCGGAATTCCCAGAATTCTTTTGCCCTTTCTTGTCCTTTTTCATCTATGGCTTCCTAAATAATGTCAAAAATGATAATTGCTCCAAAAGGCAAATAACGTCTTTTTACCTAGTAAAAGTCTCATTGCCTCATGAAATCCTATGATTTATTTCCTTTGTCTTCAAAAGACAATGAACTACAATTAGACTTTATCCATTTTTGTGCTGTCAGATTCATGCAGAGAGAGATTTAATATACAGGACTTACAAAAACACTGCAGGACTTGTCCTTCCTAGTCTTCTGAACGTTCTCCCAAAATTGTGCTGCAGGCTACAGCTTTTTAAAAATGTTATTTACATCTTTATTCTCAACAAAGTCTGGTCAGTGTTTACAGGACGTGATGAATAAACTTTTGCAAAATGGCTGCAATGTGTGTTTCAAATCGACGGCATGTGTCTGGGATCGCTGGAGAAAAAAGCCACTGCAAGAGAAGGGAGAGAGATTCAGGTCACCGCGATTATATGTATTCATTTGTTCCACCTGTCCCTCATTCCAAGTGTTTTGTATATATTGGTTTGATCTGTTTTATTTAGCTCTCAGTAACCCCAACCAGAGACTCCCAAGGTGAGAAAGCCAGAGGGACTGACCATGTGCTTGCATGTCTGCTCTTTTTTCCTTTTCTGACATCTCCCTGGCTGAACTGCGGATTTGTTTTCCACAAGAGTTTTGTGCTGTTGGAACTTTACTGGTAAATCACAGCGTCGGCCATCTGGACTTTGCCAGTTAGTCATTCATGTCACTTATCTGAAGCTAGTCACTGTACAGGAAGGCTAATGACATTACCCAAAAGGGTATCGAGAAAAAAAGGAATAATAAAAAACAAACAATACTGACAATAACAAAGAAAAGAAAGGTCCTCATGGTGGCACTATAGATATTTGTCTGAGTAAGGGTCCAGTGACGTGACTCTGCGAAGGGGCCAGTGATCGGTTTCTGAGCAAGGCTTCAGTGATCTGTGTCCAAGGAAAAGTCCAGTGATTCTTGTCTGAGGAAGCGTCCAAAGTTCTGTCTTTGGGAAAGCATCCAGTTTTCTGTGTTTGAGGAAGCATCCAGTGATCTGTGTCTGAGGAAGCATCCAGTGATCTGGGTCTGAGGAAGCATCAAGTGATCTGGGTCTGAGGAAGCATCCAGTGAGCTGGGTCTGAGGAAGCATCCAGTGATCAGGGTCTGTGATCTGTGTCTGAGGAAGGCTTAAGTGATTTGAATCTGAGAAAGCATCCAGTGATCTGTATTAGAAGAAGGGTCCAGTGATTTGTGTCTGAGGAAGCATACAGTGATCTGTTTTTAAGGAAGCATCCAGCGTTCTGTTTTTGAGAAAACATCCAGTGATTTGTATTAGAAGAAGGGTTCAGTGATAATTAATCTGAGGAAGCATCCAGTGATCTGTATCTGAGGAAGGGTCCAATGATCTGGGTCTGAGGAAGGGTCCAGTGATCTGGGTCTGAGGAAGCATCCAGTGATCAGGGTCTGTGATCTGTGTCTGAGGAAGGCTTAAGTGATTTGAATCTGAGAAAGCATCCAGTGATCTGTATTAGAAGAAGGGTCCAGTGATTTGTGTCTGAGGAAGCATACAGTGATCTGTTTTTAAGGAAGCATCCAGCGTTCTGTTTTTGAGAAAACATCCAGTGATTTGTATTAGAAGAAGGGTTCAGTGATAATTAATCTGAGGAAGCATCCAGTGATCTGTATCTGAGGAAGGGTCCAATGATCTGGGTCTGAGGAAGGGTCCAGTGATCTGGGTCTGAGGAAGGATCCAGTGATCTGTGTCTGAGGAAGGGACCAATGATTTGATTCTGACGAAGCATCTAGTGATTTGTGTTTAAGGAAACGTCCAGTGTTCTGTATTTGAGGAAACATCCAGTGACCCATGTCTGAGGAAGGGTCCAGTGATCTGTGTATGTCAAAGTATCCAATGATCTGTGTTTGAAGAACGGACCAGTGATCTGTGTCTGAGAAAATGTCTATGGGGTCCAGTGATCTGTGTCCACCTCATTGTAGATGTGATATATAATCAACAAAATTGCTTCCAGTTCTTAATTCATCAACTTCCCTGCATGCAACAATTTACAATTTATCCTAAGTTCTATTACCAGCATTTCAATTGTCAAAGTTTCATGTCGTATTGGCCTTTGGATGGTTTTTTAAAATCATATTAAGGAAAAATGTACTATACTGGCAGTAAATGTAAATTGTCCCTCCCCTCCCACTGAGTCACTATAATGTGTCAATAAACACAAACAATAAACAAACCAGTAAACATAGAATTACCAACAACTTTCTTTAATTCTGGTTCCTCAGCTTTTTGGACACAGCGACTGGCTTTATTGGACTGTTCCTGTCAGGTCCGCCTGGTCTCACTTGCCTGCTCAGCTGGCGCAGGGGCCCACACTGGACCCCCGGTCTGGACCTCACTGCTCTGACGGTAGCGTCTGTGCCAGTGACGCTCAGCATCATCACGAGAAGAATCAGGAGGCTGTGGAGCAACCAAAGACGCGGCCCTCGGGTCGGAGATGTGCTCCCCGAATAAAAAACCAAGAAAAGTACAGTGTATGAGCAAGAGCAGAAAAAAACCATAAAGAGTCTATAAATACCAAGGGATTATCTCCTAGACTGAGTATTTAGAGAGAGTCAGTGAGGCACAGTGGGCAGGAGGAAACCGGCGACGCAGTAAGAAACCTGTTTAGACAAAATGTAATAGTTTTGCCTGGCGCAGAACAAGCTCCAGTAGGTGTTTGTTTGAAATTGTCTCTGCAGGTTATATATGCAGAATTAGGAGCTGAAGGGGTTGGCTGACGGACCAATAGAACGACATATAAACTTTTGGCAGATCAGTGTGTTGAGGGCCGTTTTATCTCCTGTTTGGGTTATCCCTCTTACCTTTCCAGTAAGTCATTAAATCAGGATGCTGCACTTCTTAAATTTTCATTCTGGAGTTTTTTTTCTATCAATAAATCATACGTCTGGAAAGCAAATTGACAGCACAGCCTTCGACAGTGACCGATTAGTTCTTCCAAAGGGGATTTGTAAATGTTCTGTTCTAGGAGGTCCTCTGACTTAAAACATTCATTTTTCTTTCATATACCATGGAAGAATTATAAGTTGTTTCACATCAAGCTCAGAGTATCTAAAAATATTCCGTGAAAGGTCATTAAATCTGACTTGGAGACTGGAGCAATATTTCCTCATATTTGCCAAGGAAACATGTTATGTTGTTTTAGAACGTGACCATTTGTCTGAAAGAGCATTAAGGAACTATTATACAATGACAAGTCATTCCTGTTTATCCTGGAGCGTTTAACGTTTTTATTGCTTTGTGCTGTTCTCCACTGGAACTTGCTTCTCTGTGGGACGCCTCCTCCTCTCCTGTTGATCCTCTTCTCGATCTACATGCTCCCTGTAAGCACATCACACCCTCTTTCTCATGATCACTAGGGTCTTCCCATCTTATGACCGATTTATACTTCCACGTAGAATCCAAGCCGTCGGTAGCCAAGTAGCCTATGCCATGGCCTTTCGTAATTATATTTCTTGAGGGGGGTGCGTGTCAATCTACGGCATAGGCTACGGTGCAGGGTAGATGGCTAGTGGCTACCAACGGCGTAGAGCTTTGGTGGGTAACCCTGATCCTGGAGAGCCGGTACCCAGCAGGTTTTCCATCCTACCTGCTCTCTGCTGAACTAAACCTGAACTCATCCAGATAGTTACTCATCATGTAGGATGGAAATCCTGCTGGAACCCGGCACTCCTGGATTAAGGCTGCCTACCTCTGGTGTAGATTCTACATGGTATAAATCAGCCTTTATAGCCCCAACACCATCCCCTTGTTCCTTACTTTGCTCTCCTGCAGTTTGTTCTCCATGTGCCTTCCATGCTGCACCAGCCCCCAACAGACCACCTGGCCTCAGTCTCAAACTGACCCCCCCCTGGCCTCTCCACCCTGGCACCATCTCAATCAAACCACACCACATCACCCCCCTTCCACAGCCCGGAACTCTACTGCTTGTTGCACCAAAGCTGCAGATGACCTTGAAGAACTCTGTAAAGGCTGCCAGTAAAACACAGAAGGATTACCGGTATGCAACTGTGCATTCATGTGGTTTGTTTGAATAACCCCACGCTACGGCACACAACACAATATATTACATTTTACGAGCCATAGAAATGCATCACTACCACTACTAGCAATTATCTACAAATAGAATAAGCTTTTCTTACTTCTAAGCACACACACACACACAGTACATGCACATTTTATTTACCCTTTGCTCTTGGAAATGGAAACCTTTGGCATTAATGTTGTTGACAGACAGATTTAAGTACTTTCCTTCACTTCCTACTTCACACCCAAAATGGAAACTTAATTTCAACTGCTAAATAGCTCCCAATTTAAAGGAGAAGGTAAATTAACTTTTTATTTTAGCTGAAAGCACTTTTCTGTAGCTATTGCAGCCCAACGTGTTCTGAAATAGAACTTTATTTTGAAATGCCCTGTCACTTTGACCTGCAGACTGATCCGTTTGAGCATGGCTGTTACTGTCTTTTGATGTTCTATTTTCCCTCCAGTAAATATTATATGATATACTGGGTGTCTATTTTACACTTTACGACACCTAGCTACTACCAAGTAGGACCCACTTTTGCCTCTAGACCTGCTTCAAAGGTAGATGAGTTGTCTGTCTAGGGGAGCCATTCTGTGTGCCACTGTGGCAATTAGCCATTATTTTTGTCCTTTTAGTCTGGCTATTCTCCTCTGACCTCTCTCATTAACAAGATAGTGTCCGCCACAGAAGTGCCATTGACTGGATTTTTTTGGCTCTTCACACCATCCTCTGTAAACCCCAGACATTATGGTGCGTGAAAATCCCGGGAGGCTGGCCGTTTCTGAAGTACTGAGACCACCACGCCGGTCACAGCACGCTCAGACCTGCTGCATCCATGCAAGGCTTAGCAGAAGAGTAACCGAATCTCTTGACCCTGCCTGTATGCCGTATATATGACATTGTAGCCGTATGATTCACTTTTTGGGGGAGCGGAATATTTGTGTTCGCAAGCAGGTGCATGAATTAAACTGGCCTCTGAGTGTATATTTGATATTAACAAGTACATATTTTCACACTGTGGCCCTGGAAAAATTATTGTAGAAGAGTGAGATGGATTTTTATTTTCACATATGTTTAGTAACATCATTTCTAAAAGCTTTCATTTAATAGGCCAGACTCTTGGAGGATATAGTACTATTTGGGGCCAAAAAAAATGTTACTAAGGTGATCAGCACACAGAATCCCACAACATAAAACACAGACTCCACACTGTGGAAGGGAGACCCAGTTACCAGTGATCCATCATACAAACAGTCATAAATTCAAAGGGCAGAACTGGGAGTGACAGACGACAGGAGAGCGGCAAAATGTCACGTTATGTAGTGATGGCCTTCTGTTCCTCTCGTAGGGGACAACACATCTGCCATCTTCTTATATCTTTTAGACTCACTGTCTGGCATTACAGTGTGTGTGTGCTGCAAGTTGGGTCTTGAAAAAGAGATACTGATTGTAAAATGTGGAAATACTCATAAAACAACAAAAACAATAGTATGGACTCGTTTGTTAATATTGCTTTAAAATGCATTATACAAGGGCCCTCTTGAAGTTTACATGTTCCATTTTTTTTATGAGTAGAATGAAGCTACTGGCAAAAATAATGGAGGGGAATAGAAAATCTGTAGACTGTCAAGGACAGAGGAGGGAGGATTTGTTGTATTGCTATTAAATAAGGAGGCTCCCCATCACGTTTCATAATAAAAGTCTCCCACGACGCCTGCTTAAATTCCGTATTGAAATTTACAGAAGGCTGGCAGTGAACCTTCCTCGACGTTAGAGAGAGGGAGTCTTATACGCTGACTCACATTCTATGGGCAAGCAGGAACCAGATGCTAGGCTATTAGCGGTTGGCGCTCTTGCCAACCCTGCCAACTATGTTGACTTAAAAAAAGCCATAAATTGCTGATGATAAAACTCATTGGATGTTTTCAATATACTTCAAATTATTTGTCGCAATTTCGGAATTTGGAGCCATGGCTTCAGCGGCTGAAGTATGAGCCCCGCACCCCACAGGCATCCAGTCTGGGGCGCCAGGTTGACTGTGGGCAACATATCCTGGCAATTGTGGGTAAAAGGAAGCTCTCTGTGGAGGCCACTCTCCACCCGCAAACTTTATGGGGGGAGATGGCCGCCAGTCTCGAAGTGAAGGCTTTGAAGAGGAACTGGAGAGCATCAAAGCCCTGTGCCAGGACGGGCAAGCCACTGGGTGGCTCAGCCCTGCCCCCCCCCATCCCGCTGAATGACCACAGCATCGCTCTGGACAAGCAGCCAGTTTAAAGCAAGTATAATTATTCCAAAATATGTGGAAGATTAAATGTAAGTATCAGTATTATTCAGCTTTTTTTACTGGCACTCAAAAAAAAATACACGGATTTCTTCATGGTCGTGGTCACCTGATTCTTAGTAATTCTTGCCTTTCCCTACATTGCACATGGGACATTATCTGTGCTATAGCTGTTCTTTGGCATGTGTGACACCATGCGTCTTATGAATGAAAGCAAGGATGATGCCTCAGGCTCAAATATACAACTGAGTCATTTGAAAAACACTTCTTTTTATCTAGTAGGGAACACAATCATCATCAATCTAGAAGGTTTAGACACATTTATGTACTGAGAAGGATGCTGGCCAGTCAAGAGTCTGCAGGCTATGTAAAGCAGCAGAGAGGCAGGTGATCGTTTTCAGTTGATCTAGAAGGAAAATTGATGTGAGCCAAAAAAAAAGGATTTCTTCCCCACCAGTTCTGAAAATATCCAGTGTGCCTGGAATTACAATATTAGAAACGGTCAAAATGAAAGCTGGTGTCACAGATGGGTATTTAGATGAATATGAAACGCTTTTCACAATGGAAGGATATTTCTGTATGTGAGTGAATAAACAGAGATCCAGCTTTTCCATAAGTGTATGTGTATGTGGTTTACATCGTTAGTTCAGATTCCTGTTTCAGTACCTCATTTTAGCCTAATTAATTCACTTAACGATGCGAGAAGAAGGACAGCTGCTCTATGAAAGTGGAATGCCATTGGTTCAATATCTGCCATTCGCTGTAGCTGTATGTTTAATTGGTTAAAAACTGCCTATAACCATGTTTAATTTTAATTGGTTAAAAACTGGCTATTATATTAATCTCTACTACTGCTGAGGCAGTAAAGCGAGTTCCAGACAGAAGCTTTAGCGGAATAAAATATCAGGGAGACAAAGACATGCGGTTCATGACATCTTTAAAGCCTAGAAATTGTGGTGATGTTAATGGAATTTTCTGTATATATTGTCATAATTATCTTAAAAAAACAATATTATAAATCATTTAAACTGCCTATAATCTGCTGGAAACATTAACTCTGCAATTTCTGAAATATATGCCCAATCAATTAATCTGCAAAGGAAAAAAAATACAATACAAATTTCTAAACAATTTAAAACTTTTCCAAATTAACTTTAAGAAATGTCATTGGCTAAATAGACAAATACTTGCAATATTTTAATGTTTATTTTGTTAGCACAGTATGTTAATGATGTTGAAAATATTGATTTATTATTGCGATCATCTGAGCCAATTGCCGTGTAAATTTGAGATATGTGATACTCTGACCTCGTTGGCTTGACTCTTCTTGCTGTGCATTGGTGGGGTCTGGATAATCTCTTTGTGTTTAAGGGTTTCCTCTGGGCTCTCCAGTTTCCTCCCCTTGCTGAAAACATGTGGATCGGTATCTCGAAATTGTGTGGTGTGACTGCCCTGTCGAGACCTGGCATCCACTGCAGGGCTTGCCCTACGTTTCCAAAGATAGAGTCCCGGCTCACTGCAATTCAGCTTTCAGTAACTAGTTATGAGAGATGGATGGTGAAAGTAGCTGCTCTTTGGGCGTATAAGTCTATATTTAAGATTTACTATTAGAACATTCAATCCATGCACCCTCCATCTTCTAGCCACTTGAGAATGTTGTGTGTGTGTGTGTGGATTATTTTTATATTACATTGTGGGGACCAAATGGCCTCCACAATGTGATAAAAACCTGATATTTTGACGTTGCGGGGACCATTTTTCAGGCCCCTACAAATATCTGTTAATGCAATCAGAAAACTAAAAATACCAAAAGACTTGTATTTTGTTTGGTTTCTGGGTAGGATTGGGTAGGGTTTTAAGGCTGTCATTGTTGGGATTAGAGAGAAATGAATGGAATGTACCCACAAAGTTATGGGTATAGGTCTGAGTGTATGTGTGTATACAGTACACATAAAGAAATACTATTATTGATTAAAAGAGAGTTTTTTATGTGGTGTTGTAATATGACCACCACCTGCATATCCACATAAATGACTCATAAAGGACACATTTAAGGACAGTTGCATTGAGATACAGAGCAGTACAGCGTGAAGGTGGATTGCATCCCGCACCTGCAAATTTCAGGGTTGGAATCAGTTGTGGAGGAGGCCCAAACTTTTACAGAGTGGCCCTTTTGATAACAGACTATCACATAAAATTCGCAACAATTTAGTAAGTTTAATCCCCCCATGTTATGTGCATGTTCTCCCCATGTTGCATGCATGATCTCCCCATGTTATGCACATGATGTCCCCATGTCATGTGCATGTTCTTCCCATGTTATGTGCATGTTCTCCCCATGTTATGTGCATGTTCTCCCCATGTTGTGTGCATGTTCTCCCCTGGAGCAAGTCTTATGTTGTGTGCATGTTCTCCCCGTGTAATGTGTGCATAACCTGCAATGCAGTCTCATTCTGTGCTGGATGTTCCAGTTTTTATGCCATATGCTGCCTGGGACAGCATCCAACCCCCCTCACATACTCTGACTCTGTACTGCTTATGTGGCTGGAAAATGGATGGATGGTTGTAACACAATACATTACTACTATTTACAATATATATTTAAAGATAGCTGCATGATAATAAAATGCATTCTGGGTAAATGTTTCAAATATGCAACATTAATAAAGTGGCCAACACACTGGGGTCATATGTTACTTAGTATAATCAATATTATTTGCTATTTATTTAAATATTTTAATTATAATGAGAATCTGGGAGATTGAATCAGAAGAATAAATAATCTAAATGCTAGTGTTAGTAAAAAAAGAAGAAGGGGAAAAGGTAATGTTTTACTTGAGGGGGGACAAATCACTTAGAAACTCAGTTACTACTAAATAGGCATTTAACGATGAATCGCAAATCGGTTAAAAATAGATGTAAATGTATGATGATTTAAACCGGTTGATGTAGAAAATGAATCACTGCTTTAGGAGTACTTCACAGTACTTTAACAGAAAAATTGGTGTAATATTACATTTGATTTCACGACGTCAGTTCGACATCAGATGTCACTGTGTATTCACGTTGACGTCATACATCAGTTTTTGGTTTTGACCAAATGCGAGATGATGAGCGAATTCGAAGTTGAGGACGCACTGCAGTGCAGTGCTGCAGTGGTTAGCGCTGCTGCCTCACTGTAAGAAGGTCCTGGCTTCGGTCCTGGGTCTTCTCCGTGTGGAGATCACACGCTCTTCCCGTTTTTGCTGGGGGCTCTGGTTTCCTCCCACGGTCCAAAAGTGTGCAGGGTAGGTTGATTGGTGATCTGTAGTTGTGTGAGTGTGTGTGCCGCGCAGTGTGTTGGTGATTGCCCAGGGTTGGTTCCCATCTGCACCCATTGTTCCCAGGATAGGCTCCGGTCCCCTCACAACCCCAGAAAATGGATGGATGGCCATACCGCCCGATCTTAAATCGGCAGTGTGGCAACATTTTAGCTTTCCGGTAATCACAAACGAAAACAGCGAGAAAAGCACAGACAAGACAAAAACTGCGTGCAAATATTGTAAAAGACTGATAACATACACAAGCAGCACAATGAACATGCTTCAGCATGTCCACCGGCACCACAGTGAGCTCAATTCACCACCGCCAGAGCAAACCACGCTAAAACACTGCACATGCAAGCCTTAGTTTATTTATTTAAAGATTTGTTTTATTTGCTTATTTTGATTTGGGATTTTTTTAAAAAACAGTATTTTATTCAATTTCAGGTGCACTGTTAAAAAAGGACACATTTTGCACAGTTTAGAAAGATAAATAAAGGAATATTTTTGAATAAATTTGTGTTGCATCCCTAATACTCAAGTAACAACTCATGAACCAAAACAGTAACTCATACCGGAGACTTTCTGCTATAGTGTTGCCAAGAGGGTTTAAGGTTGCTATTGTTGAATGACCCTTATGAGTGATTAATGATGAAAGAACGTGAGATCAGTATGTAACTAACACTTAGTTTTTGGTTAATTAATACATTAGTAAGTGAATACTACATTATTTGAGCTCCTTCAAGTATTGCGTTACTGAGGAATCCTGTACGATTAAGTTAGGGGATGTCTCTAAACTCTAAATTACACATGGCACAAAATGAGCCAAAAATTAACTGTACATTGTTTTGTGTTACATATCACATGCAAAGAGAGCTTTAAATATATTTTTTTTAATTTAAAATAATCATGAACCTATGAAAATTAACCTCTGACCTTTCTGCCCTGAGGGTGACTGCCAAGGTATGGTTTCTTTGTGCAGAATCTGCTGACCCCTTCTGGGCGTGTGTGCCCATACATATTTATACTGGAGTATGATGAGTCCCATTCGATTTGGAAGTTTTCCTTACAGGTCACAGAGCCTCGCCGCCTGTATGGCCTGTGTGATGTAAATTTCTACTGGTTTTTGATTTTTTGGGCTGATATATGTTTTTCTTTTTGCTGCATGACTGGAATATTTTTTTAATGCATGTTTTTCCTCTCTGTGTCTGAGACAATCTTACCGTATGGAAATTTAATTGTTCGGAGGGAGCGTGTTTACTGTGCCAAGATTAAATATTATTTATTTTTTATTGACTTTGGCAAGTTAGGTCTCTGGGTATCGGACACAAACAAATGAAAATAATACATTCGGTAGGACCAATACATTCTCCTGAATTCAGCTGTCCCTATTCATTAGAAATATTATATTAGGGCAAGATTTCATGCAGGGGTCTAAACTATAGTCTTGGAGAGTTGTTTGTTCTAACAGAGGCAGCGGGATACCAGTAGTTACCTGAAATGAAACTTCACATTTGGTACATAGCAACCGTCCATATTATTCCCTGAAGGAACCTTAATCCTCTCCTGGGGAGGATAGGTTTAGGGCTCTTGGATATGCATGGACTAATTACACCCGCCTATAGGGGATTTAGTCTAAACTCAGTGGTAGGGCAGGCATGCATTATTAGAAAAGAGGAGGAGAGGGTGAATGCAGTGCTGTGATGTGGTGAAAGACTAGTGTGGTGGACTAGGAAAACTAGCCCTTTCGTATCTCAACACTGGACGCACACTGCACACTGGACGCACACTGCACACTGGACGCACACTGCACACTGGACGCACACTGCACACTGGACGATCCGGGAGAGGATGCCACTGATGATGTCATAAGCATGGCACACCATCCGGAGGGCTAATGGGGGCGGGGCAGAGCCAGGTGGAAAGGACGTTCATTCACTTCACCTGTGCCTTATTATCAATCATACAATAATTTTTCTCTCAAGCTCTAAAACACACAACCGGACCCCGATGCACAAGCCCACAGACCACGGTGGACTTTTCCTGACCTCGACGCCCATTTGTTCTTCATGTGTTTCCCTTCTGCCTTTTGTTTTCGTTAAACTGGTCTCCACTCACGTACACAAATAAAGTTCCAATTCCCTATTCCCATCCAACGTTCTACATGGGTCTGTTCACCGTCCCCCTGGAGCAAGTCTTATACGGCCATACTCTTGCAGAACATGGTGTGATTTACATAGGTTTGCTTCAAAACAATTCCTCTAGTAATAAAATACAATACACACCTCTAAACCATATTCAATCCACTGCTACAGGAACAAACAAATTTCAGCTGCTGAGTCCAAAAGCAGAGTCATTCATCCATACAAGCACCTCCATAAACACTTCCAACCGTCCAGGGTGCTTACTTTGCCTCCCTGCCATGTTTAACCAAATTTAGCTGATTTTTTTTCCCCCTCCGCACATAAAGCACAATAGCTCTTTCATTCTCCCTGCGTTTCATTCCATTACAAAGCTATGTCGAAACTAAACTCAAAAGAAACGTTGGAAAGCTTACTAAAGTAGTCTTGGGTAGTTCTTCGTTTCAATTAGCCTTTTATATTAATGAGCATTTTGATGATCGTTTTGATTGTGATACTGACACCAGATTAATACAGTGGGGGGTATGTCGTCAGAGTAATCACTCCATATGTCACCCTTCCTCCTGTTGATTCCTCTAAATTCTGTACATGGAGTAACATGCCACTGGTTACGTTGTCTCGCAATCAGATGCTCCTTCATGTGGTTTGGGAGGCAGCTCAGAAAGGTTTGGCCGATGCCATGTCTTCTGATCCCTTTCTCTGAGTCGATAATAGCACGTTTTGTGTCAGCTCGCAAATCGTGTGACATGTCAACGACCTTGGGCAAAATCAGCGAAATGATGAGAAACACACAGCGCAAACCAAACGAAGGAACTTCTAGACACAACAACTGAATGTCAACATTCGTGTTTCTGTCTTTACTTTATTCTTCTAGTGCCAGTTGATTTAATCTTTTATTTTCCCCTCGATGCTTCACCAAATATGCATTCTCATTTATCAACTTTGGCATCTTATATGAAAGAGGATCCTCCCTGTTTCTCAAATCTTTGAACCAGCTTGACCCTTTTGAAAAATGCATAAAAAAATGTGATTAGAGTAAGATATTGCCATGTAAATCTGAGGCTATTTGCTAGAATATAAATAGCGGAAATATAGGGCAAAGAAACAGATTGAATACTGAAAGAGATGAAAGAGATCTTGAGTGGAGGTTCTGAAAAACACGAGGCCAGAATTTCCACATGCATGATCCTTTGATGACCCTCTCAGGTCCTGGAGAGCTGAGCTCCTCTAAGTATTAGTAAATTAGTTTTAATTAGCAAGTGACTGGCAGATGAAAGTCCAGATTATGCAAATGTATATCCACTTAATAACTTCAACAAAACAACCAATTTTTGAGGTAGAGTGGAAACCAGCTGACTAAATAATGACCCCCTTCAAAAAAAGCTGCACCTTGAAGCTAAGGACTCGAAGTCGGGGTCCCGCAGAAGCTCGTGATGGTAGATGCAGTCATCACTGTGTTGGCTCTACTCCTCACTCCATTTCTGTGTTTTATGGTTTCCACCATCTGACCATTGAGGTTTGCATGAATGCATATATACAACAGGTAGCATTTAATCAGCCAAATAATAGTGTTGTGCTTCTTTAACAATTATTTACTTGTAAAACTGCTTCAGTACTTTCACACCTTTCTATTTTTGTGTAAAGTACTCCTAATGTGACTATTGCAGATTGGACCACATAATTATCAAACACTTCACTGTATATCTACCTCATCAGAATCACTGTCATTTAATATTCTTTATTAATGTGACAAATTAATTGCCTACGAATGGCCGGCATATCCTCCGAATCTCCCAGGATGGGGTCCCACTAAACCCCTATGCAGGAGATATGGTTATACAAAATGGATTTATGGAACAATTTAATCTTTTCAGAGGTCAAATTGTTGTATTGCTGCTTGATGTGTATTTATATAGTTTTGAGCAAAAGAAATATGTGCTTTAATTATCTTGTTATGTTGCTGTAAAACTATGATTTGATGCCTGTCAAAAGGTGTTAACTTAGGGGGTGGTGTGTGTGACCATCAGTGCCTGTGATCAAAAGGTCACCAGTTCGAGACCCGGCCTTGACAGAACAGTCACATGTCCGTGGGCCCTGGAGCAAGGCCCTTAACCCCCAGCTGCAGGGCTGCTGCACGCTCGCTGACCCTAAGCTGTGACCTCCAAGCTCACTCACACCTGTATTTGTGTCTCATGGAGAGCAAGATGGGGAAGACAGAAAGGGAATTTCTCCACAGGGAATAACAAAGTCTTGCTATTCTATTCATTTCAGAAGTCCTCCAAAAGTCACCCCAGTATGTACAGTACCCATGTATTTGTTGAGTCTGCCACTAGCATATGATGTTTAGCTAATCGATACCTCATTAAATTGTTTAACTAATTAAGCTGCCTAAGTGAGCTCCTGGCGAAATTTAACAAATACGTGGAATGGCTTGGGTGCCCTCAATGAGAGGTATGGGAACTGAAGCCATTCTACTTTTTGGAAAACAGAAGAAATTCCTGCTACTTTTTATGGTGTTACTGTTCATCTGCCTCTGTTATAATGAAATAGCATTTTTTTTTTCTAAGCAAATATATACTTAATACCCAGATAAATACATTTCAACATTTTCTGTGTCAGGCTACGATATTTTCACAGTACTGTATATTCATTTTAAGTAAAATTAAATAATAAGCTTACACCATTTGTCAAGAATTAACAAGCTTATTTCACAATCACTGAATCATCTATCATGTTATTATTATAATCATTTACAGTCACTACATTTGCTTTATGGTGGTAAATCAATGTGTAATGATGAATAGCTACCACATATATTCAGGGTTTACTGTGTAATTGTGATAAAAAACATGCAAGAATAGAATGAGCTGCTTTGTGTTGTAAAAGTAACACATGATCTACTCATTGCTAAATAATGCAGCTTTATGAGCTCTTTATAAGAGTTCTCTTGCTCCAAAACTAGGTTTTACCGCCATTTCTAGAAGTAATTATAAGATACTTTGTAAAGCCAGCCATGACTTTTTTTCATTTTTTAATTTCCTTCTGAGTGGCTCATGCCCAAAAATTTCATTTCATACCGGAGACTTTCTGCTATAGTGTTGCCAAGAGGGTTTAAGGTTGTTATTGTTGAATGACTCTGCGTACAGTTAAATGTTGGAAGCGGCTGTGTGGTCCTCCCTTTAGGTGAAGAAGATTGCCGTACGCCAACGAAAGAAGAACGGTGACGTGTGTGTCCACGGTGATAGCGCCACTCAAACGGGGTGAAATCTTCAGGGCAGTCCCCTGCTGAAAACAAAAACAGCTAAAAACTAGCTTATGCTGGTTTTAGCTGGTCTAAGATGCTTTAAGATCTTAGATGGTAATGTTCTGGTTCTTGCTGCTCTTTTATGGTTTAGATGGGTGTGTCACCAGTTAGTCACACTGCTGTGACCAGCCTATCAAGCTGATTGACCCCCCAAAAGCAGCTAAAATGACCTTGCGCTGGCAAGACTAGCTAAACCATCAAACATACCTTGAGGTGGTAAATTGGGCAAGCAGCTTAACCAGTTTAAGCGGGGTAAGTTCTTTGCAGTGCATGTCCGAGGTGGCAGAAAAAAAAATGGGGGGAGAGAGGAGCTTTTCCTCCTCGGGGTGGGGTGACCTGAACTCTACAGCAGCGGATTGTGAGGTAAGTCAGGTGTCAGGGTTAGGTCTAGGTTAGTCAGGCCAACAACTACGTGGAAAGGCGTCCCTGAGGACTCTGTCATGGGGCTTCCCTGCACCCATCTCTTCTCCTGTCTTTAAAGTTAACAGGCTCGATGCCTCCATGCAAGTGTGTGCGTGTCTTCTGTGTGCCTTTTTCTCACAAACTTCTCCCAACCCCTTGTAACCCAGGAATGACTCACGGCCCATCTGGTAGCCAGATGCAGGTTAGGAAGTCTCTGTCTCTTGCTTTCTCTCACTCCAGATAAGGAGATGCATCCTGGTCAATGAAGGATGGGACGGGGAGGAATGGACCATCCTCGACAACCAGGGCTTGCTCTGAGTGCATTCGCATTGTGTGTGCACATGCATGTATACTTACGTATGTGTGGTTTTCCTCCTTTGTGGTGCTACTGTGAGCTATGGCAGAATGACCTCTTGGCTGGGAGTTATTGGGTGAGCAAACAACCAACAATTTTGTGTCACAGCTGTGACCCCATGTGTTTGTCCAGTATGGTGGTAGCAGGTCGTTAGGAGTTCAAGTTCATTAACTGCCTGCCCCATCTATGAACACATTTCTGTTAGGGATTTTTATTGCCTATGTGTTGTTTCAGAACATTTGCGTCATAAAAATGTTTAAAAATAATAAATACTGTGAGATTTGCAGAAGTTTTCCTTAGTTCTCTAACGTCTTCTCAGTAACGGCTAAATTAATATAGTCTGTTTGACCACCCCTTCAGACGTTCCTCCTAAATTACTCTTTCAATAACATATATGTTCCAAAAATTCACTTTAGTTGAACATGTCAGCTTTTTTTGTCCACAGATTTCAGCTTTCCACAGCATGTTTTTGTTTTATTATTTTACATTCAGCTTCTGCTACTCTCTGAGCTCCAAAATAAGGGAATCCCAGCCTGAATTTGTGGTAAGAAAGGAAAAAAAAAGTTCCTAGCGTTGAAGCATAGCTAATTGTATAAATGTAATTACGCTGTAATTTCATAATTGCGGGAAATTTGAAATGAAAACAGTCCTGCTTCTCTCCTCAGGTAAAAGCATAGCATTGCCGTTTTTGGATAGCTTTCTAAGGGGTTGGAAATATTTCTCAATATATTTCTCTGAAAATGCAGGTCCCAAACATGTTTTTGCCCAGCTTCTGTTCTGCCATTTCTTCCCTATTGTTATCTGGAGGTCGTTAGTCACTGCAGACTGACGCAGTTGTGCGTATCAGTGTACCATCATCAGAGGATCAGTGGGTGTATGGTTCATTTGTGGACCAGCAAACAATGGGAGATGTTTCTATTGAGTGTACAGAATGTATTTTAAGCAGGAGGTGAAGCCGTTACCCTTTTTGCTTTACACTTGACATGCCTTTGGTGTCTAAAAAGAGAAAGGAAGAAAATTCTAGGGCCGTCTGAAGAATTTCAGGTGTTGGATCTGGTATGTTTGTGTCTGCAACCACGATTTCAGTAGTAGGAAGAAGAAACTGAAATTTGATTATTAAGCCGGGTAAAGAGGGTTAATTTTAAGAGACAGAATTTACCAGTAGGCCATAACATAATTCCTGTACAAAAAGGCATAAAAATGTCCACTCTGGTTCTGCCCGTTTTGGAAGAATGCCCATTTTCCAGCACTGTTGTGTAATGTGTGTGTGAGAAAGACTTCACTGCAACATTTATAACCATAATCTTGCGTTCCCTCTTTGCAAGATTTCCCACTGTAAGACTAAGGCTGGTTTTATTTTGTTTCTTAGCCACGATCCAGCAGAGATACAAGACTGGCCAAGCTCATAGCTATGCCTGGTAGGAGGAACATGACAGAAGTACACTGAGAATTTTGATAACATTTGACTCTGGAACGCTTCTCATGGACTCCTCTTCTGTGGCATGTTTGGACAAATTCCTTATTTTTTTTCGGTGCTTTGTGGAAAGAAAAGAACACGAAGCTTACAAGTTTGTGCCAAGCATACTGCACTATAAAATGCCCATACTGAAGTACAAAAATGCATGAATTTTTAAAATAAGAAGCCTTTTTGATATAACCCATATGGAAATGCGGAGTTTTCTGCCAAAGACATTGCAGTGGTTTTTACTCGTCTTTCGGCCGCTGCAGGAAATGGGTGACATTTGCATGTTGAAGCCCTAGCGAGAGAGTTGCACTATGAGAAACAGCCAGGGTCCTGTAGGTCAAAGGATTAGGCTCCATTTTGCATGGATGACACCCAGATGTTTTGTGGTTAGTTGACGTCCCACTTCAACGCGGGCTGTCTGTCTATACACTGGACTTCACAGCTTTTGGGTCATACCTTGTTAGTGGGCTAGGCTATAAATCATTTGTGACATCTAAATGAGGTGTCTGTATCACAAGCACATGAATAAAAACACTTCCTGCCTCATTATTTTTATAGACATTATTGCTACAATAATAGTAGCATCATACACGGGCACAAGAATCCGGCTAATTATCAAATCAAAGCATCTTCGCACTTGCAACAGAGATGACCTACATTGGGTCAGGATTACTTCTTCTCTGGGGAACTATTTTTTTCATTATTGTCTTGTCACACAGCAACAATTTTCCCAAAACAATTCCAGATGGGTCGAGAGATACCTTTGATTATTCTTGAAACAGACTAAACCACAGGAACGCAGCGACACTACTGAGGGCATAAGGTCTTTTCAATATCATAGACTGGTCCCATAATCCAGATTTTGACAAGCTATTGTCTAAGCAAGATGTATGGGGGTTAGAGTCTCGAAAGCAAGGTTTGCCTCGTGGGATTCCATTCACATCTACGTATTCCAAAATTCCAAAAAATTCTATGCTTCTTTCTCAGTCGAGATTTGAGAGGGCAGATAATACGCAGAAACTTTATTTGTACAAAATAACTAAAGCTTTTTAAAAGCATTAATACTCCCAGTACTGCCCCATCTCCAGCTTACAGCTTACCCCATTTGTGATGCCATAAAAATAATCATCAGCATTGCCCTCATTGGCCAGGTGTGATCGCCGCTTGAACCTTAAGCCAAAGATCATGTTGCGGGTAACAAACTAAGCTGCCCCACACACAGCAACACATAAAACGCTGACCTCTAAAGGCTTATGTGTCCCCAAACTGAAATGAACTTGTCAAGACTTTAGTTCTTTTAATTATTTTAAAATTTGATGTCCGTAATAAATCGGTGTTTGAAAAAAACGTAGTTCTCAGGTTTTCACAGTTACAAACAAATTGAAACAATTTGTAGTTTCTTTCTACAGTACATCTGGCATCTTCCCTGAAAGATAATTTGAAGCCCGGAAGGTTTCTGTGGCGTTTGCCCTCTGCGTTAACACAGACTCCAATGAGGAAATGACAGTGGGCGAGTCCCTCTATTAGCCGCCCATGTGACACGGCAATGGAAGAAATGGAAATACTTAGCGTAATTGCACAGTCCCCAGACTGAACCTTATAGGAGGGCACATAGCGGGAGCCGTGTGTGGTGTGCAAAGGCATGATGAGGAAAATAATGACTTCCCACACCTACGAAAAAAGAGCCCCCACCAAACACGTAGCCATATATTTTTACTGCTGGCTGTGAAAAGCAAAGACAGGGAAATACAATACAGCAAATGCCCTTCTGCTCTCCTGCCTCCTCCTGTGTCATTCTCTTCTGGAACAAGGTGGGTCTGTGCAAAAACAGACACGTGCATATTCCTTCAGTCGAATATGTCATCTTTAAGCTTCCTGAACAACCTCAATGTTCTCATTTAGTAAGATCACTAATTATGACATTATATTACAACAATTTGAAGACTTTGAGTCTAGGGGAAGCGTGTCTGTATTCTGGGAGCTAGCTTCCATTTCCACTGACCACACTGACCACACTGCAGGATCTTTCAAAAGGGAGACTTTGGGACTTTTATTTTGTTAAAAATATGAAAGCTGACAATATTGTAAAGCACTTCAAAGGCACCTTTGGTCATTGTTTGCGTCTGGTTGTTGATAGACACCCAGATTTCGGTTTTGACTTGCTTTTCCACTCCAACAGCAAACCTTCCTTTTAGTTATTTTAGCTGTTCTTCGTAAAACAAGAAACGGAAGATACTGTATAATCGTAGGTACACAAACGATTTAAAAGACTTACTCTTTTAAGGCTGGAACTAAAATATATACTAAAACTAGGAGTTTGTTTTAAATATAAGTACATTCAGCAACTTTAATAAGCTTATATCAGTAAAAATAAATGCTAACACAGATATAAAATATCCATCCATCTTCTACACACTAATTCTGCCCAGGGTTACAAGTGGGGTTGGGGTGAAAATATAGAAAATGCCATATAAATTCATAAATTCATATAAATTCTGACTGATGTTCATTAGGTGTTTATTATTATTAACGTCAAAATTAAAATAAATAATTCTTAAAATAAGTAAATGGCTTAAATGAGAAATACCAAGAGAAAAGTTTCACCAGAGCGATGACTGACAGTCAGGAAGTCTCCTCTTGAGCCTTGCGTTTAAAGGCATATGAAAATATACACATAAAACTCACAAAAACATCTCCGTTCCGGAAGTTTAAATACTGGTTTCTAAAGGTTTATCCTCCATAGCTGGTCAGCAGTCAGCATGCGATACACTATTTAATTCTTATGGATAATAAATATGATGTCTGAGCATAACAAAGTACCTCTAGAGGGGGAAGAAAAGGCAACGTTAATGGTAAGTATCACAGAACACAGTATCACAGAATACAATAAAACACAATAAAAACCTCAGTTCCATTAGAAGATCAGTAGAGCTGCGACACGACACTGTAGAAATAGCTTTTGTAAAAATGGAAGACGAAAGAAAATATAAATCACCAAATAAGCAGATTTGTTTTTTAACGGTGTATATTAAATAGGAAAGAAGAAAACATTGCTTCTCCGTAGTCACTGTATAAATTACTGTAAGAAACAAATTAAATAAATTTATTTGAAGCAGAATCCATTAATTATGGATATATTAACGATGACAGATATATGGTGGATATATTAATGATTATGATTATACAAACTATGAAACATACAATTTAGTGACTATTTTATGTCTATAAAATATGCAATAGAGCAACTGGCCTGTCATTACAAATAACCTTTTGGAGGTTGTAAATCCAAACAAAACTAATCAGTTTGTTATCTAATATGAAATAGTTAACCTTGTGTAATGTTTTTTAAATGAACAAGAAAAACAAATAAAGGTAAAAATATTAAAATTATGATTTAATTAGACTTCAAAAGATACTTGATATTATTCACCACGAAACATTGACATTAAAGCCAGTGACAGCGAGTATTAAGTGTACTACAGGCGAATGGATATGGAGTTTGTTAACTAACAAAAAGGTTGTAGCATTTTAGAGGATGAGTTTTACAGCGTGATCAGTAGATCGGGTTTATTGCTTTTTCTTAGCTACAGACAGGCATGAGTTTCATACATTAAATAAATAAGATTTTAAATGTCAAAATTTTATTGGTGTAAAAAATTAAATTATAAACAAACAAAAATATTATATATATATATATATATATATATATAGACACTCCTCAATTAATGACTGAGTTCCATTCCTACGACTCGGTCATTAAGCGAATTGGTCAATAAACCAGGAGCCACCCTTTACCTCGACCAAAGTTCTAGTACAGCATACAAAACCGACTGGTTAGAGATCTGGTCGTAAGTCCAGGCGATCGTTAAACAGGTAGGTTGTTAAGTGACGAGTGTCTGTGCACAAATATAAAATTATGCAATATATGGACACAAAACTCAGGAAAACTACAAAATACTAGTGCTTCATATGTCTTCATAAGGGATATAGCAATAAGGGCAGGCTCTATAGAAAGATCTGGGCGTTTGGTTTGATTCTCAGCACTTTGATGAAACAGCAAAACAAACCCAATGTTTTGGACAATTTACCGACACATTTTATAACTCGTTGTATAGACTCTAGGCTAATAGTGATGCTGAACCTGGTAAGCAGTTATGCATGCAGGTCTGTACATTAATTCAGGCTGTTAGAATCCACACAGAATACCAAGAATATCTTGGTCACCACACGAAAGATTGTTAGAGCAGTGAAAAAGCAAGTATGATTCATGCCTTACTGTGTTCATATTCAAGGATGAGTTACCAAAGGTAAATGTCTTTTATCTCAACCAAATCCCATAAATAAGGCACGATCCAGCTGTACGCAATATCGCTGCGGTCATAAATAAAGTAAACCTTGAGGATTTCTTTAATATTAGTACTGATTCAAGAACAGGAGTAGTCAAATGCAAAGAAGTTCAGGATCAGAAAGAAGAAATATTTGCTGTGCCAATTATAACCGTAACCCCCCGTGACCCCAGTTGGGATTAAGCGGTTTCAGAAAATGGATGGATGGATTATCACGGTAGTTTGAAATAAATTCTAGTTCCATTCATGCATTAATAATAAAGCATATTAAATATAAAATGTATGACCTTTAAGAGGCAGAATGGCCCCTTATATGATCTTATGTGTTCTGGCGTTCTCCTGAAGTGTCCGTCCCTGACCCCCGACTCCGGGCCGCTTTCACAATCACAAGGCCATGCCTATTCCGACACTGGTCAGCCGCCTCTTTCCCATTCTCACAGGATGTTGGGATTTTACTATATTTTCTCAGCAAACGTGGAGGCAGCCCCCGGAGGCGGATGTGGACCCGCCACTGTCCCGTCCCCGGCACAGCAGACGGGAAACGGTCACGGGGTCTAGCGCCGCCCCGAATGGGAAGATGGGGGGCAAACAGACTACAGGGAAAACCATGGCATCCATCTGTGGATTCTTAATAGCATGGGAACTGTGCATAAAGAGGAGCCTGTATAACATCTGAGGACCTTCCTTCTGTTTTCTGAAGGATTGTAGGATGCACATAAAGGCTTATACAAGCCACCTATAATGTTTCCCCTTTTTGACCCTGTGAGGAATGGCATGCATGCGAGAGCATGCAGACTTGTGCTATAGCCCTAGGACCCTGCCCAATGAAGCCGGTTGTGTGTGAAAAGGCTAACCTGAGAGCTCTGGAGGGTCATTGCCTTTCTCGGAAACCTCAGTACTGTACATCAAGGGAGGATCACAAGGCATCGTGTTGTTTTTATTTGCCCTTGAAATCTTTCTACA
The DNA here is from genome assembly GCA_026776725.1 of Gnathonemus echidnorhynchus. Taxonomy (NCBI): domain Eukaryota; kingdom Metazoa; phylum Chordata; class Actinopteri; order Osteoglossiformes; family Mormyridae; genus Gnathonemus; species Gnathonemus echidnorhynchus. The sequence goes on along the minus strand of JAODJU010000014.1, from coordinate 22,419,203 downwards.
TTGGCTCCAGATGTCCAACACCCCGCCCTAATAAAGTCGATCATGTCCTCTGGGATTCCTCCCGTCTCGTGTGTCTAATTACCCTTCTGTCCCCTCTAAACAACCCATAAAAATGATCTTTCGTGGTGCTTTCTGGCCCCTTGGCCTCTCTCTCAGTCAGATTTTCATTCTTTTTAAGATCTTCACCCCGACCATCCTATGCTCATCCTAAACTCATGTTTACCCTCAAAATTTGTGGCAATAAATAAAAATAAAAGCATGCCTTCAAGTCAATTCACATCCGAATTAAAGACAACATTTGTTTGTATGCAGGATTACTAGTTTACCTTGAAGTGACACAAAACTTTTCAATATGAAAGTCATTAGACTTCTTAGTCTGAAGCTTTGATGGTGTGGACACACAAGCACTATTTCGTGCCTTCCACGCTGAGCTATACCTGAGCCACTACTGGTGCAGGCAGCAAAACCATTCAGGAAACTGGAAAATGGGATTTGCGACACCGTTGTTGCTAAGAGACAACCACCTATGCACAGCAAGAGTAAATCTGTATGCACACATAAAAACAGTTTAATATATGGGGTGTAAGGTAAACTCTGTGAATCTGGGTAGGGTGTGAGGTAACCCAAGACAATTTTTTTTGTGGCTGCTGTCCAGTTCAGATCATTTAAGTCCAATGCCTGGAATGCTGTGTGGTGTGGGGGAAACCACCAAATGTCCAAGGCTGTCTCCTGGAAACCCATGGAAACTGGACGCCAAGAACAAAAAACAATTAAGGGCTTTAAATGATAAATATATACATGCTTAGTGGGCTCATGTCGTGAGGAACAAGTCACTGGACTCCTGTCGGAGGGTGCGTGAGTGGCCGGAGGAAGGGGGGGGGGGGGGGGGGGTGGTTAAAATATCTGCTTAAAGTGTTTATAATTTGAATTGAATTGAATTGAATTGAATTGAAGACTCATCTAGACCTGGAATAATCATTTCCTTGTCTGTGTAATGATAATATATTATGCATAACCATACACCTTGCATCTGCCCTTCTATGACATCCACTATATGCTGATTTAACTCTAATGGAGCCTTAAGGTCTCCAAGAGTCTTCTGTTAGTAACCTGCAGCACCAGACGGAGGAGAATATGACTTTCAGCAGTCCAACATCATTAAGATGGTTTGATTTTGATCAAACTCACATGGAAGAGAGCAAATATGTTCTTTGATCACAGCCCACCACATCATTTACAGCTGACACAATGTACATGTTACGTAACCTTCATCCAGTCTGTCCTTGGTCTTTACAGAACAGGGGAGCAGCAGGGGTTTATGGGACGCTTACATGAATATCTTTGACTGAAGTTTTCCTGCCTCCACCTCCTTGGAGAGACAATTAGTGAGAGGTCTGTGCTATCAGGACCAGTCTCCCATCAGAATTACTGCAGCCTCTTAAAACAGACTGGCCTACCACTGCTTCCATGACCTTGAGGTAACATCCACATTCTCCACCTTTCTCCAGAAGCTCCAGGGAATTGTTAAGCATAAAGTTACTTGACAAACTTCAGAAATCTGAAACTGCTCTTTGTTGACTTCCTGTATTTCTCCCTCTTTCTTTTTCATTTGAAACAATTTCATTATTTTACTATGCATCTAGTTTCTCATCCTTTCTTGTGCTAACCGAATGTGCTCGATGCAAGAAGGAGCAAGGAGAGTTTACTGAGGACTCTGGCCTGAAAGGGCAACAGAGACATCGAGCTTTGTGGTTTATTGCAACCTTACATAAATTTGGAGAAAAAGCATATATTTAACTGTGCAGAGGAATGTCCTGGATTACAGGGAGGCTGAGGCGAAAGGCTTACTGGTGCTCCAGAACAAAAACGTGACACAGTTATGTTGCGTGTACCAAGTGAACAAACATAGCTGTCGATGGACATCCTTCACGCAGCACCAGGAACTCTAAGGCTTGTGATTACCCCCACCTATGATCTTAGCATATTGTTGTTTGTCCCTGCATTGAAGTATTTATTACTCAGCAAAAATGGCCTGTTTTATGTATTTTCCATGCCTAGTTAAGTTTGCAAGTTAAAATGTGTACGACTGCCGTCATAAAACAGGGAGCCGTCTTTCTCTGGAACAGGTTCTGCTATTGTGCTGATGGTCCACTAGTCCAGTAATAAGGAGCCTCTTAACACACATGGCACACTTACGCCTGCTAGTTCTCACTGCTTAGGGGTTTATTGAAATGATTTTTATAGTCACTGACCCTTCCAAAGGTAATTTTCCACACCTCAGATATCCAGAACATTCAGCATTTGTCGATGTGATGAAAGACTGGGAATTTTATTATTTATTATATTAGATTAGATACATTGTTAGCACACACACACACACACACACCATGACAAGCCATTCTGTAAAGACATGCATTTCTGTGTGTTGTCAACCTTCATGGGTTGAAGGAGTGAAATTTATTAATTTTATAATACTGAGTACATTTATTATGACTCAGCTACTTGAAAATGTTTTAATACCTTTTTTAATATGTGAAATGTAAAATTTTATGGGGTAAAAAACCACCGCACACTGTAGTGTTATAAAATCTGGCCGTTTGACTTCATGTGGGGCTGGGAGACCAGGTGTCCAGGCGAATCAGGAAAAAGCATGATAAGGAGGGAAGTAACCACCAACCAAACCCCCCCTCCCCTACTGACACCCCCCTGTCTCCCCACTACTTCCTCAACCTCACCATCCAAGACCCTCATTTCCGCCCCTCCCCACCCCAGACACGCACCTCAGTCCTTTCCCTGCCTCCACATCCTGACAGGTGTAAGGTCTACCTCCGGGTCTTGGCCCAATTAGACAGCCTCTGCACCGCTGGACCATATCTCCATTATCTCCATTATCTCCATTTCTCCAAGCTGGGCCCTGCCATGCCAGCATGAAATAAGATTTAACGGAGCAGGCCAGTCATTTCCTGTAATCCCCATCTTATTTTTACCCTCTGACCCCTAAGTCCTGCCCATTTGCTGCCTTGACTGTCTTAAACAGGATCAAATTCTCGGCTGATTGGCTGACAACACTGATATTATAGTTGCGTTCTTGACCTGGAAGTGAACCTGGAAGGATTCGGTTTCCTCCTGTCGCAGAGACGGTGTCTGTCCTCAGTGCACGGGCTCAGCAGAACATGCCCACATCATAATGCTCCATTTAAATATAAGAAAACCTCACAATGCTTCGATCATTCATGCACAATTCACAAAAACCTGACAAACAAATTGTTATAAATTAACAAGTGTTATCAACAGTAGTGACACCCCAGTTTTGCCTCTAGTCTCTGATCATTTTCACACATTGACACTTCTGACTGTAGGTCCTCTGCAGACCACAGGTGTTGCTCTGTTGCTCTACAGTAGAGACATTCACGAACAAACCATTTTACTGCTGATCCCATGTACACAACTGGGACCAACAGACTCTATCCAACTCATTACTACTGTCATGGGCTTCGCTGCCATTAAATCTGAGGGGGATGTGTCCCCCTAACATTTCATAATTATTCGTTTGGTCCCCCCCCCCCCCCACTTAACATAAAATATTAGTTTTATGTCAGTGTCCCCCCCCACATTCAAAATGCTTCTGACGCCCCTGACTACTGTAGAACTGGCTGTTGGCTTACATATGTACGGCCCATTCACTGATTTCTTCTCAGTGCTTTACCAGCCTATTGTGGAATTTTCCGGATTCCGCAGAAGCTTGAATTATCTAATAAACCAGATGGTCCTGTATTGGTTTAGAGTGGCATAGACACTGAGTCATTATTTTTTCAGAAGCTCAAAAAAATATGAACAGATTTTTAATTTGGTCCAATCAGGATAATTACTCCTTGGAAGGGCTGGTGCAGTCATCACAAAAGACAATAATCCTCCAAGACCTGTACCCTTCAGGTCGGTGAAGGCCATCCTAGTTACGCCATGCACAAAATTACTGTTGAACTTTGCAGAAAAGTCTGAAAACACATTATAAGTTTGTCTTTGAACCGGCAGGCATAAAACTCAAAAGGCTCATTAACTTCTATTGCGAAATAATCACAACAAATCTGGGCTCCATTAGCTAAACACAGAAAAATGAAGATCTCCAACCACAGTTACTTTATTTTGTCTTCCTGTTCGTCTCATGACGCCAGGGAAAAGCCAGGAGAAATGGTGGGATTAGGAGAAGATCGTTTTAATGCCTCACTGCCTGCCGTCCATCCGGAGGAGTCAGACACTGCAGATGGGGCTCTAGCAAGACCGAAGAGCTTATTAAAGCGGGGCTGAAGACACCTGGAAGATCTTCCTCAGGTTTGACTGAAGCTTTTAGCACGCAAAAGCATCCTATGTTTTCCGACACATGTAAGTAAGCCGGAAAACCGACAGAAGCATACTAAGCACTACTTAGCGTGCGCTGGGCTGCACGTTCACCCAGCCGGCGGCGAAAGCTCCGGCGGACACCAGAAGAGGGTAAACGGATCCGTCGAGTAGCTTTATCTGATAAACGCCCTGTCGAAACAAGCCACCCATTCTCTTGCCTTCTGTAGGATGGACAAAGAGAGGAAGAAAAGTCAGGGGGGTGCAAGAACGATAAGGCCAGACCCTGTCTTTCTGCGGCTCCTTTCTGCGTGTGGTTATTTCTGCTGAAAGGATGCTCCAGCCTTCCTCGTCATCCTAGCCAGTTTGGCAGGCAACTCGTGAGGAGGGATATGAATGGGCCGGGACGTGGGAGCAGATGTACTACTCAGAAGAAGGGCGCCCCCTACAGGTCTCTCCGGAGGGTGGTACTGCTGCAGAGGAATGTCACCTTCAGCAATGCGCAATATTTTTACAATTTTATTTGTCATTTTATTACCGTTTCATTCTGACAAACCCTCAGAAACAGCCATACATACAGAGTCAAAGATTTTACTTGCCGATTAAATCTTAAATGATACAATCTACGTAGGTTTCTGTTTAGATTTCACAGCCTGGAGTTTCGGGAGGCAGAACAGGTAAAGTGCATCGGTCATCCTACCCTGCAAACTGAGTCGCAGATCAAGTTCTCGCGACCCGACGAGGGTAACGCTCCCCCCGTGAGGTTTGCTTTTACGTAACGCGCGGTATTTTCCCTCCCCACCGCGGACTCAGGCTCCAGCTGTTACAGGCCTGATTCTCGGAAGCTTCATTTGATTTCCCTCTATATTTACAATAGAATAATAATCATAAAAGCCCAGTTTAATGTACCTGCTTAGTAGCTGCTGCTGTCAAACAGATTAAGGTTTATGAGTCTGTCAGAATTGGCAGTTCGTCTTTCCTTGCTCTAGCCAGAATGCTTTCTTTTTTTTTTTTTCGGTAGGTCATCAGCCATGATGCTGATGGAAACAGCAGAGACAATAGGGAGGACTGACTGGCTTTGCGGAAAAATAACCGATGTTCTCTTTCTCTCTGTCTCTCTCTCACGTCCTCCAGTGGTTGGACTTCATGGTGCTCATGGCAATAACCGGACAATTTCGGTCAAATGTTTACCAGCGCCCATGGTTAAGCTCAACGCCTGGGGTTGAGCAGGACTCCTCCCGAACCACGGTGAGCACACAACAGCCAATGGGAGACAGGGCACGGTGATGTAAGCGCCTTCCCCCGCCTCGCTGCACTGTTGACCTCCGAATGAACCCTAGGATCACATTCTGAAATTCCCATGGACACCAGAACCCATTAAAGGTGCCGTTCCCCACCTCTTTTCTTCGCTCTGCACCGGTAAGACAGTGGTGCGGACCCAGGGGCCCCCGGGACCCTGCCAAAAAGCGGCCAGTGAATGAACAGAGGCGTCTGGAAGACCTTGAGAACCACACAGTCTTTGGGTCTAATTAAGGCTACAAAGATAAAACTGTTTCAGAAACTGCAGAAAAAGGATCTCTTTACAGAATGGAGACAGTTTTTATCTGCTAACTAGCCCACTTTTTAGGTTTACTGGCCCCTCCTTTTTTAATCCGTCTTTCTTCTCGATTGTTCGGCTGCCTCTCTGTACCGTCCGTTGTGGGTCTGGTTACGTTTAAAGGGCGATTCAGGAAAAACAGATTCCAGCTACACAAAGCAGCCACTTAAACATCGCAAAGGGCCATCAGAGAGCGTCCCTGCCTTCACCCCACCGCAAGCCCCCTCACTCACCCCATCACAAAGACACTTCCCCTTGTATGTCCCCCAAGCTCCACCTCCTTCCACCTACCGCCCAATCACCTCAAATGTTGATGACCTCCAATTCTCAATAGACCCGCTGAATTCTCCAGATGTAAGGTTCTTCATAACGTTTTTCTTCAAAGCCTGATTAAACAGCCATACCTGGGTCAGAGCACTTTTTCGCAGTCTGACTTAGCTTGGGATCACATATTAGACTACAAGGCAATGATATGGCAAGTAAAAAAAGATGTAATTTGTGTGTCTAAATACGTTTCTCTTATGCTCACGTTTCTAACCAGGTTAACAGGTCTGTCAACTTTGGTCAGTTGACTGACGCGAGATTTTCAATTCGAGAAAAGTCTGCACACACATGCACACGCATTTACATGTATATAACAGTTTTATTACCTTGTAAATAGTCTGTAAGGTTTAAAAACTACCTCAATACTTTTCATGTAGTTAGTTTTAGGCTTATAATGGAATAATATAGATTTCCTGCATGAGCATGAAGGTCTGAAAGCGTGAGTGTCACACCAGATGTGTGAGAGTTGTCAACCCTGGGTTAAGCAGTTGGAAGATAGATGAAATCTTCCTGAAATTTATCAGGTGAGACTATTGGACAATAAAGACATAGGCCTATTTACATATTTACATGTTCTCTTATATTCTGCACATATGCATATTTTTGATATTCAGTGTTATTAGGCCAAAATTAAAACTTGAATACTGAAGAAGTGACACAATAGTAAGTAATTTATAAGTCTGGAAATGTAATCGTCCCCTTGCACTTTACAGCCGCCTGTCATCTTTAGCCTCAATTACATCAACCAAATTATTGTCCAGTCCCTCACTTGGCCCTGCAGGAATTTTTGTCCTCTTCTCCCCGCCGAACTGCTTCAACTCACTGACATTTGTGGGATTACAGACAGGAATCAGATTGTGCGGCAGCATCTCCGTTGGGTATACTGTAGTTGCGTACTTTGATTAGACTGTTCCCAAACTTCGGGTCTATTAGTCTGTTCTTCACTGTTCTGATGCAGACCTGCTAGTGTGTAGGAGCCAACGGTACTTCAGATTTAACTCGTGGGTACATGTCTGACCATATTCTCTTTCACCTGAACTCTGTATACTATTACAGCCCAAAAAAGCATACGACTAAATGAAAATCAGGAAATGCAGTGGCATTTTTCAGATCGCTGTATGAACACATGCATAGTAGTTTTTATTTAAATAATAATAATAACAAAACACTCATTGTGGTGGTTCTTCAGTCCGTTATGATAGTGAAAAAAAATGTAGACCGAAGTATAATAGCATTAGTCTTTGCAGCTCACCATGCTAGCAAAAGCAAGGACCTGAAACCGGAAAACAAACTAAGGTAACTTCAGCACCATCTAGTGGTAGTCATTGAGAACAAAGGTGTATGACGGCCAGAGGGAGTCAGGTGAGAAACGCACAGTAATGAACACCTTGCTCAAGTCATAAAAAAATATAATTTCTTTACCATGCATACTGAAAAATATGAAAAACACAACTGCCACATTAAAAATGACAATGACGGGATCACCCATAAAATGAGCAAAGTTAAAGGAATTGGCTTGCTGTGGGTTGTACGGCATATATTGTATCACTTGATTGGTATATGTTATAGAATTCAGCAGAGGCAAATCAAAATATATAATAACCAAATCATCCAATTCAGAAACATGCAATAATTATCGCAAAGTAGTTTACATTTAATTAGCTCCTTGTTGTCCCTTCAGTTTACGTACATTGTAGCTACGTGGGTCTTTATAATAAATGAAAAAAGAGTTTGGTTTATTTCTTGTGAACAACAAATAAACGGTATTATCAATCTATTAATTCATCTAGTAAATATGCTTATTAGTGGCAACGTTAGGTGAAACATTATAAAAATGCAAAATTTGCAGTTTAATGATGAGTTTATGGCCTTGGGACCATAACACACACTGAAGCGAAAATGAAGTGAGCAGACCTTGGCCAGCATAATTTACATTTTAGTCAAATGGCTCGGTCAAGCAGTAACGTGTCTCGTAAATGCGCTAAAGTTTAATTAACACTGTTCTTGCTTAATTGGTGCGATCTGTCGTGGCTGGAAGGAGGCCATAAAGTTTATAGAAGAACGGACAGGCCATGCGTCACAGTGCAAGCAGCAATTAAACAGCGGAATCTAACGCAACAGAAACAGCAGATCGCCCACCGCCTGACCTGCACAGCGCAACCGCTGGCATGGAGCTTTACAAGACACATTTCATCAGACTTGAATAGTTTGCATTTAAGAGGCTGGTTCGGGACTTTATAGTCGGCCAGCATTAAATAAATTGACATCAAGCTATTACCACACAGGCATTTTTATGTTTACCTATTAAAGAAAGGCTCTATAAAACTCAGGGCAAATGGTTCACAAACACACACACACACAGGTTTATAATTATATCTTTGTGGGGACTCTCTTTTCATTTCTATGGGGAAAACTCTAATCCCAACATGATGACCCTAACCCCTACCCAGCCCTAAGCTTAACCACAAGTAACCAAACAAAATACGAGACCAAGATTGCATTCACAGATCTTTGTGGGAACCCCACAACTTAATATAAACAATATCCACACACACACACACGACTAATTCTGCTTCTCCGTATATCCACACTCATGCCCAGGAATATCACATGCCATCACGCTAATCCTCTATACTTTAACTCGGCAAAGAAGTAGCAAGGGCAGATACAAAAAGCCTTAGCAGCAGTACTCATGTCAACCAGAACCATTTCGGAGCATAATGACTAAAGCGTCCCGCTCAACCCGAGGCTAACCCCTCTGCTCTCAGGTCCCAGGTCATGGCCACGACTGTGTCACCCTAGACCAGACCCCTGTCAGCACTCTCAGGATAAGCAAGGAATGCAAGCTGAGTATTTCCCCAAGGGGAAGTCTTGTTGTTCTTGGTGCGAGATGTTCTTCGAGGCAGATATTCAAAGTGATTTGGGAGAAAAGCTGCAGAAAGACCCTCCAAATAGAATAAAGCACAGGGCGAGTAATGCTGACAAAGGGCCACTGAAGAGGAAAGCAACTTAAGTGTCCAGATGGTGTTAAAGTTCTTACCTTTTTTTTACTCCTCCTTCAACACCATGTCCATTCAAAGTCCAATGATGAAGGGGGGGGGCAGCCTAGCCAAGTGTGGCACCTGTCATTTAGGCTGCACATCTTACTCTGTCCTCATTGTCCTTAAATTTTAATGAGTCGCAACTATGGGATGAAAATGGAGATGTTTTCTATCAATTTATTAACCTAGTCATGAACTAATAATGATTGCTATGAAAAAAGTCATTAATCTTCCTCTGACATAGTCCAGGTGTAGATCTAGCACTGAAGAAGTGCTAGAGCATAAAGGAGTCTTGAGTACTCAAAGACCACTGGGTTATGTCTTTTGTCAAGATTACACATTGACCAGAGCTTACTTGGCTTGTGTAGGCCTATGGTCTCTTGTTCAAGGTGAAACAAGAGAAAGTCTTAGGTGAAATGGAGAAAGGGGCATTGGAGGAGAAGTCACTGACAGAGGAGGAAAAAATAAGATCACATAGTTAACTCAACATGAGCACCATAGTCAATGGGTATTTCAGTTTTCATGAATCTAGATCCAAGCCATGTGACATTCTGGTTGACCTGCTTAGGTTGTGCCTAAATTCTATGTTCTAGAACGTGCACCAGGCACTGAGGAAACTCACTGGATCTCTGACCCCTGGCCACCCCCCTGGTGTCATGTGACTGTTAACTGTTAACCTACCTCTCAGAGTTCAAGGGAATGGCCTGAAACCAAACATTTGGAGCTGCGTTCTCCACACGCTCTGTGCGCCATTAGAGCAACTGTTAAAAGCCAGGTGAGGGCATGGGAAAACTATCAAGGACATCAGAGGAGGGGCGGCTTTAACGAGCGGGGGAAGGAAAGGTTGGGGGGGGGCTGGTGGGCCAGCGGAGGTGTGTTAATAAAGGCGAAATGAAAGGATAAATGCTCTCATTAATCTCAGTGTGGTTCACACATTGGAACCAGGTGTGAAATCCAGCCCTGGGAGGGACTGTATTTACACAAATGGTGCATGCACAAATAAATACCTTTGCTGGCGGCCTTGCAATGATTTTTTTCCTCTCTGTGCGGCGTCTCGGTGAGTTTTAATTGCTCAGCATGCCCTTCGGAATGCTCTCAGTCCCCCACCCTGCATACCATCTTTTTTCAAAGGGCTGCTTAGGGGTTTCATGAACTGTACAGTACCATG